>OW121742.1:111885241-112104818 GCA_933228675.1 Stomorhina lunata
AGCTAAAGATAAAAATAAAAGTAATTGCATTTTCAGTAATGATAGTTATACCAAAAGCTTAGAGCTAAAGATAAAAGTAATATCGTAAAGGCAGAATACGGCTACTATTTCTGCTGCTTTTATTACTACTATTACTAATACTATAGCAACTACTACTAGTACTACTACTACCACTACTATTACTACTAGTGCTACTACAACTACTTCTACTACTACTACTACTAATATTACAACTACTACTAGTACTACTACTAATACTACTACTGCTTCTATTACTACTACTACTTCTATTACTACTACTACGCCTACTACTTCTATTACTATCACTACTACTACCCCTACTACTTCTATTACTATTACTACTACTACTAACACTACTACTACCACTACTACTTCTATTACTATTACTACTACTACTAACACTACTACTACCACTACTACTGCTTCTAGTACTACTATTACTACTACAATTGCTACTACTACTGCAAGTGTTACCATTATTAATACTTGTATTAATACTTGTACTTGTAATGGGAGTATTATTAGTATAACAATGACCAATACTAACATTACTACCAGTATTTGAATGATAGTAGTAGAATAGTAACTACTTCAGTCCATTATTACTTTTGAGCAACAGCTGCTGCCTTGCAACCGAAGTCATAGTTCATTCGAAAATAAAACTGTTCGAATTTGTATGCTTAAAGCAAAGACCCTATAATATAAAGATGTTGCACTTCCTTATATTAATTTTCCGTTTGGTCAATTTGAAAAGTCCCATAAAAAAAGAGAGTTTAACGCTTTTACTCTAATTCGGAAACAACTAATTGAGACCGTCTGTCTGTTTCTCTATCGTCGTCCCTGCTACCTACTATTAAGTTATAAGTTAATAGATTGTCTCTTCAACAAGGGGAGGTGCTCATTCCAAAGCTTTCTTTAGAAAAACTTACGGACTTTATTCTGACTCCAGGGGGGTTACTGCGTGCGTATCCTGATTCGAAAATAAAACTGTTCGAATTTTTATGCTTAAAGCAAAGACTCTATAATATAAAGATGTTGCACTTCCATATATTTATTTGCCGTTTGGTCAATTTGAAAAGTCCCATAAAAAAGAGAGTTTAACGCTTTTACTCTAATTCGGAAACAACTAATGGAGACCATCTGTATGTTTCTCTATCGTCGTCCCTGCTACCTACTATTAAGTTATAAGTTAATAGATTGTCTCTTCAACAAGGGCAGGTGCCCTATCAAAAGCTTTCTTTAGTAAAACTTACGAACTTTATTCTGACCCCAGGGGGATACTGCGTATCTCGATTCGAAAATAAAACTGTTCGAATTTGTATGCTTAAAGCAAAGACTCTATAATATAAAGATGTTGCACTTCCATATATCAATTTGCCGTTTGGTCAATTTGAAAAGTCCCATAAAAAGGAGAGTATAACGCTTTTACTCTAATTTGGAAACAACTAATGGAGACCGTCTGTCTGTTTCTCTATCGTCGTCCTTGCTACCTACTATTAAGTTATAAGTTAATAGATTGTCTCTTCAACAAGGGGAGGTGCTCATTCCAAAGCTTTCTTTAGAAAAACTTACGGATTTTATTCTGGCTCCAGGGGGGTTACTGCGTGCGTATCCTGATTCGAAAATAAAACTG
The DNA here is from genome assembly GCA_933228675.1 of Stomorhina lunata. Classification (NCBI taxonomy): domain Eukaryota; kingdom Metazoa; phylum Arthropoda; class Insecta; order Diptera; family Rhiniidae; genus Stomorhina; species Stomorhina lunata. Next base: position 111,886,896 of record OW121742.1, read on the forward strand.
TTCGAATTTTTATGCTTAAAGCAAAGACTCTATAATATAAAGATGTTGCACTTCCATATATTAATTTGCCGTTTGGTCAATTTGAAAAGTCCCATAAAAAAAGAGAGTTTAACGCTTTTACTCTAATTCGGAAACAACTAATGGAGACCGTCTGTATGTTTCTCTATCGTCGTCCCTGCTACCTACTATTAAGTTATAAGTTAATAGATTGTCTCTTCAACAAGGACAGGTGCCCTATCAAAAGCTTTCTTTAGTAAAACTTACGGACTTTATTCTGACTCCAGGGGGGTTACTGCGTGCGTATCCTGATTCGAAAATAAAACTGTTCGAATTTTTATGCTTAAAGCAAAGACTCTATAATATAAAGATGTTGCACTTCCATATATTTATTTGCCGTTTGGTCAATTTGAAAAGTCCCATAAAAAAAGAGAGTTTAACGATTTTACTCTAATTCGGAAGCAACTAATGGAGACCGTCTGTTTGTCTGTCTGTTCGTTTGTCTGTCTGTCTGTCCGTCCATCCGTCCACCTGTCTGTTGAAAGCACGATAGGGCCTAAAAGAAAGCAACTACTACAATGTTTGTATTGAAATTGTTCTAATCGGTTTACATTTGACCATAGCTCCCGTATAAACTCGTCTAGACTAATTGTTTATTTGCTAATAAATGACAAACTATAATAGTAATGATGATAAAATTTAGTATAGACAAGTTTTATATAAGTATTAGGCAGCATATGAAATTTCATCCAAATCGGTTCACATAAAACTATAGCTCCCATACAAAAGGCTTACGGAAACAGCCTAAATTTCAACTAAAATACACTTAAATGTCAATAAATGATTAGCTGTAATAGCTATGGCCACTAAATTTAGCACAAGAAAGTTTTATGTCAATGCTAGCCAGTGTGCAAAATTTCGGTCAACATTTGACCAAAGCTCCAATATAAAGAACTTACGGAAACGCAAAAATACCAAAAAAAAACCCCTACGGTTTTTGTCTGTCAAATGAAAGCGCAATAGCTTCTTAACGAAAAGAGCTAGAGGGACAAAGTGCTACAAAAGTATTTTCGATATCTTCAGAAAGTTATGTATTAAACATGAGCGAAATCAGTTAACATTTAGTAGGAGCTCCCATATAACCCCGCCCGGGAATCACATTAATGTTGATAAATACGATTTATTTCCTTACCCTGATAAATAGAATACAATTGTATTAGCTATGACGACTAAATTTAGAGCAGAGAAGTTGTATGCAACTATTGGTCAGTATATTTAATTTTATAGGAATTGGTCCATATTTGACTAAGGCTTTCATATAAAAACCAATCCCGGAAACCACTAAAATACCACAAAGGCCAGTTAAAAGCTATTAAATTATAAACCTTGACAGCTATGGCTACTGAATTTTGTATAAATAGATTTTATATTAACATCTGTAGCGTGACCAATTGGTCCATCGTACCTAAATTTACCGTTACTAACATTCTCTGTTAGTCTAATGGGGCGTTTTCGCTGCCGCTTCAAAATGTTAATTAACCCTGACAGTGATTTTAAGCCAAAACCAAAAAATGCTGAAGGGTAAATCACAAAATGTTAACGATTTATTTAAATTGCCTTTTAAATTTTTGTCTAAATGTAAATTATTATAAAATGATAATAAATCACTAATTGTTGTTGTTGTTTAGTTAAAAGTTTAAAATTTAAATTAGTTTATTTTTTTCGTGATGTTAAATATTGTTCGAAAACTATTTAAATATTGAACGATATTTATGTAAATTATTAACGGATTAAACAAATTGGCCAGAAAATTAGGAATTAGCAATAAAGTTTTTGTTTTTAATTAATAATAAATTTTAAAAGTTAAAATAAATTAGTAAATTTAGAATTTAGATTTCCTACAAAAATAAAAAATTTTTGAAAAATTTCGTATCGAAATAAAAAATTTCCTATAAAAATAAGAAATTTTTGAAAAATTTTCTATAAAAATAGGAAACTTTTATAAAATTTCCTATAAAAATAGGAAATTTTTGAAAAATTTCCTATAAAAATAGGAAATTTTTAAAAAATTTCCTATAAAAATAGGAAATTTTTGAAAAATTTCCTATAAAAATAGGAAATTTTTGAAAAATTTCCTATAAAAATAGGAAATTTTTGAAAATTTTCCTATAAAAATAGGAAATTTTTGAAAAATTTCCTATAAAAATAGGAAATTTTTGAAAAATTTCCTATAAAAATAGGAAATTTTTGAAAAATTTCCTATAAAAATAGGAAATTTTTGAAAAATTTCCTATAAAAATAGGAAATTTTTGAAAAATTTCCTATAAAAATAGGAAATTTTTGAAAAATTTCCTATAAAAATAGGAAATTTTTGAAAAATTTCCTATAAAAATAGGAAATTTTTGAAAAATTTCCTATAAAAATAGGAAATTTTTGAAAAATTTCCTATAAAAATAGGAAATTTTTGAAAAATTTCCTATAAAAATAGGAAATTTTTGAAAAATTTCCTATAAAAATAGGAAATTTTTGAAAAATTTCCTATAAAAATAGGAAATTTTTGAAAAATTTCCTATAAAAATAGGAAATTTTTGAAAAATTTCCTATAAAAATACGAAGGAATTTTTGAAAAATTTCCTATAAAAATAAGAAATTTTTGAAATATTTTCTAGAAAAATAGGAAATTTTTGAAAATTTTCCTATAAAAATAGGAAATTTTTGAAAAATTTCCTATAAAAATAGGAAATTTTTGAAAAATTTCCTATAAAAATAGGAAATTTTTGAAAAATTTCCTATAAAAATAGGAAATTTTTGAAAAATTTCCTATAAAAATAGGAAATTTTTGAAAAATTTCCTATAAAAATAGGAAATTTTTGAAAAATTTCCTATAAAAATAGGAAATTTTTGAAAAATTTCCTATAAAAATAGGAAATTTTTGAAAAATTTCCTATAAAAATAGGAAATTTTTGAAAAATTTCCTATAAAAATAGGAAATTTTTGAAAAATTTCCTATAAAAAAAGGAAATTTTTGAAAAATCTCCTATAAAAATAGGAAATTTTTGAAAAATTTCCTATAAAAATAGGAAATTTTTGAAAAATTTCCTATAAAAATAGGAAATTTTTGAAAAATTTCCTATAAAAATAGGAAATTTTTGAAAAATTTCCTATAAAAATAGGAAATTTTTGAAAAATTTCCTATAAAAATAGGAAATTTTTGAAAAATTTCCTATAAAAATAGGAAATTTTTGAAAAATTTCCTATAAAAATAGGAAATTTTTGAAAAATTTTCTATAAAAATAGGAAATTTTTGAAAAATTTTCTATAAAAATAGGAAATTTTTGAAAAATTTCCTATAAAAATAGGAAATTTTTGAAAAATTTCCTATAAAAATAGGAAATTTTTGAAAAATTTCCTATAAAAATAGGCAATTTTTGAAAAATTTCCTATAAAAATAGGAAATTTTTGAAAAATTTCCTATAAAAATAGGAAATTTTTGAAAAATTTCCTATAAAAATAGGAAATTTTTGAAAAATTTCCTATAAAAATAGGAAATTTTTGAAAAATTTCCTATAAAAATAGGAAATTTTTGAAAAATTTCCTATAAAAATAGGAAATTTTTGAAAAATTTCCTATAAAAATAGGAAATTTTTGAAAAATTTCCTATAAAAATAGGAAATTTTTGAAAAATTTCCTATAAAAATAGGAAATTTTTGAAAAATTTCCTATAAAAATAGGAAATTTTTGAAAAATTTCCTATAGAAATAGGAAATTTTTGAAAAATTTCCTATAAAAATAGGAAATTTTTGAAAAATTTCCTATAAAAATAGGAAATTTTTGAAAAATTTCCTATAAAAATAGGAAATTTTTGAAAAAATTTCCTATAAAAATAGGAAATTTTTGAAAAATTTCCTATAAAAATAGTAAATTTTTGAAAAATTTCCTATAAAAATAGGAAATTTTTGAAAAATTTCCTATAAAAATAGTAAATTTTTGAAAAATTTCCTATAAAAATAGTAAATTTTTGAAAAATTTCCTATAAAAATAGTAAATTTTTGAAAAATTTCCTATAAAAATAGGAAATTTTTGAAAAATTTCCTATAAAAATAGGAAATTTTTGAAAAATTTCCTATAAAAATAGGAAATTTTTGAAAAATTTCCTATAAAAATAGGAAATTTTTGAAAAATTTCCTATAAAAATAGGAAATTTTTGAAAAATTTCCTATAAAAATAGGAAATTTTTGAAAAATTTCCTATAAAAATAGGAAATTTTTGAAAAATTTCCTATAAAAAAAGGAAATTTTTGAAAAATTTCCTATAAAAATAGGAAATTTTTGAAAAATTTCCTATAAAAATAGGAAATTTTTGAAAAATTTCCTATAAAAATAGGAAATTTTTGAAAAATTTCCTATAAAAATAGGAAATTTTTGAAAAATTTCCTATAAAAATAGGAAATTTTTGAAAAATTTCCTATAAAAATAGGAAATTTTTGAAAAATTTCCTATAAAAATAGGAAATTTTTGAAAAATTTCCTATAAAAAGAGGAAATTTTTGAAAAATTTCCTATAAAAATAGGAAATTTTTGAAAAATTTCCTATAAAAATAGGAAATTTTTGAAAAATTTCCTATAAAAATAGGAAATTTTTGAAAAATTTCCTATAAAAATAGGAAATTTTTGAAAAATTTCCTATAAAAATAGGAAATTTTTGAAAAATTTCCTATAAAAATAGGAAATTTTTGAAAAATTTCCTATAAAAATAGGAAATTTTTGAAAAATTTCCTATAAAAATAGGAAATTTTTGAAAAATTTCCTATAAAAATAGGAAATTTTTGAAAAATTTCCTATAAAAATAGGAAATTTTTGAAAAATTTCCTATAAAAATAGGAAATTTTTGAAAAATTTCCTATAAAAATAGGAAATTTTTGAAAAATTTCCTATAAAAATAGGAAATTTTTGAAAAATTTCCTATAAAAATAGGAAATTTTTGAAAAATTTCCTATAAAAATAGGAAATTTTTGAAAAATTTCCTATAAAAATAGGAAATTTTTGAAAAATTTCCTATAAAAATAGGAAATTTTTGAAAAATTTCCTATAAAAATAGGAAATTTTTGAAAAATTTCCTATAAAAATAGGAAATTTTTGAAAAATTTCCTATAAAAATAGGAAATTTTTGAAAAATTTCCTATAAAAATAGGAAATTTTTGAAAAATTTCCTATAAAAATAGGAAATTTTTGAAAAATTTCCTATAAAAATAGGAAATTTTTGAAAAATTTCCTATAAAAATAGGAAATTTTTGAAAAATTTCCTATAAAAATAGGAAATTTTTGAAAAATTTCCTATAAAAATAGGAAATTTTTGAAAAATTTCCTATAAAAATAGGAAATTTTTGAAAAATTTCCTATAAAAATAGGAAATTTTTGAAAAATTTCCTATAAAAATAGGAAATTTTTGAAAAATTTCCTATAAAAATAGGAAATTTTTGAAAAATTTCCTATAAAAATAGGAAATTTTTGAAAAATTTCCTATAAAAATAGGAAATTTTTGAAAAATTTCCTATAGAAATAGGAAATTTTTGAAAAATTTCCTATAAAAATAGGAAATTTTTGAAAAATTTCCTATAAAAATAGGAAATTTTTGAAAAATTTCCTATAAAAATAGGAAATTTTTGAAAAAATTTCCTATAAAAATAGGAAATTTTTGAAAAATTTCCTATAAAAATAGGAAATTTTTGAAAAATTTCCTATAAAAATAGGAAATTTTTGAAAAATTTCCTATAAAAATAGTAAATTTTTGAAAAATTTCCTATAAAAATAGTAAATTTTTGAAAAATTTCCTATAAAAATAGTAAATTTTTGAAAAATTTCCTATAAAAATAGGAAATTTTTGAAAAATTTCCTATAAAAATAGGAAATTTTTGAAAAATTTCCTATAAAAATAGGAAATTTTTGAAAAATTTCCTATAAAAATAGGAAATTTTTGAAAAATTTCCTATAAAAATAGGAAATTTTTGAAAAATTTCCTATAAAAATAGGAAATTTTTGAAAAATTTCCTATAAAAATAGGAAATTTTTGAAAAATTTCCTATAAAAATAGGAAATTTTTGAAAAATTTCTTATAAAAATAGGAAATTTTTGAAAAATTTCCTATAAAAATAGGAAATTTTTGAAAAATTTCCTATAAAAATAGGAAATTTTTGAAAAATTTCCTATAAAAATAGGAAATTTTTGAAAAATTTCCTATAAAAATAGGAAATTTTTGAAAAATTTCCTATAAAAATAGGAAATTTTTGAAAAATTTCCTATAAAAATAGGAAATTTTTGAAAAATTTCCTATAAAAATAGGAAATTTTTGAAAAATTTCCTATAAAAATAGGAAATTTTTGAAAAATTTCCTATAAAAATAGGAAATTTTTGAAAAATTTCCTATAAAAATAGGAAATTTTTGAAAAATTTCCTATAAAAATAGGAAATTTTTGAAAAATTTCCTATAAAAATAGGAAATTTTTGAAAAATTTCCTATAAAAATAGGAAATTTTTGAAAAATTTCCTATAAAAATAGGAAATTTTTGAAAAATTTCCTATAAAAATAGGAAATTTTTGAAAAATTTCCTATAAAAATAGGAAATTTTTGAAAAATTTCCTATAAAAATAGGAAATTTTTGAAAAATTTCCTATAAAAATAGGAAATTTTTGAAAAATTTCCTATAAAAATAAGGAATTTTTGAAAAATTTCCTATAAAAATAACAAATTTTTGAAAAATTTTCTAGAAAAATTGGAAATTTTTGAAAAATTTCCTAAAATATAGTAATTTTTTGAAAAATTTCCAATAAAAATAAGAAATTTTTTAAAAATTTAACCTAAAATTTTTGAAAAACTTATTAAACATTTTAATTTAACAATTATTTGCATAATTATATGACATATTCTGTTTGTAAAATTATTAAAAATTTAGCAATTTTCTTATTTATTATTTCCAAACTAAATTTATCTTATTTTTCCATTTATTACCAGAAAATAAACACAAATTGTTTGACAGAGGGAAATTTTTAGGATATTTTGTTGTTGTTGTTGTTGTTGTTGTTATTATTTGGCCTAAAACCGCATCCAATCCAATCCAATTTGTTTATTTTCAATTTAATACTTCAGCAATTATTGTCCCATGCGGTTTGTCACCCAGATAATATTTGAGTTTGTGTGAAGAAAGTATTGAAAAAATGTTTCAAATCATAAATGATATCAAACGTCTGTCAGTCAATCAGTCTGTCAACATTTGTTTTGACTCTATTTTTCTAAATCAGGCAAATTTACGGTAAATATCCCAGGTCTATAAAATAATGACAAACATTTTTGGTTTAACCTCAGGAAAAATCAACAAAAACAACAAATGTCAAAAATAAATTTGAAAACAAAAATCATGATTTTTGTGGTTTTTCACATTTTATTGATAACAATCACTCAAAACTCTAAATGTTTAGAAATTCTAATTAAAAATGATGTTTAAGGGCATAATTGAATGGTTTACCTCCTCCTGGTATTGGATGTATGTGAAATTTTAATTTCGTAATTAAATATTCAAAACTATTACTTATGTTAATTGTTAATTTTTATGGGAAATTTTTCCAAAATTTCCTATTTTTATAGGAAATTTTTCAAAAATTTCCTATTTTTATAGGAAATTTTTCAAAAATTTAACATTTTTATAGGAAATTTTTCAAAAATTTAACATTTTTATAGGAAATTTTTCAAAAATTTCCTACTTTTATTGGAAATTTTTCAAAAATTTTCTACTTTTATAGAAAATTTTTCAAGAATTTCCTACTTTTATAGGAAATTTTTCAAAAATTTCCTACTTTTATAGGAAATTTTTCAAAAATTTCCTACTTTTATAGGAAATTTTTCAAAAATTTCCAACTTTTATAGGAAATTTTTCAACAATTTCCTACTTTTATAGGAAAATTTTCAAAAATTTCTTATTTTTATAGGAAATTGTTCAAAAAATTTCCTACTTTTATAGGAAAATTTTCAAAAATTTCTTACTTTTATAGGAAATTATTCAAAAATTTCCTACTTTTATAGGAAACTATTCAAAAATTTCCTACTTTTATAGGAAATTTTAAAAAAATTTCCTACTTTTATAGGAAATTTTTAAAAAATTTCCTACTTTTATAGGAAATTTTTCAAAAATTTCCTACTTTTATAGGAAATTTTTAAAAAAATGTTCTATTTTTATAGGAAATTTTTAAAAATTTTTCTATTTTTATAGGAATTTTTTCAAAAATTTCCTATTTTTATAGGAAATTTTTCAAAAATTTCTTATTTTTATAGAATATTTTTCAAAAATTTCTTATTTTTATAGGAAATTTTTGAAAAATTTCCTATTTTTATAGGAAATTTTTCAAAAATTTCCTATTTTTATAGGAAATTAAAAAAAAAAATTTAAAGGAAATTTGTCAAAAATTTATTATTTTTATAAGAAATTTTTAAAAAATTTCTTATTTTTTAAAGGAAATTTTTCAAAAATTTCTTATTTTTATAGGAGATTTTTCAGAAAATTTTTATATATATGGGAAATTTTCCCAAAATTTCTTATATTTATAGGAAAATTTTCCAAAATTTCTTATATTTATAGAAAATTTTTCCAAAATTTCTTATTTTTACAGGAAATTTTTCCAAAATTTCTTATTTTTATAGGAAATCTTTCCAAATATGTTTATTCTTATAGGGAATTTTTCAAAAATTTCTTATTTTTATTGTCAATTTTTCAAAAATTTCTTATTTTTATTGTCAATTTTTCAAAAATTTCCTATTTGTATAGGAAATTTTTCAAAAATTTCCTATTTTTATAGGAAATTTTTCAAAAATGTCTTATTTTTATAGGAAATTTTTCAAAAATTTCTTATTTTTATAGGAAATTTTTCAAAAATTTCTTATTTTTATAGGAAATTTTTCAAAAATTTCCTATTTTTATAGGAAATTTTTCAAAAATTTCCTATTTTTATAGGAAATTTTTCAAAAATTTCCTATTTTTATAGGAAACTTTTCAAAAATTTCCTATTTTTATAGGAAATTTTCAAAAATTTCCTATTTTAATAGGAAATTTTTCAATATTTTCCTATTTTAATAGGAAATTTTTCAATATTTTCCTATTTTTAGAGGAAATTTTTCAAAAATTTCCTATTTTTATAGAAAATTTTTCAAAAATTTCCTATTTTTATAGGAAATTTTTAAAAAAAATTTAAAGGAAATTTGTCAAAAATTTATTATTTTTATAAGAAATTTTTAAAAAATTTCTTATTTTTTAAAGGAAATTTTTCAAAAATTTCTTATTTTTATAGGAGATTTTTCAAAAAATTTTTATATATATGGGAAATTTTCCCAAAATTTCTTATATTTATAGGAAAATTTTCCAAAATTTCTTATATTTATAGAAAATTTTTCCAAAATTTCTTATTTTTATAGGAAATTTTTCCAAAATTTCTTATTTTTATAGGAAATCTTTCCAAATTTTTTTATTCTTATAGGGAATTTTTCAAAAATTTCTTATTTTTATAGGATATTTTTTAAAATTTCCAATTTTTATAGGAAATTTTTCAAAAATTTCCTGTTTTTATAGGAAATTTTTCAAAAATTTCTTATTTTTATAGGAAATTTTTCAAAAATTTCTTATTTTTATAGGAAATTTTTCAAAAATTTCTTATTTTAATAGGAAATTTTTCAAAAATTTCTTATTTTTTAAAGGAATTTTAAAAAATTTCTTATTTTTCTAAGAAAATTTATTAAATATTTCTTATTTTTTTAAGGAAATTTGTCAAAAACTTCTTATTTTTATGTGAAATTTTTCAAAATTTTTTTATTTTAATAGGCAATTTTTCAAGAAATTCTTATTGTTTTAGGAAATTTTTCAAAAATTTATTATTTTTATGGGAAATTTTTCAAAAATTTCTTAGTTTTATACGAAAATTTTCAAAATTTCTCATTTTCTTTTTAAGTATTTGAATAATTTCATATTTTTATAGAAAATTTTAAAAGATTTCTTATTTTTATAGGAAGTTTTTTAAAAATTTTTTAATTTTATAGGAAATTTTTCAAAAATTTTTTAATTTTATAGGAAAATTTTCCAAAAATTCCTATTTTATAGAAAATTTTTCAAAAATTTCCTATTTTTATGAAAATTTTCAAAAATTTCGGATTTTTATATGAAAATTTTCAACATTTTTTTATAGTTGATAATTTATATTTATCTTAATTGAATATTTTCCCCTGGGAATTTTTTATTTTTTAATTAACTCTTCACTTTCTTGGGAAAGAAAACGAGTATGTAAAAATTGTCTTGACGTTTTATTATTTGTAATTTATTTCAAATCAAGGCAAACCGGGTTAAGGTTGTGGAAATGTAAACTGAGCAGGTTTTTAATTAGATTTGAATATTTTAAATTAGATTTCTTACAAGTTACAAGTAAAGTTGTAATAAAACTTTAAAATTACAACAAAACTGGTCATAAAACAAATATTTTAGATATATTACATATTTAAAATGCAATATTAACCCGCTGAGGCCCATTGTTGACTTTATGCTAAGACACAAACCTACTGAAAACAAAAATGTTCGAAATTGTTATTCTAATCTATTCTCAATTAAAGGTTATATCCAATATTAAAATATTTGTCTTCATTGGAAAGCCATTCAAAATGGTAATGAAGGGGTTAACACTTGTGTGAAAATACAATTAAAGCGATAAGCGTCAAATAATTGCTTTAACAATTTGGGGTCCCAATTGTCTAAAAGGTTTTCTAAAAATAAAATTCATGTGTTCAAAATTATAATTTAAAAGCTGTCATTTATGCCTCAACGATTTTGAATTTTTAATTAAAACTGGATTTTCAAAATTAGTCTATAAATAAAACAAACAAAAAAAAAATTAAAATTAAAATTTATTAAAAGACGAATAATATTTAGACAAAAAAAAAAACCATAAAAATTATAAACGCACGTATTCGTATTTTGCGGTTAATTTGTTGATTTTGTAATGATAATAAATCATTAAATATGTTATAATTTTAATTATTTAAATAAATATTTGAAAATTTCTCTAATAGAAAAACTGGATATGGTTTTGGTGTTTTGTTGCAGAATTTTCTTTTGTTTTTTTTTTTGCAAATTTTGTGGTTTTCTATTTAGAATTATTATAAATTTAATTGATACATTTGATTAAACAACAGACAACCAACACTTGAATTAATTAAATAACTAAAGGGAATTATTTTCAAAAGTTAATGGTTTTGGAAATTGAAACCAAAATTTAACCTAAAAATATACAACAAAAAAAGTTACAAAACAAAGGAATTGAATTACATCAAAGGGAGATTCCCTTATATCATTAAAATTTTATAATAATAGTTTTAGATAAAAAAATAAAATTAAAAAATTTCCTATAAAAACAGCAAATTTTCCTATAAAAATAGGAAATTTTTGAAAAATTTCCTATAAAAATAGGAAATTTTTGAAAAATTTCCTATAAAAATAGGAAATTTTTGAAAAATTTCCTATAAAAATAGGAAATTTTTGAAAAATTTCCTATAAAAATAGGAAATTTTTGAAAAATTTCCTATAAAAATAGGAAATTTTTGAAAAATTTCCTATAAAAATAGGAAATTTTTGAAAAATTTCCTATCAAAATTGGAAATTTTTGAAAAACTTCCTATAAAAATAGGAAATTTTTGAAAAATTTCCTAAAAAAAATAGAAAATTTTTGAAAAATTTCCTAAAAAAAATAGGAAATTTTTGAAAAATTTCCTAAAAAAAATAGGAAATTTTTGAAAAATTTCCTAAAAAAAATAGGAAATTTTTGAAAAATTTCCTAATAAATAGGAAATTTTTGAAAAATTTCCTAATAAATAGGAAATTTTTGAAAAATTTCCTATAAAAATAGGAAATTTTTGAAAAATTTCCTATAAAAATAGGAAATTTTTGAAAAATTTCCTATAAAAATAGGATATTTTTGAAAAATTTCCTATAAAAATAGGAAATTTTTGAAAAATTTCCTATAAAAATAGGAAATTTTTGAAAAATTTCCTATAAAAATAGGAAATTTTTGAAAAATTTCCTATAACAATAGGAAATTTTTGAAAAATTTCCTATAACAATAGGAAATTTTTGAAAAATTTCCTATAAAAATAGGAAATTTTTGAAAAATTTCCTATAAAAATAGGAAATTTTTGAAAAATTTCCTATAAAAATAGGAAATTTTTGAAAAATTTCCTATAAAAATAGGAAATTTTTGAAAAATTTCCTATAAAAATAGGAAATTTTTGAAAAATTTCCTATAAAAATAGGAAATTTTTGAAAAATTTCCTATAAAAATAGGAAATTTTTGAAAAATTTCCTATAAAAATAGGAAATTTTTGAAAAATTTCCTATAAAAATAGGAAATTTTTGAAAAATTTCCTAAAAAAAATAGGAAATTTTTGAAAAATTTCCTAAAAAAAATAGGAAATTTTTGAAAAATTTCCTAAAAAAAAATAGGAAATTTTTGAAAAATTTCCTAAAAAAAATAGGAAATTTTTGAAAGATTTACTAAAAAGTAGGAAATTTTTGAAAAATTTCCTATAAAACTAGGAAATTTTTAAAAAATTTCCTATAAAACTAGGAAATTTTTAAAAAATTTCCTATAAAAATAGGAAATTTTTGAAAAATTTCCTATAAAAATAGGAAATTTTTGAAAAATTTCCTATCAAAATAGGAAATTTTTGAAAAATTTCCTATAAAAATAGGAAATTTTTGAAAAATTTCCTATAAAATTTCCTATAAAAATAGGAAATTTTTGAAAAATTTCCTATAAAAATAGGAAATTTTTGAAAAATTTCCTATAAAAATAGGAAATTTTTGAAAAATTTCCTATAAAAATAGGAAATTTTTGAAAAATTTCCTATAAAAATAGGAATTTTTTGAAAAATTTCCTATAAAAATAGGAAATTTTTGAAAAATTTCCTATAAAAATAGGAAATTTTTGAAAAATTTCCTATAAAAATAGGAAATTTTTGAAAAATTTCCTATAAAAATAGGAAATTTTTGAAAAATTTCCTATAAAAATAGGAAATTTTTGAAAAATTTCCTATAAAAATGGGAAATTTTTGAAAAATTTCCTATAAAAATAGGAAATTTTTGAAAAATTTCCTATAAAAATAGGAAATTTTTTTTTTTTAATTTCCTATAAAAATAGGAAATTTTTGAAAAATTTCCTATAAAAATGGGAGTTTTTTGAAAAATTTCCTATAAAAATAGGAAATTTTTGAAAAATTTCCTATAAAAATAGGAAATTTTTGAAAAATTTCCTATAAAAATAGGAAATTTTTGAAAAATTTCCTTTAAAAATAGGAAATTTTTGAAAAATTTCCTATAAAAATAGGAAATTTTTGAAAAATTTCCTATAAAAATAGGAAATTTTTGAAAAATTTCCTATAAAAATAGGAAATTTTTGAAAAATTTCCTATAAAAATAGGAAATTTTTGAAAAATTTCCTATAAAAATAGGAAATTTTTGAAAAATTTCCTATAAAAATAGGAAATTTTTGAAAAATTTCCTATAAAAATAGGAAATTTTTGAAAAATTTCCTATAAAAATAGGAAATTTTTGAAAAATTTCCTATAAAAATAGGAAATTTTTGAAAAATTTCCTATAAAAATAGGAAATTTTTGAAAAATTTCCTATAAAAATAGGAAATTTTTGAAAAATTTCCTATAAAAATAGGAAATTTTTGAAAAATTTCCTATAAAAATAGGAAATTTTTGAAAAATTTCCTATAAAAATAGGAAATTTTTGAAAAATTTCCTATAAAAATAGGAAATTTTTGAAAAATTTCCTATAAAAATAGGAAATTTTTGAAAAATTTCCTATAAAAATAGGAAATTTTTGAAAAATTTCCTATAAAAATAGGAAATTTTTGAAAAATTTCCTATAAAAATAGGAAATTTTTGAAAAATTTCCTATAAAAATAGGAAATTTTTGAAAAATTTCCTATAAAAATAGGAAATTTTTGAAAAATTTCCTATAAAAATAGGAAATTTTTGAAAAATTTCCTATAAAAATAGGAAATTTTTGAAAAATTTCCTATAAAAATAGGAAATTTTTGAAAAATTTCCTATAAAAATAGGAAATTTTTGAAAAATTTCCTATAAAAATAGGAAATTTTTGAAAAATTTCCTATAAAAATAGGAAATTTTTGAAAAATTTCCTATAAAAATAGGAAATTTTTGAAAAATTTCCTATAAAAATAGGAAATTTTTGAAAAATTTCCTATAAAAATAGGAAATTTTTGAAAAATTTCCTATAAAAATAGGAAATTTTTGAAAAATTGCCTATAAAAATAGGAAATTTTTGAAAAATTTCCTATAAAAATAGGAAATTTTTGAAAAATTTCCTATAAAAATAGGAAATTTTTGAAAAATTTCCTATAAAAATAGGAAATTTTTGAAAAATTTCCTATAAAAATAGGAAATTTTTGAAAATTTTCCTATAAAAATAGGAAATTTTTAAAAAATTTCCTATAAAAATAGGAAATTTCCTATAAAAATAGGAAATTTTTGAAAAATTTCCTATAAAAATAGGAAATTTTTGAAAAATTTCCTATAAAAATAGGAAATTTTTGAAAAACTTCCTATAAAAATAGGAAGCTTTTGAAAAATTTCCTATAAAAATAGGAAATTTTTGAAAAATTTCCTATAAAAATAGGAAATTTTTGAAAAATTTCCTATAAAAATAGGAAATTTTTGAAAAAATTCCTATAAAAATAGGAATTTTTTGAAAAATTTCCTATAATAATAGGAAATTTTTGAAAAATTTCCTATGAAAATAGGAAATTTTTGAAAAATTTCCTATAAAAATAGGAAATTTTTGAAAATATAAAAATAGGAAATTTTTGAAAAATTTCCTATAAATATAAAAAATTTTTTATACGGCATAAATTTTCATCTCATTTTCAATTTCTTTTAGTGTATTTTAGAATTATTTCCTTATGTTTTATCTGTTCATTTATTACGTAGATTTTAAATTTCAATTTTAAATGTAACTCTGGAGATTTATTGTGTACAGTTACTTTCCCTTGTTTAATACCCTACACCACCATAGTTCGAAAGAGTATTATAAGTTTGTGGCGATGTATATAAGGCATAGACTAACATATGAGTCTGAGTACCACCTTTAGGTGACTGATGGACTTAGAATCACTTCCTAAGGCGATTGCCGTCTGAAAGTCTGGCTGCCTGGCTAAACGTCCAGGTAAATTTGTAATTAAAGTAATTTTTGAGATAGTTTGATATAAGTTGGTCGAAATCGGTGTGGAATTGATTCAAAATTTCAGTATATTTTTAGGAAATTTTGAATAAAAATTGCTTGTATTAACAAAAAATCGCTGTACCACGTTTCATTAGGTCCCATACCAGACCTACTACCAAGAGTTTTGCAATTTGATATCTCTATGCGTTGAAGATACCCTTTTTACTTGAGTGTTGTAGGTTATTATATGGTCGGTCTTGACTGACTTCAATTCTTTCTTTCTTATTAAATTTTCTTTTTGTTTTTATAACAAATTCGTAATTAGTTTCATAAGTTTTTTCACCTGCTTTTGTTTGGATTTAGGATTAGTTGTTTAAGAATTTGTATATAATTTTGCTTTTAATTTTAAAAATATTTGTCTTAAGTTTTAAAAAGTGTGTTAAGCTTTAAAGCTGCAAAAATTTTAAGTGAAAGTTACAAAATCGTAATAGGATTAAGATTTTAATTAAACGTTTTAAGCAGATTTTGATTTTAAAGTTTAAACCGATCTTTTGTTTTTTTTTTTTTTTAATGTAAGTACTTTTTAATAAAATATTGAAATATGAAGAATATTACTATTAGTCTAAAATGGACCTAATACAGGACTGGCAAATTCGAGGTTAAAAAGTAAATTGGCTATAAAATGATGAAATGTCAAGAATTGAACTGTCTTCTTTGATAATTTAATTAGTCAAAAGTTGAACCATGTGCCTCATTAGATAATCGTCTCCATAAGTTGTTTCCGAACTGCAGTAAAAGCTCTCTTTTTTATGGGACTTTTCAAATGTACCATACGGCAAACCAATGTATGGAAGTGTAATATCTTTATATTATAGATTCATTGCTTCAAGGTTTTTCAAAAAGTACGATGCCCTAATCTAGACCAAAAAATGTATTTATCTGAATATTCTTGCAATGGCTCCTTACAACTAGTGCCAGTCTCAAAATTCCGGACGGAAAACTTTACAGTTGAAGAGCAATGAGAAGGGCCTTAATTCCATTGCGCGCAAATTAATTTTAGTGTGCGTTTGCATAAAATCTCAATCACTTTTTAAAACAACTTCTTTGCTTTCACTCTTTAAATGATTCATAGTAAAGTCCCTTAGAAGACTATGATTAAGAATTGAATTAATTTATTGCCTTAGTCTGAGAGTATATATACTTTAAAAATAGCAGACAGTTTGCACTTGTCCTCTAATCTTATCTAAACTTTGGAACCTAGAACCCATAAAAGTACCTAACTTTATAATAGTTATTAAAGTATTAAAGCTACTTTGTTAGGACTTAAGTCATTTAATAACTAATAAAATTATTACATATTTTGTCACCGATAACTGATTGAACAAGTAAGAGAGTTATATTCGGCTAAGCCGAATCTTATATACCCACCTTATACACCCAACATCAATATAGACATTTTTTCATATAGAAAAATTTTCTATAGAAATTTTTTCATAAAGAAAAATTTTCTATAGAAATTTTTCTATAAAGAAAAATTTTCTATAGAATTTTTTCTGTAAACAAAAATTTTATATAGAAATTTTTCTATAAAAAAAAATTTTCTATAGAAATTTTTCTATAAAGAAAAATTTTCTATAGAAATTTTTCAATAAAGAAAAACTTTCTATAGAAATTTTTCTATAAAGAAAATTTTCTATAGAAATTTTTCTATAAAGAAAATTTTCTATAGAAATTTTTCTATAAAGAAAATTTTCTATAGAAATTTTTCTATAAAGAAAATTTTCTATAGAAATTTTTCTATAAAGAAAATTTTCTATAGAAATTTTTCTATAAAGAAAATTTTCTATAGAAATTTTTCTATAAAGAAAATTTTCTATAGAAATTTTTCTATAAAGAAAATTTTCTATAGAAATTTTTCTATAAAGAAAATTTTCTATAGAAATTTTTCTATAAAGAAAATTTTCTATAGAAATTTTTCTATAAAGAGAAATTTTCTATAGAAATTTTTCTATAAAGAAAAATTTTCTATAGAAATTTTTTCACATAAAAAAATTTTCTCTAGAAATTTTTTCATATAGAAAAATTTTCTAAAGAAATTTTTTCATATAGAAAAATTTTCTAAAAAAATTTTTTCATTAGAAATTTTTTTATGAAGAAAAAGATTCTATAGAAATTTTTCTGTAAAGAAAAATTTTCTATAGAAATGTTTTCATAAAGAAAAGTTTTCTATAGAAATTTTTTCATAAAGAAAAATTTTCTATAAAAATTATTCTATAAAGAAAAATTTTCTATAGAAATTTTTTCATATAGAAAAATTTTCTATAGTAATTTTTCTATAAAGAAAAATTTTCTATTGAAATTTTTCATATAGAAAAATTTTCTATAGAAATTTTTTCATAAAGAAAAATTTTCTATAGAAATTTTTCTATAAAGAAAAATTTTCTATAGAATTTTTTCTGTAAACAAAAATTTTATATAGAAATTTTTCTATAAAAAAAAAATTTTCTATAGAAATTTTTCTATAAAGAAAAATTTTCTATAGAAATTTTTCAATATAGAAAAACTTTCTATAGAAATTTTTCTATAAAGAAAATTTTCTATAGAAATTTTTCTATAAAGAAAATTTTCTATAGAAATTTTTCTATAAAGAAAATTTTCTATAGAAATTTTTCTATAAAGAAAATTTTCTATAGAAATTTTTCTATAAAGAAAATTTTCTATAGAAATTTTTCTATAAAGAAAATTTTCTATAGAAATTTTTCTATAAAGAAAATTTTCTATAGAAATTTTTCTATAAAGAGAAATTTTCTATAGAAATTTTTCTATAAAGAAAAATTTTCTATAGAAATTTTTTCACATAAAAAAATTTTCTCTAGAAATTTTTTCATATAGAAAAATTTTCTAAAGAAATTTTTTCATATAGAAAAATTTTCTAAAAAAATTTTTTCATTAGAAATTTTTTTATGAAGAAAAAGATTCTATAGAAATTTTTCTGTAAAGAAAAATTTTCTATAGAAATGTTTTCATAAAGAAAATTTTTCTATAGAAATTTTTTCATAAAGAAAAATTTTGTATAGAAATTTGTTCATAAAGAAAAATTTTCTATAAAAATTATTCTATAAAGAAAAATTTTCTATAGAAATTTTTTCATGTAGAAAAATTTTCTATAAAAATTTTTCTTATATGAAAAATTTTCTATAAAAATTTTTTCATATAGAAAAATTTTCTATAGTAATTTTTCTATAAAGAAAAATTTTCTATTGAAATTTTTCATATAGAAAAATTTTCTATAGAAATTTTTTCATATAGAAAAATTTTCTATAGAAATGTTTTCATCTAAAAAAAAATTTTATAGAAATTTTTTCATGTAGAAAAATTTTCTATAGAAATTTTTTCATATAGAAAAATTTTCTTTAGAAATTTTTTCATAAAGAAAAATTTTCTTTAGAAATTTTTTCATATAGAAAAATTTTCTATAGAAATTTTTTCATATAGAAAAATTTTCTATAGAAATTATTTCATATAGAAAAATTTTCTATAAAAATTTTTTCATATAGAAAAATTTGCTATAGTAATTTTTTCATATAGAAAAATTTTCTATAGAAATTTTTTCATATAGAAAAATTTTCTATAGAAATTTTTTTGTATAGAAAAATTTTCTATAGAATTTTTTTCGTATGGAAAAATTTTCTATAGAAATTTTTCTATAAAGAAAAATTTTCTACAGAAATTTTTTCATATAAAAAAATTTTCTATAAAAATTTTTCTAAAAAGAAAAATTTTCTTTAAAATTTTTTCATATAGAAAAATTTTCTATAGAAATTTTTCACATAGAAAATTTTTTCATTTAGAAAAATTTTCTAAAGAAATTTTTTCATTTAGAAAAGTTTTCTATAAAAATTTTTTCATTTAGAAAAATTTTCTATAGAAATTTGTTCATTTAGAAAAATTTTCTATAAAAATTTTTTCATTTAGAAAAATTTTCTATAGAAATTTTTTCATTTAGAAAAATTTTCTATAGAAATTTTTTCATAAAGAAAAATTTGCTATAGAAATTTTTCTATAAAGAAAAATTTTCTATAGAGATTTTTCTATAAAGAAAAATTTTCTATAGAAAATTTTCTATAAAGAAAAATTTTCTATTGAAATTTTTTTATATAGAAAAATTTTCTATGGAAATTTTTTCATATAGAAAAATTTTCTATAGAAATTTTTTCATATAGAAAAATTTTCTATAGAAATTTTTCTATAAAGAAAAATTTTCTATACAAATTTTTCATTTAGACAAATTTTCTATAGAAATTTTTTTATTTAGGAAAATTTTCTATAGAATTTTTTTCATAAAAAAAAATTTTCTATAGAAATTTTTCTATATAGAAAAATTTTCTATAGAAATTTTTCTATAAAGAAAAATTTTCTATAGAAATTTTTTCATGTAGAAAAATTTTCTATAAAAATTTTTTCTATGTGAAAAAATTTTTTAGAAATATTTTCATATAAGAAAAAAATTTTATAGAAAATTTTTCTTTATAAAAGAATTTCTATAGAAAATTTTTCTTTATAGAAAAATTTCTATAGAAAATTTTTCCTTATAGAAAAATTTCTATAGAAAATTTTTCTTTATAGAAAAATTTTCTATAGAAATTTTTCTATAAAGAAAAATTTTCTATAGAAATTTTTTCATGTAGAAAAATTTTCTATAAAAATTTTTTCATATAGAAACATTTTCTATAGAAATTTTTCTATAAAGAAAAATTTTCTATAGAAATTTTTCTATAAGGAAAAATTTTCTATAGAAATTTTTCTATAAAGAAAAATTTTCTATAGAAATTCTTTTATAAAGAAAAATTTTCTATAAAATTTTTTTCTTATATGAAAATATTTCTAAAAAATTTTTTCACATAGAAAAATCTTCTATAAAAATTTTTTATATCGCATGAAAAATTTGTCTTCTGGATCGTTTTTATTTTTCGAAAAACCTGAGGTGTCCTACTTTGAGGGCTTATAGCTCGCCTCCTGTTAGGTCTGCAGATTCCAAATAATAATCGGGTTAACTACTTAAGAGTTTTTGAATTATTTGCCTATTTTTTTTAACCCACTGTGTGCCTAAGAGTAGTTCTCCCTGTTTAGCAGCAACAGGACTGTGCAACGTTTTGCAGTAATTAAACAAAGTGTTTTTCCAGCAATTATCGTTATTGTTGTAATCCTTTTTAACTTATTTTAAATCCTTATATTTTTAAAGTTGAGAACAGTGTAACGATTCATTTTAAGCTGGAGTTATATGAATGTCTAGATCGAAGACTAGGCTACCTATGACCAGAGATATGACTAGATTTGATGACTGGAATTACGAGTAGATCTATAACTAGACCTATAACTAGACCTAGTATAACATATTTAATTATTTATATAAAGCTTTTTTTAGTTAAAAAATAAATTTAATTCAAATTTTTTAAAATTAATTTAGAGCTAGTTTTTGTTTATACTCGTAGAAGCGCACAATGGGGCAGGTAAAACAAAATGTTTTTTAAAAACTATAGTACCAGGTTTGATATGATATAAGTATTTCCTCAAGATAAGAAGGAGTGTTTAAGTTATTTTGAATTGAAACAGCAAAAGTTTTTCAAATTTTTATTAGGAAATTTTTACAAAACATTAGAGGAATTTTTGGTTAATTTACTAAAAAGCGCATATTGGGGCATGAAATGTCTAATGTTATTTAAAAACTGTAGTTGAAAATTTAATAATATAAAACTATTTCTTCAGGACAGAAAGGAATGTTTAGGATTTTTTGAATTGAACATACAAACTTTATTAATTTTTTTTCTTTTGCAAATTTTTAAATCGTTTATTTGTATTAGAGCTTTGATTTGTGTAATTACTATAACTTTAACTTGAAATATAGATAGAGCTATGACTAGACCTATGTCTAGACTATGACCAGACTCCGACTAAACCTATGACTTTTATTAATCTATGACTAGACTATGATTTGATCTAGGCTAAGACTAGATCTGAATTAATGACTAGACCGATGATTAGTACTATAATTAATCCTATGACTCGACATATAACTAGACGTACGAATAGACCTATAACCAGATCTATAACTAGACCTAGTATAGACATAATAATAATCTTTATATTGAGTGTATTTTGCTATTTGTAACATTTCTTTTTCAAACAAATTTTTTTCAAATTTTTGAAAATAGTTAAGAGCTAGTTTTTGTTAATTTACATAGAAACGCACGATGGGGCAGATAAAAATAATTTTTATTTTAAAATTATAGTCCAAAGTTTTATATTATGTAAGTATTTTCTCAAAATGAAAAGGAACGTTAAAGTTTTTTGGATTTAAACCAGCAAAAGTTTTTCAAACTTTTATCAGAAAATTGGAATTTTAATTTTTGGCTAACTTACTGAAAAGCGCACATTGGGGCATGAAGTAACTAATGTTATTTATAAGCTGTAGTCTAAAATTTAATAATATGGAAATATTTGTTCAGGATAAAATGGAAAATTTAAGTTATTTTGAATTGAATATACAAAGTTTATTAAAAAAAAATAGTTTTATGCAAATTTTTTGTATTAGAGTTATGAATATACCTAAGTCTATACCCAGGACTGACTTAACACAATCTAAGAGTGAGAACATAGAACCAAACTGTATCCCTTTTTCTTATAACGTTTTTTCCTAAACCGTTACACTGTGCCTCATGCCACTTTAACTGAAGTACGAATGAAGAGCACCAGTAGCTGCATTGAGTTCTGTATAAATATTTAAATGAAATTGTTGATGAAATATTGTTGTTGTTGTTATTTGTTTCTGTAGTTGTTGTTCTTCTGTTAGACGACAATGTTAAAATTACAGAAGAAAAGAAGGGGGAGGGGTTGTACGGGTAGGAGTAATAAAATATGTTGTAGCTGAAAATGTCTCAATAAAATGCCACTGAACGCGGCAACAACTTCTGCTTGAACTCATTGAAAAGTAATTCTTTAAAAGTCGAAACATACAATTTTAGTTACGCTTTAAACACACTGTATGTACTGTGCACAGTGTGTTCACTCAACTGTTTTGACTTCTTTTTGCCCGTTATTGCATTTTATAGGCAACATTGCACATTCAAAAGAGCGTATTTAAATAATTTTCGTATTTTTTTTTGTTTTTAGTTTAACGTTTTTCTTTTAATTTCTTCCAAATCCTGCTGGAGCCTCATAGAAAAGAGGAATTTTTGTTTTTTTCTAGAAAAAAATTTAAGGAGAGTCATTGCCTTTTGTAGCTGATATTTAATAAAATTTTTAATGTTCTGTAGTTTTACTGAGCTTTTAGTAAAAAGCTTCTTACAGACAAAGGGGGTAGCTTTAGCAATAAGTTCAACAGGCTGACCTCTGATAGAAATAGTGCAACTAAAGACATTTTTGAAACTTGTCTATTTGAAAATTATTAACAGAGTTTACTGGTGTTATTTGTACTTTTTACTTAAAAGCGCACATTGGGGCAGAAAGTAATAATTTTTATTTAAAGACAACCCTCCAAGGTTTAATAGTACAGAAGTGTTCCTCAAAGTAGAGAGCAGGTTTTAAGTATTTCTAGATAGAATCTTATCAATTTGTTAAAATTTGTGACATCATTTATTAAAAAAAAATTGAAATTTTCAAAAAATGTTAAAGTAATTTTGTGTTGATTTACTTAGAAGGCGCATATAGGGGCAGAAAATAATAATTTCCATTTAAAGACTATCCTTTAAAGTTTAGTAATACAGAAATATTCTTCAAGGTAAGAAGGAGATTTAAAGTTTTTCTAAATAAAATCATATCAATTTGTTAAAATTTGCGACATTAAAAAAACTTGAAATTTTCAAAAATGGTTAAAGTTATTTTGTGTCAATTTACTCAGAAGCGTACATTGACGCAAAAAATAATAATTTCAATTTAAAGACAACCTCTCAAGGTTTAATATCACAGAAATATTCCTCAAAGTAGTGCGGAGATTTTAAGTTTTCCTAGATAGAATCATATCAACTTTTAAAATAAACTTAAAATTTTCAAAAAATGTTAAATTTATTTTGTGTTGTTTTACTTAGAAGCGCACATTGGGGCAAAAAATAATAATTTCCGTTTAAAGACTACTCTTTAAGGTTTAATAATTCAGAAATATTCCTCAAAGTAGGGAGGAGATTTGAAGTTTTTCTAGATAAAATCATATCAATTTGTTAAAATTTGTGATATCATTTGTAAAATAAACTTGAAATTTTCAAAATGGGTTAAAGTTATTTTGTGTTGAGTTACTTAGAAACGCACATTGGGGCAGAAAATAATAACTTTTATTTAAAGACTACCCTCTAAGGTTTAATAATATAGAAATATTCTTCAAAGTAAAGTGGAGATTTTAAGTTTTTCTAGATAGAATCTTATCAGTTTTTTTTAAATTTTTGACATTATTTAAAAAAAAAACTTGAAATTTTCAAAAAAGGTTAAAGTTATTTTGTGCTGATTTTCCCAGAAGCGCTCATTGGGGCAGAGAATAATATTTTTCATTTAAAGACAACCCTTCAAGGCTTAAAAATACAGAAATATTCTTCAAAGTAAAGAGGAGATTTTAAGTTTTTCTAGATAGAATCATATCAATTTGTTAAAATTTGTGACATATTTTATAAAATAAATTTGAAATTTTCAAAATAGGTTAAAGTTATTTTGTGTTGATTTACTTAAAAGCGCACATTGGGGCAGAAAATAATAATTTTTGTTTAAAGTCAACCCCTTAAAGTTTAATAATACAGAAATATTCCTCAAAGTAAGGAGGAAATTTTAAGCTTTTCTAGATAGAATCTTATCAACTTTCAAAACTTTTTGACATTATTTAAAAAAAAAACTTGAAATTTTCAAAAAAGGTTAAAGTTATTTTGTGCTAATTTTCCCAGAAGCGCACATTGGGGCAGAAAATAATACTTTTCATTTAAAGACAACCCTTCAAGGCTTAAAAATACAGAAATATTCTTTAAAGTAAAGAGGAGATTTTAAGTTTTTCTTGATAGAATCATATCAATTTGTTAAAATTTGTGAAATATTTTATAAAATAAACTTGAAAGTTTCAAAATAGGTTAAAGTTATTTCGTGTTGATTTACTTAAAAGCGCACATTGGGGCAGAAAATAATAATTTTTGTTTAAAGACTACATTCTAGGGTTTAATAATATAGAAATATTCTTCAAAGTAAAGTGGAGATTTTAAGTTTTACTAGATAGAATCTTATCAACTTTTAAAAATTTTTGACATTATTTAAAAAAAAAACTTGAAATTTTCAAAAAAGGTTAAAGTTATTTTGTGCTGATTTTCCCAGAAGCGCGCATTGGGGCAGAAAATAATATTTTTTATTTAAAGACAACCCTTCAAGGCTTAAAAATACAGAAATATTCTTCAAAGTAAAGAGAAGATTTTAAGTTTTTCTAGATAGAATCATATCAAATTGTTGAAATTTGTGCCATCATTTATAAAATTAACTTGAAATTTTCAAAATATGTTAAAGTTATTTTGTGTTGATTTACTTAGAAGCGCACATTGGGGCAGAAAATAATAATTTTTGTTTAAAGACTACATTCTAGGGTTTAATAATATAGAAATATTTTTCAAAGTAAAGTGGAGATTTTAAGTATTTCTAGATAGAATCTTATCAATTTTTTAAAATTTTTGACATTATATAAAAAAAAAAATTGAAGTTTTCAAAAAAGGTTAAAGTTATTTTGTGCTGATATTTCAAGAAGCGCACATTGGGGCAGAAAATAATATTTTTCATTTAAAGACAACCCTTCAAGGCTTAAAAATACAGAAATATTCTTCAAAGCAAAGAGGAGATTTTAAGTTTTTTTAGATTGAATCATATCAATTTGTTAAAATTTGTGACATATTTTATAAAATAAGCTTGAAATTTTTAGATAAAGGAGGTAGTTTAGTGGGAAGTTTGAATTTATTTTACCTCCTACATTTTATTGTAGTGGGTTTATATCATATCAATTTAGCCCCTGAAATCGGGATTTCTATATAAAAAATCTAGTTTGAGGCCTTTCTGTGATATTTGTTTTCCAACTCCGTTTAGTATTTAACTAGATCGAATAACTGACGTTTTTCTCACCTTTAAGTTAAAATCTCTATTTTTGTGGTTAACACTTGAGGCTATTTACTTTTTTGATTTAAACTGATTTATTTATTTTAATTTTGTTGGGCTCTTAACCATAAATTTGACGTCAAATCTTTGTTCAATATTTATTTATTTTTGCGGCCTGCTGGTATTTAAATCAGCATCATTTTTAACAAATATTTATTAAAATTTAATTTCATGTTGTCTTTTATTATTTGACAAAGGATTAACATAATTATTTATTTGACAATATATTATTAACAATGACAATATAAAAAATAAATGGTATTTTGTTATTTGTTTAAAGTTTTTTTTTTCAGTTAAAAAACAAATTCATTGCAAAATTTTTGAAAATAGTTGAAAGGTAGTTTCTGTTTATTTACCTTAAAGCGCACAATGGGGCATGAGATTATAAATTTCGATTAAAACTCATAGTCTAGGGTTTCATAGTCCGAGGATGTTTTTTCAAAATAAAGAGGAAAATTAAAGTTTCCTTGAATGAACAAAATTTTTTTTAGTTAAAAAAACAAATTTATTGCAAAATTTTTAAAATAGTTGAAAGGTAGTTTTTGTCTATTTACCTTAAAGCGCACAATAGGGCATAATATTATAAATTCCAATTAAAGCCCATAGTCTAAGGTTTTATAATATAAAGATGATTTTTCAAAATAAAGAGGAGTGTTTAAGTTTTCTCAAATTGTACGAACAAACTTTTTAAAGCGTATTGCTTAAATTTTCAAAATAGTTTTTTTGCATTGTTTGTTTATTTACTAAAAATAGTACATTGGGGCAAAAATTGAAAATTTCCATTTAAAGACTACTCCTTATATACTTTTAAAAAAATTTTAACATTTCAAAAAAATACTTGAAATTTTTAAAACATGTTAAAGGTATAGTGGGGCATAGTAAAGCAGAATGTAAGAAATGATTATCAAAATTTATTATCTCTACTTTCACAAAAAGAAAATATTTTGTAAATTTGAGCAAAAGCTTTAAAACTTTCTGGAAATGAAAATTAAATATTTTTCAAAAATTTTTTTTAACTTTTGAAAAATTGCAAACTTGTTTAAAAAATTTTAATTTTTTTGTTTCTTAATATTTTTCAGTAACTTCTTCACAACTTTATTTCCGGCCAATTAACCTATAAGTCTTTACTAAAACTTCCTGCCCCACTGTGCCTAAATGTAAGTGTGCTTAAAAAAACAAATTAATTGCAAATTTTCATTATTAATTCTTGTTTTTTGGTTTATTTACTTATGAGCGCACAATGGGGCAGAATGTAGGAAATGCCATACATCATGTATCATCAAAGGTTTTGGGAAAATAAAGGAAAATTTAGGCAATATGAAAGGAAGTTTTAAAGTTTTATAGAAAGGAGTTGGGAATATTTTTTAAAATTCTCAGTTTTACATAGGAACAAATTTTGAACTTTTGTAAATTTTATAATTTTGGTTTTTTTTCTTATTACATTTTTCAATAAATTTACTCATAATTTTAGGTTTGTTCGATCAAGGCACTAGTCTTTATTACTTTCTATTCCACTGTGCTCTCAAGTAAAAGTGGTAAACAACAAATTAATTGCTAATTTTCATTGTTAATTCGTATTTTTTGTTTATTTACACATGAGCGCACAGTGGGGCAGAATATAGAAAATTGTTAATAAAAAGTTTTATCAGAGGTTTTACAAAAATGAACTATTTTGACAATAGAAAGAGAAGCTTTAAAGTTTTTTGGAAAGAATATACTATTTTTTTTTCAAAAATTGCCTTGAAATTGGAAAAATATTCCAGTTTTGGTAATTTTTGGTTATTTTTATTACTTTGTTTTTCTTATTTACTTGTTCATAATTTCATTAAGTCTTAATCGGTCTTTAAGTTGCAATTTAAGGTTTCGGTCCCACTGTGCCCTCTTGTAAGTTTAGTTAAAAAATAGCCTCCTTGAAAATTAAAAATTTTTTGCTAATTTACTCGAAAGCGCACATAGGGGCAGAAAAATTTAATTGCTGATGAAAGCTTATAAATAAATGTTTGAGATAGCAAAAGATTTTCTTGAATATAAAAGGAACTTTAAAGTTATATTGAAATGAATACAGTAACTTTTTTTTTTGGAAAATTTTGTCAAAAATTTGAACTTTTTAAATAATGCTGAATTTTTGAATTCTTTTTATTTCGAATTTATTTAACCAAATTATTATTTTCTTACTGTTAGCCTATGAAACTTAGTTTATTTCTGCTGCCCCATTGTGCCCTAACTGCTTTAACTGAACAAGTTTCTGAAAAATCTCATTTTATGTTGGTCAAATCTTATTTTTTTAGTATTTAATACCATTTTTAGATTTTGTTGTTACATTATTTTTTCCATTTACTTGTTCAAAATTTTATTTTATTTCTATCATTTTATAAGTTGTAATTTAGGGTTTCTGCCCCACTGTGCCCTATTGTAAATTTAGTTAAAAAATTGACTCATTGAAAATTTTCATAAATATTTTCGGATATTTTTTGTCGATTTTCCCAAAAGCGCACATTGGGGCAGAAAAAATTAAATACTGCTTAAAACCTATAAATACAGGTTTCAGTTACCGAAAGCTTTTTCCAAACTAAAGAGGATCTTTAAAGTTATATGAAAATGACACATTAGCTATATTTCTTTTTTGAAAATTTTGTTAAAAACTTAAACTTTTTGAATAATTCTGAATTTTTTAAATCTTTTTATATCGAATTTATTTAACCATATTCTTATTCCTTTACTGTTGGCCTATGCAACTTAGTTTATTTCTGCTGCCCTATTGTGCCCTAACTGCATTAACTGGGCAAATTTCTGAAAAACTACATTTTATATTGGTCAAATCTTACGTTTTTAGTATTTAACACAATTTTTAGACTTTGTTATTACATTATATTTCTCATTTACTTGCTCATAATTTTATTTTATTTTTATCGTTTTATAAGTTGTATTTTAGGGTTTCTGCTCCACTGTGCCCTGTTGTAAGTTTAGTTAAAGAATAGCCTCATTGAACATTTTCATAAATGTTTACGGATATTTTTTGTTTATTTGCCCAAAAGCGCACAATGGGGCAAAAAACCTTAAATGCTGCTTAAAACTTATAAGCATAGGTTTTAGCTACCGAAAGATTTTCTCAAATTAAAAAGGATCTTTAAAGTTATATGAAAATGAATACAGTAACTTTTTTTTTTTTTAAATTTTGTCTAAAAGTTGATCTTTTTGAATAACTCTAAAGTTTTTAATTCTTTCTATTTCGAATTTATTTAAACACAATCTTATTTATTTTCTTATGGTCTATGATATCCATTTAACCCTTTTTGCCCCATTATGCCCTAACTGCTTTAACTGAACAAATTTATGAAAAACCACATTTTATGTTGGTCAAATCTCACGTGATTAGTATTAAATACAATTTTTTTCACAAACATTTATTTACTTCGTTTGAATATGTTTTTGTTTTATGGACAAATAAATATAATTAGTGTTTTTTATGAGTATAATTTGTTGTTATTTGTTAAATTGTCTGGCTTGTTTGTACTCGTGTCTTAAATTCTTTTAATTATATCTTTTTTTTCGCTAGGTTTTATTTGTTTGCAAAATAAAAATCAAATTTATTTTTAAACTCATACCTTTTTGAATTGAAAAGTCATCGATCTTATTTAAGGTCAATATCTATTAAAGCAGTTGGTTTTTTTAAAGTCTTGTTTTTTTCAAAATTACTTGAGACTTTGCCAATAAAACCTTGTAATATGGATATGTTAGGTAGTATTGAATTTGAAATTTTCAAACTAGTTTTGAAGAAAATGTTGTTTTCAAATGGAAAAATTTTGCAAAAATTCTATACGACTTTTGGAATTCAAATCAAAAAAGGTTTTTGAACTTTATATTTCAAAAGTTATGTTTGGTTGAACAGACCAAGCTATGGTCTTTGTTCCGGAGAGAAAATTGTTTGGCAGGTAAATATTTTTGTTTCTAAGCTTCATATCAATATAATAATATTGTCATAATGACAGCTTTATAATCTCAATCTTCCTTTATTCATGGGAACAACAAAGATAAAAATTATAAGCTCCTTAACTATTTTATAATATTATTTAACAAGTGTTTTGACATATGTTGTGAAGTGACAGCCACTTACAAGCTGCCAATAATAGCCATTATATTGGCCAAATCTTATCATTTGTGAAGAAAAAGTTGCGATAAGATTGGCCGCTGTTAATTGATTTAAGAGAATTATTGAATTTTATTCAATATATGACGTAAATATTTGACTCTACTTAATTTTGAATTATTTCAGTTAATCAAGAAAAGCCCTAATAGTTTTAAAACATACAAATTTTGAATGATATGCTTGCAATTTATGTTAATATGGGTTTTATAATCTTATCAAATGAAACTATATAAACGTAATATTTGATTAATATTTTTCGATAATTAAGGAATTTTAATATACTTGCAAAGTTTTAAGATATGACATATTTAAAGGAATGATACTTGAGCTTTAGGTTAACTTTGGGGTTTCTAAGTGCTTCCTAAGGGCTTACCTATAGAAAAGTCTTCCTAAAGTCAACTTTTCTATAGAAAAGTCTTCCTAACGTCAACTTTTCTATAGAAAAGTCTTCCTAACGTCAACTTTTCTATAGAAAAGTCTTCCTAACGTCAACTTTTCTATAGAAAAGTCTTCCTAACGTCAACTTTTCTATAGAAAAGTCTTCCTAACGTCAACTTTTCTATAGAAAAGTCTTCCTAACGTCAACTTTTCTATAGAAAAGTCTTCCTAACGTCAACTTTTCTATAGAAAAGTCTTCCTAACGTCAACTTTTCTATAGAAAAGTCTTCCTAACGTCAACTTTTCTATAGAAAAGTCTTCCTAACGTCAACTTTTCTATAGAAAAGTCTTCCTAACGTCAACTTTTCTATAGAAAAGTCTTCCTAACGTCAACTTTTCTATAGAAAAGTCTTCCTAACGTCAACTTTTCTATAGAAAAGTCTTCCTAACGTCAACTTTTCTATAGAGAAGTCTTCCTAACGTCAACTTTTCTATAGAAAAGTCTTCCTAACGTCAACTTTTCTATAGAAAAGTCTTCCTAACGTCCACTTTTCTATAGAAAAGTCTTCCTAACGTCAACTTTTCTATAGAAAAGTCTTCCTAACGTAAACTTTTCTATAGAAAAGTCTTCCTAACGTCAACTTTTCTATAGAAGAGTCTTCCTATCGTCAACTTTTCTATAGAAAAGTCTTCCTAACGTCAACTTTTCTATAAAAAAGTCTTCCTAACGTCAACTTTTCTATAGAAAAGTCTTCCTAACGTCAACTTTTCTATAGAAAAGTCTTCCTAACGTCAACTTTTCTATAGAAAAGTCTTCCTAACGTCAACTTTTCTATAGAAAAGTCTTCCTAACGTCAACTTTTCTATAGAAAAGTCTTCCTAACGTCAACTTTTCTATAGAAAAGTCTTCCTAACGTCAACTTTTCTATAGAAAAGTCTTCCTAACGTCAACTTTTCTATAGAAAAGTCTTCCTAACGTCAACTTTTCTATAGAAAAGTCTTCCTAACGTCAACTTTTCTATAGAAAAGTCTTCATAACGTCAACTTTTCTATAGAAAAGTCTTCCTAACGTCAACTTTTCTATAGAAAAGTCTTCCTAACGTCAACTTTTCTATAGAAAAGTCTTCCTAACGTCAACTTTTCTATAGAAAAGTCTTCCTAACGTCAACTTTTCTATAGAAAAGTCTTCCTAACGTCAACTTTTCTATAGAAAAGTCTTCCTATCGTCAACTTTTCTATAGAAAAGTCTTCCTAACGTCAACTTTTCTATAGAAAAGTCTTCCTAACGTCAACTTTTCTATAGAAAAGTCTTCCTAATGTCAACTTTTCTATAGAAAAGACTTCCTAACGTCAACTTTTCTATAGAAAAGTCTTCCTAACGTCAACTTTTCTATAGAAAAGTCTTCCGAACGTCAACTTTTCTATAGAAAAGTCTTCCTAACGTCAACTTTTCTATAGAAAAGTCTTCCTAACGTCAACTTTTCTATAGAAAAGTCTTCCTTAACGTCAACTTTTCTATAGAAAATGCCTTCCTTAACGTCAACTTTTCTATAAAAAAAGTCTTCCTTAACGTCAACTTTTCTATAGAAAAGTCTTCCTAACGTCAACTTTTCTATAGAAAAGTCTTCCTAATGTCAACTTTTCTATAGAAAAGTCTTCCTATCGTCAACTTTTCTATAGAAAAGTCTTCCTATCGTCAACTTTTCTATAGAAAAGTCTTCCTATCGTCAACTTTTCTATAGAAAAGTCTTCCTATCGTCAACTTTTCTATAGAAAAGTCTTCCTATCGTCAACTTTTCTATAGAAAAGTCTTCCTATCGTCAACTTTTCTATAGAAAAGTCTTCCTATCGTCAACTTTTCTATAGAAAAGTCTTCCTATCGTCAACTTTTCTATAGAAAAGTCTTCCTATCGGCAACTTTTCTATAGAAATGTTGTCCTATCTTTAAATTTTCTTTAGAAAAGTTGTAGTATCGTTTTGTTTTATCTAAAAAATTTATCTGATACAATTTTCTCGCTTACTTATCCTACATTTGATCTACTATAAATGACATCTGTTTGTGAGCTATCAGCGATATTATGTCGCTATGAGAAAATAATGATTAATTATTTCGAAACCAATTAATAATCTCAGTTTGTTTAAAAAATTTAATGATTAATTATATGATAATTAAAATGTTATTTCTGTTTTTTGAGAAATAGTTTTAGAATATGACAAATCAATAAGATAAGAATTCGTTTAATATCAAAATTCAGAAGACATTAACTGATACCTCAAGAACCTCACAAAAGGCTCTTGATCAAAACCTTAACCAGATCAAAGTGCTGGCACCATTTTGAGGATTTTTAGAAGCAAAATTTTATAGTCTAACACTAATACTAATTGATAGATTATCAGTTCACTCTAATTGGTTAATAATTATTATTATAATTGTTAACTAATTTGCAATCATAAAATAACATGTTCAGTTCACATGCATGTTAAGGGGTCCATATTGCGAAAGTTTTAAGATAGTGAATGTTAAGATATGCGTCATTAGGTATTTAGTTTTTCTTCCTAAAGTAACCCAGCAAAAAACAGTTCTACTTCAGTTCTACGTTCAGTTCTAGTTCAGTTCTAGTTCAGTTCTAGTTCAGTTCTACTTCAGTTCTAGTTCAGTTCTAGTTCAGTTCTAGTTCAGTTCTAGTTCAGTTCTAGTTCAGTTCTAGTTCAGTTCTAGTTCAGTTCTAGTTCAGTTCTAGTTCAGTTCTAGTTCAGTTCTAGTTCAGTTCTAGTTCAGTTCTAGTTCAGTTCTAGTTCAGTTCTAGTTCAGTTCTAGTTCAGTTCTAGTTCAGTTCTAGTTCAGTTCTAGTTCAGTTCTAGTTCAGTTCTAGTTCAGTTCTAGTTCAGTTCTAGTTCAGTTCTAGTTCAGTTCTAGTTCAGTTCTAGTTCAGTTCTAGTTCAGTTCTAGTTCAGTTCTAGTTCAGTTCTAGTTCAGTTCTAGTTCAGTTCTAGTTCAGTTCTAGTTCAGTTCTAGTTCAGTTCTAGTTCAGTTCTAGTTCAGTTCTAGTTCAGTTTTAGTTCAGTTCTAGTTCAGTTCTAGTTCAGTTCTAGTTCAGTTCTAGTTCAGTTCTAGTTCAGTTCTAGTTCAGTTCTAGTTCAGTTCTAGTTCAGTTCTAGTTCAGTTCTAGTTCAGTTCTAGTTCAGTTCTAGTTCAGTTCTAGTTCAGTTCTAGTTCAGTTCTAGTTCAGTTCTAGTTCAGTTCTAGTTCAGTTCTAGTTCAGTTCTAGTTCAGTTCTAGTTCAGTTCTAGTTCAGTTCTAGTTCAGTTCTAGTTCAGTTCTAGTTCAGTTCTAGTTCAGTTCTAGTTCAGTTCTAGTTCAGTTCTAGTTCAGTTCTAGTTCAGTTCTAGTTCAGTTCTAGTTCAGTTCTAGTTCAGTTCTAGTTCAGTTCTAGTTCAGTTCTAGTTCAGTTCTAGTTCAGTTCTAGTTCAGTTCTAGTTCAGTTCTAGTTCAGTTCTAGTTCAGTTCTAGTTCAGTTCTAGTTCAGTTCTAGTTCAGTTCTAGTTCAGTTCTAGTTCAGTTCTAGTTCAGTTCTAGTTCAGTTCTAGTTCAGTTCTAGTTCAGTTCTAGTTCAGTTCTAGTTCAGTTCTAGTTCAGTTCTAGTTCAGTTCTAGTTCAGTTCTAGTTCAGTTCTAGTTCAGTTCTAGTTCAGTTCTAGTTCAGTTCTAGTTCAGTTCTAGTTCAGTTCTAGTTCAGTTCTAGTTCAGTTCTAGTTCAGTTCTAGTTCAGTTCTAGTTCAGTTCTAGTTCAGTTCTAGTTCAGTTCTAGTTCAGTTCTAGTTCAGTTCTAGTTCAGTTCTAGTTCAGTTCTAGTTCAGTTCTAGTTCAGTTCTAGTTCAGTTCTAGTTCAGTTCTAGTTCAGTTCTAGTTCAGTTCTAGTTCAGTTCTAGTTCAGTTCTAGTTCAGTTCTAGTTCAGTTCTAGTTCAGTTCTAGTTCAGTTCTAGTTCAGTTCTAGTTCAGTTCTAGTTCAGTTCTAGTTCAGTTCTAGTTCAGTTCTAGTTCAGTTCTAGTTCAGTTCTAGTTCAGTTCTAGTTCAGTTCTAGTTCAGTTCTAGTTCAGTTCTAGTTCAGTTCTAGTTCAGTTCTAGTTCAGTTCTAGTTCAGTTCTAGTTCAGTTCTAGTTCAGTTCTAGTTCAGTTCTAGTTCAGTTCTAGTTCAGTTCTAGTTCAGTTCTAGTTCAGTTCTAGTTCAGTTCTAGTTCAGTTCTAGTTCAGTTCTAGTTCAGTTCTAGTTCAGTTCTAGTTCAGTTCTAGTTCAGTTCTAGTTCAGTTCTAGTTCAGTTCTAGTTCAGTTCTAGTTCAGTTCTAGTTCAGTTCTAGTTCAGTTCTAGTTCAGTTCTAGTTCAGTTCTAGTTCAGTTCTAGTTCAGTTCTAGTTCAGTTCTAGTTCAGTTCTAGTTCAGTTCTAGTTCAGTTCTAGTTCAGTTCTAGTTCAGTTCTAGTTCAGTTCTAGTTCAGTTCTAGTTCAGTTCTAGTTCAGTTCTAGTTCAGTTCTAGTTCAGTTCTAGTTCAGTTCTAGTTCAGTTCTAGTTCAGTTCTAGTTCAGTTCTAGTTCAGTTCTAGTTCAGTTCTAGTTCAGTTCTAGTTCAGTTCTAGTTCAGTTCTAGTTCAGTTCTAGTTCAGTTCTAGTTCAGTTCTAGTTCAGTTCTAGTTCAGTTCTAGTTCAGTTCTAGTTCAGTTCTAGTTCAGTTCTAGTTCAGTTCTAGTTCAGTTCTAGTTCAGTTCTAGTTCAGTTCTAGTTCAGTTCTAGTTCAGTTCTAGTTCAGTTCTAGTTCAGTTCTAGTTCAGTTCTAGTTCAGTTCTAGTTCAGTTCTAGTTCAGTTCTAGTTCAGTTCTAGTTCAGTTCTAGTTCAGTTCTAGTTCAGTTCTAGTTCAGTTCTAGTTCAGTTCTAGTTCAGTTCTAGTTCAGTTCTAGTTCAGTTCTAGTTCAGTTCTAGTTCAGTTCTAGTTCAGTTCTAGTTCAGTTCTAGTTCAGTTCTAGTTCAGTTCTAGTTCAGTTCTAGTTCAGTTCTAGTTCAGTTCTAGTTCAGTTCTAGTTCAGTTCTAGTTCAGTTCTAGTTCAGTTCTAGTTCAGTTCTAGTTCAGTTCTAGTTCAGTTCTAGTTCAGTTCTAGTTCAGTTCTAGTTCAGTTCTAGTTCAGTTCTAGTTCAGTTCTAGTTCAGTTCTAGTTCAGTTCTAGTTCAGTTCTAGTTCAGTTCTAGTTCAGTTCTAGTTCAGTTCTAGTTCAGTTCTAGTTCAGTTCTAGTTCAGTTCTAGTTCAGTTCTAGTTCAGTTCTAGTTCAGTTCTAGTTCAGTTCTAGTTCAGTTCTAGTTCAGTTCTAGTTCAGTTCTAGTTCAGTTCTAGTTCAGTTCTAGTTCAGTTCTAGTTCAGTTCTAGTTCAGTTCTAGTTCAGTTCTGGTTCAGTTCTAGTTCAGTTCTAGTTCAGTTCTAGTTTAGTTCTAGTTCAGTTCTAGTTTAGTTCTAGTTCAGTTCTAGGTTCAGTTCTAGGTTCAGATCTAGGTTCAGTTCTAGGTTAAGTTCTAGGTTCGGTTCTAGGTTCAGTTCTAAGTTCAGTTCCAAGTTCAGTTCTAGGTTCAGTTCTATGTTCAGTTCTAGGTTCAGTTCTAGGTTCAGTTCTACGTTCATTTCTAGGTTCAGTTCTAGGTTCAGTTCTAGATTCAGTTCTAGGTTCATTTCTAGGTTCATTTCTAGATTCAGTTCTAGGTTCAGTTCTAGATTCAGTTCTAGGTTCAGTTCTAGATTAATTCTAGGTTCATTTCTAGGTTCAGTTCTAGGTCCAGTTCTAGGTCCAGTTCTAGGTTCATTTCTAAGTTCATTTTTTGGTTCAGTTCTAGTTCAGTTCTAGTTAAGAGTACGTCTTCATAACCCAGATTAGGTCATGATGTAGAGTAGATCATGATCTAGAGTAGGTTATGATCTTAAGTATAACCTTTGGTGATAGATCATGAGCTATAGTGTAGATCACGACCTATGGTTAATACTATAGCTTAGCTCTTGGTTCGGTTTTAGGTTCTGTTTAAAGTTCACTTCGTTCTTCGCTCAGTTTTTTGTATTATTAAACTTTTCAGTCTTTTAACAGACTTTTCATTTAATTTATTAATGAAATCAAATATCTTATACTAATTATGCTCTTTGTTAAATCAGCTTTCAAAATAATTGATTCCAGTTAAAACTGGTCTTAAACAAGATCAATATTTTTTTAAGAATTCCACTGTTTTTGAGGCGATTGTTTGAAAAGTAAAGTCTAAATTTTTTAAACAATTGAAAACAGGAAAAAGAGAATTAATTAAAAAAATAAAAAAAAAATAAAAAAGTCAAATAAACCTAAACCAAGTACCGGGACTGATCTTAAACATTTTGCTTTTATACTTGATTTTCGAAAATTTTAATTCAAAGTCAGCTGCCTTTCCAACGATATAGTATATGTGTGTATTCCACATTTAATGCTTTCGGTCTTTCCAAAGTTATCAGTTTTTCTTTAAGTGTAGACTTGTGCATTTCATTCCAAATATGGCCCCTTTAAGCATTTTAACCACAACTGTTTTGTTGTGTCTTCTTAAGGCAAAAATTATAAATATTTCAAATACGAGTATCATTAAGTTTCAAGTCACTGGAAATTATAATTGAATAATTATTTATACTTTATGGATTTTATTGATTAGCAAGTAAGAATATATGATCCATAAGACATAAGGTTCTAAATTTAGTTAAGAACTTGAGAATATTTATACGAGTTTTTAGGTGTTTCTAATCATAGTTACTAACATTTTTAAGCTAAATATCAATTAAATAATTTTAACACTTTTAAAAAAGCTTTTGAGAGTTATTTTTTTTAATAACATATTTATAAAACAAATAAGAATGTTCTTAAAATGGCTATAGTCGACCATTTTATACCCTACTTCACTTAGTTCCAGTTGAAGCGATTGCCAACAAAGACTTTTGTATGCTCAGAGATAAATATTTCTTAACATATATGAACTTTTTCCTAAGATATTTAACTTTTAACGACTATTTTTATTTTTTAAAATTTGGGATTTTTGAAAAAGTTGTTCTAGCTAATTTGCCATATCTTGAAAACTACTTGTCCGATTTTATTGAAAAATATGTTTATGGACTAAGAACTAAATTTCCCTTAAGACGTTAACGCAAGTTTTTTGTGTGATTAATGGTTTTGGAGTTATACACATTACAATATAATACAATATTTTTTTAAAGAAAACATTTTTTTTTTGAAATTTAAGATTTTTGAAGTTTTTAGTTTACCATATCTTGAAAACGACATGTCCGATTTTATTAATAAATATATCAATGAACTAACAAAATTGCCTTTAAGACGTGGTAATACAAGTTTTTTGTGTGATCAAGAGTTTTGGAGTTATTTATATTAAAATGTAAAAAAATGTTCTTTTTTTAGAAAAAAAAATTTTGCTAAAATTTGAGATTTTAAAAGAAGTTGTTCGTGTTAGTTTACCATATCTTGAAAACGACTTATCCAATTTTATAGAAAAGTATATCAATGGATTAAGAACAAAATTGCTCTTAAGACGTAGAAGTACTAAACTTTTTTATGACCAATAGTTTTAGAGTTATTGATATTGCAATGTAAAATAAATATTTTTTTTTGAGCAAAATTGAAAAAAATTTTAATTTTCAAAAATTCATAAAAAATAGAAAATCGCTAAAACTTACATGGTTACTCTACAATTGTAAAACTATGAATATTTTAAACTATATAAAATTTCTAACATGAAAATCCATAGATAAAAAGTGATTTTATTAAGAATAAAGTGAAATTACCCAAATTTAGCAGAAAATTTTTGTATGAAGACTTTTATTTCAAAAAAGTTAAGGAAAGGCCTTAATTTTGAAGATACTTTCATGAGACTATAGATAAAATAAGTTTATGATTAAAATAGTTTTTTTTTGGGACAAAGTCTGTTAAGAATAAACAAAATCTTTCAAAATTTTGGGGTAACTCCCAAACAAATTTTTTACCGAAATATAGTTTAACGTTAATTTTATCTTAATGAAATTTGTCACAGACAGTTTTTTTTATTAGTGGGACCTTTGCTATAGAAATTGTCCGAAATAGCTTGATTATTTCGGGTACCTCCCTAAGGTCTTACTTTCCGAAATTTAAATTTTTGGCCACAAATTTTGGTATGTATTCAGGAATTTTAGAAAAAATGTTGCTTATATCAACAAAAACCACTGTTCTGAATTTTGTTGAAATCGGTCCACATTCGGACATATCTCCCATACAAGAACTTCTGACAAAAGCCACGGAAAATGTAGAGAAATTCACAAAAATAATGACAATTTCGTGTTAATTTTTAGCCCACATCTTGTTTGTGTAAACTGTAATCAAATCTTTGAATTTCGAGCAAATCGGTTCACATTTGACCGTAGCTCCCATATAAGACCCTATGACGGAAATGGCTTAAGTACAAAATTGTTTACTTTCACTTGATTTACTTTATTTTCAATAAAATGATCATTTGTTCCTGGATTTCCAGGAAATAGGGCGTATTTTATTCGAAATATTCTCAGTTTTAAGGTCTTGTAATAAAAACTTTAGGTTTTGGCCAACTTCAGCTTTTTCATAAATTTTTAAGAATTAAAAAAATTAGAAATTTTTTTATCAAAAAAATTTTTTTTACATTGAAGTTCAAATAACTTAAAAACCGTTTGATATGAAAGAAAATGGTTTTTAGTCTGTAACTGTAACTTTGAACATAATCGGTTCACATTCGACCCTAGCTTTCATGTAACCCCCTATAACGGAAATAGCTTAAATAGAAAATATTGTTAATAATATTGTTAATAAAATCCTCATTTAATCTTGAATTTTCAGGAAATTAGACTTATTTTATTTGGAATATTCTCAGTTTAATGTTCATCTTATAAAAATGTTAGGTTTTTTGCCAACTTCAGTTTTTTATAAATTTTTAAAAAATAAAAAAATTAAAATTTTTTTGTCAACAATTTTTTTTATTTTGAAAAAAATTGGTTTAAAGTGTCTTAAAGATAATTTTTCTGTTTTAAGATCTTGTCATAAAAACTTTAGGTTTTTGCCAACTTCAGCTTTTTCATACATTTTTAAAAATTAAAAAAAAAAAAATTTTTTTATCAAAAAATTTGTTTTTTTCATTGAAGTTCAAATAACTTCAAAACCGTTTGATATGAAAGAAAATGGTTTTAAAGTGTCTTAACGATAATTTTATTAGCTTTTATATTCTGTAACCTTGAACAAAATCGAGCATCCTCATCCAAAGTTATGATAAAGTCAATGAAACAGCTTTTACAAAAATGAAAAATTTTGTAAAGAAAAATTGTTCAGTTTCAAGTGCAAGTAACTTTAAATTCTTTAAACATAGATAAACATGGGTTTAAAGCTTCTTAAAGCAAATTTTATTGGCTTTCATAATCTGTGACTTTCATTAAAATCGTTTAAATTTGTCTAAAGATATGTTTAAATTAATGGATCAGCTTTTTACAAAATGGCAAATTTTAGAAAAAAAATATTTTTATTTTGAAGTGCTAATAACTTTAAAGCCTTTCAATATAGAAAAAAATTATTTCAGAATGTCTTAAATATAATTTTATTGGCTTTCATATTCTGTGACTTTTATTAAAATTGGTTCAATCATTCTAAAGATATGTTTAAATCAATGGATCAGCCTATTCAAAAATGGAAAATTCTATAAAAAAAAAAAAATATTTTTCATTTTGAAGTGCAAATAACTTCAAACCCGTTTAATATAAAAACAAATTGTTTTAAAGTGTCTTAAAGATAATTTTATTGGCTTTCATATTCTGTAACTTTCAACAAAATCCAATAAGTCGTTTTAAAGATATGACTAAATTAATGGTTCAGCCTTTTAAAAAATAGAAAATTTCATAAAAAAAATGTTTTTGATTTTAAAGTGCAAATAACTTCAAATCCCTTAAATTTTGGAAGAAATTGTTTTAAGCTCTATAAAGCTTATTTTATTGGCTCTTGTATTCTATAACTTTCAACAAAATCGATTAAGTCGTTACAAAGATATGACTAAATTAATGTATCAGTTTTAAATTAATGTATCAGCCTTTGAAACAACCCCTTGGTGTAGGGTCTCACACGTACAGCCTTGACCGATTAAACCTTTTTAACTGTCTCCAGTTTGTTTTTGCTGTTAATACGAGTATCAGTATCAACAAAAAAAAAACAGAACTTAATCAAGTCATAATATTGTTTAAATAATATTGGTAATAAACATTAAAAAAATTAAATAAAAAATCGTAGATATTATTGACGTTTTCTCGTTACGTCTGAGGAGGAGTGAGCGTGCAAGCGAATGAGTTTTAACAAAAAAAAAAGCTTTAATGTTGAGGGAAAAACTTTGGCTGCGATCAGAACAAGTTTAGATCGTTAAGCGTGCGGTACGGATACGATCGTTAGGCGACGTAGTTCTACGGGTTAAAGAAGAAAATTTCAGAATCGAAAAGAAATTATAATAAAAGGTTAAAGGAAATATAACCCGAAAAAATCGTTCTAAAAAAATTTATATAAAAAAAATTTAAAAAAGGTGATTGTTTTTATAATATCGAAAAAGTTTTAAGTGATTTTTAAATAAAATTGTCTTTGTTTTAAAACAAAATTTACGATAATTGTGTAATTTGTTTATAAAAATGATTTGGAGGCTTATTAGCAGAGAAACATTTAATTAAAGTGCAAAAAATGTTAAATAACAATTTGGAATAACTATAAAAAATTAAGGTTTATGGCTTCAAGTGCTTGCTTTTGAAAGAAAACAATTAACAAAAAATCCCCGACTTTAACTTTCAAAAGTTTTAAAATGTTACGAGTAAAAGCAATGGGCGTTTAATGGAAATTTTGTAAATATTTAAAAATGTCAAAAGATAAATTATAAAAAAGAAATAAAATTGTGAAATTTTATTAAAACTTCAAATCAATTTAAAATGAAGACAAAAAAAATCTTAAAAAAACAAACGAAATTTTTGAAAAATTTACTACAAAAGTAGGAATTTTTTAAAAATTTTCCAAAAAAAAAATTTCCTATAAAATAGGGAAATTTTTGAAAAAAATTCTTATGAAAAAGGAAAATTTGGAAAAATTTTGAAAATTTCAATTTAAAATGAAGACAAAAAAATCTTAAAAAAACAAACGAAATTTTTGAAAAATTTACTACAAAAGTAGGATTTTTTTTTTAATTTTCCAAAAAAAAATAGGAAATTTTTGAAAAATTTCCTATAAAATAGGGAAATTTTTTAAAAATTTACTATAAAAATAAAAAAATTTTGGAAAATTTCCTTTAAAAAAGAGAAATTTTTGAAAAATTTCCTTTCAAAATAAGAAATTTTTAAAAAATATCCTATAACAATAAGATTTTTTTGAAAAATTTCCTATTAAAATTTGACATTTTTAAAAAATTTCCTATAAAAAAGGAAGTTTTTGAAAACTTTTCTTTAAAAAAGGAAATTTTTTTAAAATTTTTTTAAAATTTTTAAAATTTTTTTAAAATTAAAAAAAAAAATTCTTATAAAAAAGGACATTTTCGAAAAATTTCCTATAAAAATAAGAAATTTTTGAAAGTTTCCTATAAAAATAAGAAATTTTTAAAAAATTTCCTATAAAGATAGGAAATTTTTGAAAAATTTCCCATAAAAAAAGGAAATTTTTGAAAAATTTCCCATTAAAAAATTAAATTTTTGAAAAATTTCCCATAAAATTAGGAAATTTTTGAAAATTTCCGGTAAAAATAGTGCATGTTTGAAAAATTTAATATAAAAATAAAAAAATTTTGAAAAATTTCCTATAAAAATAAAAAAATTTTGAAAAATCTTCTATAAAAATAAAAAATTTTGAAAATTTTTCTATAAAAATAAAAAATTTTTGAAAAACTTCCTGTAAAAAAGGAAACTTTTTAAAAATTTCCTACAAAAACAGAAAATGTTTGAAAAATTTCGTATAAAAATAGGATATTTTTAACATTTCCTATAAAAATAGGAAGTTTTTGAGGAATTTCGTATAAAAATAGGAAGTTTTTGAGAAATTTCCTATAAAAACAGAAAATTTTTAAAAAATATCCTATAAAAATAGGAAATTTTTGAAAATTTTTGTATAAAAATAGAAATTTTTTGAAAAATTTCCTATAAAAATAGAAAATTTTTTGAAAAATTTCCTATAAAAATAGAAAATTTTTTGAAAAATTTCCTATAAAAATAGGCAATTTTTCAAAAATTTCCTATAAAAATAGGAAATTTTTCAAAAATTTCCTATAAAAATAGAAAATTTTTCAAAAATTTCCTATTTTTATAGGAAATTTTCTATAAAAATAGGAAATTTTTGAAAAATTTCCTATAAAAATAGGAAATTTTTGAAAAATTCCTATAAAAGTAAGAAATTTTTGAAAAAATTTCCTATAAAAAAAGGAAACTTTTTAAAATTTCCTACAAAAACAGAAAATTTTTGAAATATTTCCCATAAAAATAGGAAATTTTTAAAACATTTCCTATAAAAATAGGAAGTTTTTGAGAAATTTCGTATAAAAATAGGAAATTTTTGAGAAATTTCCTATAAAAATAGAACATTTTTGAAAAATATCCTATAAAAATAGGAAATTTTTAAAAATTTTCGTATAAAAATAGGAAATTTTTGAAAAATTTCCTATAAAAGTAGGAAATTTTTGAAAAACTTCCTATAAAGTTAGGAAATTTTTGAAAAATTTCCTATAAAAATAAACAAATTTTGAATAATTTCCTATAAAAATAAAAAAAAAATTGAAAAATTTCCTATAAAAATACAAATTTTTTGTAAAATTTCCTATAAAAGTATTAAATTTTTGAAAAATTTCCTATAAAAATAAAAAATTTGTAAAAACTTTCCTATAAAAAAGAAAATTTTTTAAAAATATCCTATGAAAGAAAAGTTTTAAAAAATTTTCTAAAAAAGAGAACATTTTTTAAAATTTCTTATAAAAATAGGAAATTTTTAAAAATTTCCTATAAAAATAGGAAATTTTTGAAAAATTTCCTATAAAAATAGGAAATTTTTGCAAATTTCTTATAACAATAGGAAATTTTTGGAAAATTTCCTATAAAAATAGGAAATTTTTGATACATTTCCTATAAAAATAGCAAATCTTTAATAAATTTCCTCTAAAAATAGAAAATTTTTGAAAAACTTTTAATAAAATTAGGAAATTTTTGAAAAACTTTCAATAAAAATAGGAAATTTTTGAAAAACTTTCAATAAAAATATAAAATTTTTGAAAAATTTCCTATAAAAATATAAAATTTTTGAAAAATTTCCTATTTAAAAATTTTTAAATAAATTTATAACTATTTTTAAATTTGTGGTGAAATTTATGGGGAATTTTCATAGGAAGTTTTTCAAAAATTTCCTATGAAAATAGGAAGTTTTTGAAAAATGTTCTACAAAAATAGGAAACTTTTGAAAAATGTCCTATAAAAATAGGAAAATTTTGAAAATTTTCCTATAAAAATAGAAAATTTTTGAAAAATTTCCTATAAAAATATGAACATTTTTGAAAATTTTCGTATAAAAATAGGAAATTTTTGAAAAATTTCCTATTAAAATAGGAAATTTTTGAAAATTTTCGTGCAAAAATAGTAAATTCTTGAAAATATGTTCTATAAAAACTTCATGTTTTCTTGACTCATTTCTTAAGAAAATTCCCCATAAATTTCACCACAAATTTAAAAATAGTTATAAATTTATTTAAAAATTTTTAAATTCCATTTTTCGTTATCATAATCTTTGCTAAATCTTCTTCTATATATCATGGGGTTTTATTAAAGTTCAAGTACTTTTCTCATAAAAATTCGAATCTAATAAAAAGCTTTATATTTTATTTTAGTTGATATTCCCCTTAAATTAACGATTAAATCCATATTAATCGATTAGAAATGGCTTTTAATCTTATAATTGTTTTTAAGTACATAAATTGTGAAATACACGTAATTCATCGACTTCTTATCTTGGCGCAAACGTCAATTAATGTCGAAAGGAATTTAATAGGTTCTATATCGTTTTATTAGATTTCTAACGGAACCATTATAGTTCTAAGAATTCAAAGTATTATCATATCTTAATTAGATTAAACTAATGTAAAAATTGCTTCAAAATTGTTACTATAATAAAATGTCAGACATTGTAAATACTAATAATGGGTTGACAGGCGTGTCTATCTGAAGCCATGCCCATAATTTTTAAAAAATTTTTAAATGTTTTTTTTTTTTAATTTTTCAAAAAATTCTTATTTTAATAGAAAATTTTTCAAAATTTTTTTATTTTTATAGCAAATTTTTCAAAAATTTCTTATTTTTATAGGAAATTTTTCAAACATTTCTTATTTTTATAGGAAATTTTTCAAAAATTTCTTATTTTTATAGAAAATTTTTGAAAATTTTCTTACCAGTTAAGAAATTTT
Source organism: Stomorhina lunata (assembly GCA_933228675.1). Taxonomy (NCBI): domain Eukaryota; kingdom Metazoa; phylum Arthropoda; class Insecta; order Diptera; family Rhiniidae; genus Stomorhina; species Stomorhina lunata. The sequence continues at coordinate 111,931,343 of OW121742.1, forward strand.
TCAAAAATTTCTTATTAAGATTGGATATTTTTCAAAATTTTCTAATTTTCTTTTAAAAAATTTCCTATTTTTATAGGATATTTTTCAAAAATTTCCTATTTTTATAGGAAATTTTTCAAAAATTTCCTATTTTTATAGGAAATTTTTCAAAAATTTCCTATTTTTATAGGAAATTTTTCAAAAATTTCCTATTTTTATAGGAAATTTTTCAAAAATTTCCTATTTTTATAGGAAATTTTTCAAAAATTTCCTATTTTTATAGGAAATTTTTCAAAAATTTCCTATTTTTATAGGAAATTTTTCAAAAATTTCCTATTTTTATAGGAAATTTTTCAAAAATTTCCTATTTTTATAGGAAATTTTTCAAAAATTTCCTATTTTTATAGGAAATTTTTCAAAAATTTCCTATTTTTATAGGAAATTTTTCAAAAATTTCCTATTTTTATAGGAAATTTTTCAAAAATTTCCTATTTTTATAGGAAATTTTTCAAAAATTTCCTATTTTTATAGGAAATTTTTCAAAAATTTCCTATTTTTATAGGAAATTTTTCAAAAATTTCCTATTTTTATAGGAAATTTTTCAAAAATTTCCTATTTTTATAGGAAATTTTTCAAAAATTTCCTATTTTTATAGGAAATTTTTCAAAAATTTCCTATTTTTATAGGAAATTTTTCAAAAATTTCCTATTTTTATAGGAAATTTTTCAAAAATTTCCTATTTTTATAGGAAATTTTTCAAAAATTTCCTATTTTTATAGGAAATTTTTCAAAAATTTCCTATTTTTATAGGAAATTTTTCAAAAATTTTTCAAAAATTTCCTATTTTTATAGGAAATTTTTCAAAAATTTCCTATTTTTATAGGAAATTTTTCAAAAATTTCCTATTTTTATAGGAAATTTTTCAAAAATTTCCTATTTTTATAGGAAATTTTTCAAAAATTTCCTATTTTTATAGGAAATTTTTCAAAAATTTCCTATTTTTATAGGAAATTTTTCAAAAATTTCCTATTTTTATAGGAAATTTTTCAAAAATTTCCTATTTTTATAGGAAATTTTTCAAAAATTTCCTATTTTTATAGGAAATTTTTCAAAAATTTCCTATTTTTATAGGAAATTTTTCAAAAATTTCCTATTTTTATAGGAAATTTTTCAAAAATTTCCTATTTTTATAGGAAATTTTTCAAAAATTTCCTATTTTTATAGGAAATTTTTCAAAAATTTCCTATTTTTATAGGAAATTTTTCAAAAATTTCCTATTTTTATAGGAAATTTTTCAAAAATTTCCTATTTTTATAGGAAATTTTTCAAAAATTTCCTATTTTTATAGGAAATTTTTCAAAAATTTCCTATTTTTATAGGAAATTTTTCAAAAATTTCCTATTTTTATAGGAAATTTTTCAAAAATTTCCTATTTTTATAGGAAATTTTTCAAAAATTTCCTATTTTTATAGGAAATTTTTCAAAAATTTCCTATTTTTATAGGAAATTTTTCAAAAATTTCCTATTTTTATAGGAAATTTTTCAAAAATTTCCTATTTTTATAGGAAATTTTTCAAAAATTTCCTATTTTTATAGGAAATTTTTCAAAAATTTCCTATTTTTATAGGAAATTTTTCAAAAATTTCCTATTTTTATAGGAAATTTTTCAAAAATTTCCTATTTTTATAGGAAATTTTTTAAAAATTTCCTATTTTTATAGGAAATTTTTCAAAAATTTCCTATTTTTATAGGAAATTTTTCAAAAATTTCCTATTTTTATAGGAAATTTTTCAAAAATTTCCTATTTTTATAGGAAATTTTTCAAAAATTTCCTATTTTTATAGGAAATTTTTCAAAAATTTCCTATTTTTATAGGAAATTTTTCAAAAATTTCCTATTTTTATAGGAAATTTTTCAAAAATTTCCTATTTTTATAGGAAATTTTTCAAAAATTTCCTATTTTTATAGGAAATTTTTTAAAAATTTCCTATTTTTATAGGAAATTTTTCAAAAATTTCCTATTTTTATAGGAAATTTTTCAAAAATTTCCTATTTTTATAGGAATTTTTTCAAAAATTTCCTATTTTTATAGGAAATTTTTCAAAAATTTCCTATTTTTATAGGAAATTTTTCAAAAATTTCCTATTTTTATAGGAAATTTTTCAAAAATTTCCTATTTTTATAGGAAATTTTTCAAAAATTTCCTATTTTTATAGGAAATTTTTCAAAAATTTCCTATTTTTATAGGAAATTTTTCAAAAATTTCCTATTTTTATAGGAAATTTTTCAAAAATTTCCTATTTTTATAGGAAATTTTTCAAAAATTTCCTATTTTTATAGGAAATTTTTCAAAAATTTCCTATTTTTATAGGAAATTTTTCAAAAATTTCCTATTTTTATAGGAAATTTTTCAAAAATTTCCTATTTTTATAGGAAATTTTTCAAAAATTTCCTATTTTTATAGGAAATTTTTCAAAAATTTCCTATTTTTATAGGAAATTTTTCAAAAATTTCCTATTTTTATAGGAAATTTTTCAAAAATTTCCTATTTTTATAGGAAATTTTTCAAAAATTTCCTATTTTTATAGGAAATTTTTCAAAAATTTCCTATTTTTATAGGAAATTTTTCAAAAATTTCCTATTTTTATAGGAAATTTTTCAAAAATTTCCTATTTTTATAGGAAATTTTTCAAAAATTTCCTATTTTTATAGGAAATTTTTCAAAAATTTCCTATTTTTATAGGAAATTTTTCAAAAATTTCCTATTTTTATAGGAAATTTTTCAAAAATTTCCTATCAAAATAGGAAAATTTATCAAAAATTTCCTATTTTTATTGAAAATTTTTCAAAAATTTCTTATTTGCAGAGGAAATTTTTCAAAAATTTATTTTTTTATGGAGAGTTTTTTTTGGTATAAGAAGTCTTAAAATAAAATATGGGTTTTTAAAATAATCTCATTATTTTTAGAAATTTTTGTTTGTTTGCTATTTTGACAAAAATTGTATTATAAACTTTATCGTTGAAAACTATTTATGGTAATCTTATAAAAATTCTATGGGCACACGCAAATTTTTATTATCGTTATAAAAATTTTAAAGATATGAGCAACTACCGGTTGTTTTTGAAACAGGATCGAAATGACGTCTTAAGATATAGATTAAAATATCAAATAAGTATAAGTGCATTTTTTTAGAAATGTCGAATCATATAAACCCTTCAGCAAAAATGTTTCAAAAGTCAAAGAACAGAATAGAAAACTTAAGTTGAGACTTTCTGAAATCATATAAAATATAGATTTGTTGATCTGTACAAGTATCAGGTTCCACTGAATTCGTATAGTAGACATAGTTACCAATACACTTACTTAAAAAGTCTCTCCATCTGGCCTTCACTGATCTAAAACGATCGATACTCATACTTAAAGATCAGTATCAGAAAGATATTATGACAAATGATAGGAATGTTCCATAATTGCTATAGAACATTGAAGCTCTATGTTATTTTTGATACTCTATGCAGTTTCCTTATTTGATATCATAAAATTTTAATTATTTGTTTAAAATTCCCTTATAAACATTTTTGTAATCGCAATATTACAAAATATTACAAATAATTTACCTTAAATTCAAATAAAACTTTTTTACAAAAAATTAAATATTTATTTAAAAATAAACATTTATTTATTACACATAAGTATGTACTTAGTTTTTTTTGTAAGTTTTTTTGTTATAATAAAACGTCATTGAACCGTGAGCAATTTATTTGTTTTTCAGTTATTTTTAACAATTTCAATGTTTCATTAAAGAGAAAAGTTGTTTATTTGCGCAAAAGGGGTCGTTTGTAAAGTAAGCAGTTAACAGTTTTATATTGAAACTAAAGTTTAAATATAAAGCTTTTAGGAGCTTTTGATTATGACAAAATGTTTACTAGGATTTTCATTTCATAAAAGCTTACAAAAGCTTTAGATGACATTATTGAAATTTTCATATGATTCTTATTAAATAAAATATGAATTTCTAAAAAAAGCTTTTAGAAGCTTTCCTAGATTTAGATTTTCCTAGTTATTAATAAAAGATGTTTCCTAGTGGTTAATAAAAAAAAATTTAGATACAATTTAAAGTTTTATTTGGTATTAAGCAAAAAAAGCTTTCAAAAGCTTTTGATTATGAAAAAATGTTTATTGGTCTGTTTATTTCATAAAAGCTTACAAAGGCTTTATATGATATTATTTTAAGGTTAGTTTAACTATTTACAAACGATCTAATTAAATAAATTGTGGTTTTCTAAAAAAAGCTTTTAGAATATTTGGCAGATTTTAATTTCAAGCTTTTATAAGATTTTGCTACATAAAAAGTTTTAATAAAATTTTATTAGTGAATAATAATGTATCTAAATACAAACTAAAGTTTTATTTGATATTAAGCAAAAAAAAGCTTTTAAGAGCTTTTGATTATGAAAAATGTTTATAAGGCTCTCTATTTTATAATAGCTTACAAAAGCTTAATTATTTACAAACGATCTAATTAAATAAATTGTGGTTTTATAAAAAAAGCTTTTAGAAGCTTTCTAAGATTTTTAAATAAAGCCTAAATTGATTCTAGCTTTTAGTAGATGTAGCTACGTAAAAAGTTTTAATGGATTTTTCTTAGTGATTAATAAAAAAGTTTAAGAAACAAACTAAATTTTTATTTGGTATTAAGCGAAAAAAAGCTTTTAAGAGCTATTGATTATGAAAATATATTTATAAGGCTCTTTATTTCATAAAAGCTTACAAAAGCTGTATATCACATAATAAGGTTAGATAAAATGTCTTTTTTGAAAAAAAGCTTTTAGGAGCTTTCTTAGATTTTTAATTTAAGCCTAAATTGATTCGGCTTTTAAGTAGATATAGCTACATAAGAAGTTTAACTAACAAAAAGTTTTAAATACAAACTAAAGTTTAATTTGGTATAAAGCAAAATAAAGCTTTTGTTCATGAAAAAATGTTTATTACTCTCCTCATTTCATAAAAGCTTACAAAAGCTTTATATAACATCTAATTTAATAAAGTCTGAAAGGAGCTTTCTTAGATTTTAAAATAAAGCCTGAATTGAGTGGAGCTTTTATCAGATTTAGTTGCGTAAAAAGTTTTAATGGATTTTTCTTAGTGATTAATAAAAAAGTTTTATATACAAAGTTAAATTTAATTTGGTATTAAGCGAAAAAAAAACTTTTAATTTTAAGATCTTATAATTATGGCAAAATTTGTATTAACCTATTCATTCCTATAAGCTTAAAAAAACTTTATATGGATTTTACTATAAGGTTTACTTAACATAACTTTCTAAATACGATTTTATCAAATAAGTTGTGATTTTCTTAAATAAAAAAGCTTTATCAAGCTTTTCTTGAGGCCCTATGCTCCACTAGGAGTCATGGATAACAGAAGAAGATGAGATTTTAACTTATATGTTATTTTGTTTTGAACTTGAGTCGGAAATAATTAAAAGCTTTCTAGTTATGAAAAAAGCTTTGTAAAGCTTTTGCTTTGATAATATATACCTTTAGGTGAAAGCTTTTCAGTTTTCTAGTTATGAAAAAAGCTTTGTAAAGCTTTTGCTTTGATCATGTGTGTATGGCGAAAATTATGTATGTGACTAATATAATATGATTTAATAATTAGTGTGAAAAGCTTTATATTTGTATTGCGTAAATATTTCTTTAAGCTTTTTCAAAGTTTAGGTTAAAATTCTTCTTTGGTTTTGCTTTATTTAAGAAAAAGCTTAACATGATAAGCTTTTAAATGATTTTAAAAGCTTATAATGCTATTAATACTTTGTTTAAGTGTTTCAACCAAAAATCTTTTTAAAGCTCTTCTCAGTAAAGATTGCAAGACTTAAGATTACAATTCCTTCAAGTGTTAAAAGTTAAGTTTTCTGTATGTGATTGTAAAAATCTTTTAAAGCAATAGTTGGCTAAGTTGATGTTAAAAAGCTTTTAAAAGCTCTATTCAATAAAGATTGCAAGACTTAAGATTAAAATTCCGTTTTGTATAAAAAGTTGAATTTTCTGTATGTGATTTCAAAATGGATATTAATGCAAAATGGATATATGCTAAGTTTATATTAAAAAGCTTTTATACAATGTTAACATTAGCTTGTTATTATATAAAGAAAACTTGGTCTATATTACACTTATATTGTTCATAAAAAGAAAAGAGCTTTTTGCTAGTTAATAGATATTTACTTAAGCTTAAATATATGACTCTTGAATTAAAAAAGCTTTTAAACTGATTAATGATTTTATTTAGGCAATTTTTGTAAAGCTCATTTAATGTTTTTTTTCAAAAAAAGCTTATTATAATAAAAGCGTTATTATATAAAGAAAACTTGGTCTATATTACACTTAAGTTGTTCTTAGAAAGAAAATAGCTTTTTGCTAGTTAATGTTTACTTGAGCTTGAATATATGACTTTTGATTTGAAAAAGATTTTAAACAGATTTTTGATATAAAGGTTATATAAAGAAAACTAGGTCTATATTACACTTAAATTGTTCATAGAAAGAAAAGAGCTTTTTGCTAGTTGATATTTACTTATGTATGAATATATGACTCTTGAGTTCAAAAAGCTTTTAAACTGATTCTTGATTGAATTTAGGCTGTTTTTTTGAGCAATTTTTGTAAAACTCATTTGCCGATATTTCAAAAAAAGCTTTTATAAAATGTTAACATTAGCTTGTTATTATATAAAGAAAACTTGGTCTATATTTCACTTAAATTGTTCATAGAAAGAAAATAGCTTTTTGCTAGTTAATATTTCCTTAAGCTTGAATATATGACCTTGAGTTGAAAAAGCTTTTAACCTAATTTTTGATAGTATAAAGGAAGTTTTTTTTTTACAATTTCTCTAAAACTCATTTGCTGTCATTTCAAAAGCTTTTTTCGTATTTAGGCAACTGTTTAACAATTTCTGTGAAACTGACCCTCATTTGTTACACGATTTTGTTTATCATTTATTTATTGACATAAAACTTTTGCACTTGTTAATTGTTAAACAATTTAAACCAGTTAAATATGGCTTAAATGTTGTTTACTCTAGATTATTTCAATTAATTGTATTTTTTTTTGTTGTTTTTATTGAAAAAATACTTTTCGTCTGGTTTTGGGTTTTAAGCACGTTTTTATCCTCAAATATGAAAATTTCAATTATTTATTTAATAAAAATCGTCATAATTAAGTAAATAAAAGTGTAATAATAATAAAAGTTTGTTCTGAAAAAAATTCATTGAAAAAACTTGAATACAAAATTTAGAAAGCTTTTTTTACAATACTCATTAATTCCTAAGTAAATTCGACTAATAACACTTTTTAAAGCTCTTTAATTAATCAACACTTTTTTCAAATTTTACTTAATTTCAGTTTAACGAGAGCTTTATCTTCCATTTTTTAAAGAATTATGGCAAATTTTTGGAATGCTCTTACACGGCGAAAAACCGATGATGTTGTCGAGTCTGAATCAAAATTGGCTCGTGTCCTAAACCTGTTCGATTTAACTGCTCTAGGTGTGGGTAGTACTTTGGGTTTGGGTGTCTATGTTTTGGCTGGTTCAGTGGCCTATAATATTGCTGGTCCCGCCGTCACACTCTCCTTTCTTATAGCGGCCGTGGCCTCAGCCTTTGCTGGTATATGCTATGCCGAATTTGCCGCCCGAGTACCGAAAGCGGGCAGTGCCTATGTTTACAGTTATGTGACCGTGGGAGAATTTGTGGCCTTTACCATAGGCTGGAATTTGGTTTTGGAGTATGTTATCGGTAGGTCCTAAAGCCTTTTCTATCTAAACTTTCTTTTTAAATCCTAATTTTTACTCATTTCTTAGGCACCGCTTCTGTGGCTCGCGGCCTAAGTGGCTATATCGATTCCCTAATCGATAAGAACATGTCTAAGGCCTTAACTGAGGCCATGCCCATAGATGTGGGTTTCTTGGGTGATTATCCCGACTTTTTGGCCTTTGGCATGGTCTTGCTTTTAACCGGTTTATTGGCTTTTGGTGTCAAGGAGTCCACTTTCCTGAACAATATCTTTACCACTGTCAATATTGGTACCATTTTAATAGTCATCATAGCGGGTTGTATTAAAGGTAAGTTAAAACCCTAAAAACCCACAACTCCTAAAAATCCTAACTCATTTCTTTACCACAGCTGATCCCGCCAACTGGAATATACCCCAAGAGAAAGTACCCCCAGGTTTTGGTACAGGCGGCTTTATGCCCTATGGCTTTGCTGGTGTTATGGCCGGAGCTGCCAAGTGTTTCTATGGTTTTGTGGGCTTTGACTGTGTCGCCACTACTGGCGAAGAGGCCATAAACCCCAAAAGAAATATTCCCCTGGCCATTGTCATCTCCCTCATAATCATCTTTTTGTCCTACTTTGGTGTCTCTACGGTCCTAACCATGCTTATACCCTACTTTGAACAGGATCGTGATGCTCCCTTCCCGGCGGCCTTTGATGCTATTGGCTGGACCACCATCAAATGGATTGTTACCATTGGTGCCATATTTGCCCTGTGCACCAGTTTATTGGGTACCATTTTCCCCTTGCCCCGTATTTTGTATGCCATGGGCAATGATGGTATACTCTTTAAGAAATTGTCGGTGGTCAATGAGAAGACACAGACGCCCCTGATTGCCACTATTTTGTCGGGTATATTTGCCTGTAAGTATAAATTTCTGAAGGAAGTTAGTCGAATAAATTGTTATTCTTCAGAAAATTATTCGAATAATTTGATTTTCTTGACAAAATTGTTCAAATGATTTATTATTCTTCAGAAAATTATTCGAATAATTTCATTTTCTTAAGAAAATTATTCGAATAATTTGTTTATCTTAAGAAAATTATTCGAATAATTTGTTATTCCTAAGAAAATTATTTGAATAATTTGACTTTCTTAACAAAATTGTTCAAATTATTTATTATTCTAAAGGAAATTATTAGAATAATTTTATTTTCTTAAGAAAATTATTCGAATAATTTATTTTTTTTAAGAAAATTATAAGAATAATTTGATTTTCTTAAGAAAATTATTCGAATAATTTATTATTCTTAAGAAAATTATTCGAATAATTTGTTATTCATAAGAAAAATGTTCGAATAATTTAATTTTCTTAAGAAAATTACTCGAATAATTTGATTTTCTAAAGAAAATTATTCGAATAATTTGTTATTCTTAAGAAAATTACTCGAATTACATGTGAATCTTAAGAACATTATTTGAATAACTTGACTTTTTAAGAAAATTATTCGAATAATTTGTTAGTCTTAAGAAAATTATTCGAATAATTTGTTATTCTTAAAAAAATTATTCGAATAAAATTTTATTCTTAAGTAAATTATTCGAATAATTTGTTATTCCTAAGAAAATTATTCGAATAATTTGTCATTCTTAAGAAAATTATTCGAATAATTTGTTTTGCCTTAGAAAATATTTGAAAAAATGTATTATTCTAAAGAAATTTATTCGAATAATTAGAAAAGTATTCGAATTATTTTTTGTTCTTAAGAAAATGAAAATTGTTATTCTTAAAAAAAAAATTCGAATAATTTATTTTTCTTAAGAAAATAATTCGAATAATTTGTTATTTTTAAGAAAATTATTCGAATAATTTGTTATTCTTAAGAAAATTATTCGAATAATTTGTTATTCTTAAGAAAATTATTCGATAATTTGATATTCTTAAAAATATTATTCGAATAAATTGTTATGCTTAAGGAAATTATTCGAGTAATTTGTTATTCTTAAGAAATATATTCGAATAATTTGTTTTTTATAAGAAAATTATTAGAATAATTTGTTATTCTTAAGCAAATTATTCGAATAACTTGATTTTCTTCAGAAAATTATTCGAAAAATTTCTTATTCTTAAGAAAATTATTCGAATAAATAGTAAATAAGTATAACACTTAAGATAATTATTCAAAAAATTTGTTATTCTTTAAAAATTTTTCGAATAAAAAATTTTTTTCAGCTAATTATACGAATAATTTGTTGTTCTTAAGAAAATAAATCAAATAATTTGTTATTCTTATGAAAATTATTCGAATAATTTGTTATTTTTAAAAAAATTATACGAATAATAATTTATTCTTAAGAAAATTATTCGAGTAATTTGTTATTCTTAAAAAAATTATCAGAATAATTTCTTACTCTTAAGAAAACTATTCGAATAACTTGATTTTTCTTATTCTTAAGAAAATTATTCTTAAGAAAATTATTCGAATAATTTGTTATTCTCAAGAAAATTATACGAATAATTTGTTATTCTTACAAAAATTTTTCGAATAATTTATTTTTCTTAAGAAAATAATTCGAATAATTTGTTATTCTTAAGAAAATTATTCGTATAAATTGTTATTCTTCAGAAAATTATTCGAATACTTTGATTATTCGAATAAAAATTTTGTTTTTTTCTTGGGAATCCTTTGAATAAATTTGATTTTTACTGAGAATTTTTCCTTATTTCCAGCTGTGATGGCCTTAATCTTTGATTTGGAACAATTAATCGATATGATGTCCATTGGTACCCTCTTGGCCTACAGTATTGTCGCCATCTGTGTCTTGGTCCTTCGCTATCAGGATGAGTATATGGAAAAAGAGATCTGCATCTCCATGCCTCTGGTCTTTAAGCAATTCTTCAATGGCAATTCCTATCGTGTGCCAAATGTCTTGAGTTCTGCCATCACCAAAGTCGGGGTGGTACTCTTTGGTGTCGTGTGCATTTTGTGGTGCAGTCTCGATAAGGTCTTTGATTTTGGTTCGGTTGATAGTACGATTGCCTTGAGTATAGTGGGAGCTGTATTGGTCTTGATCATTATCATTATTGCCTGTCAACCTGTCTCCACAATAGAGTTGACCTTTAAGGTGCCCCTGGTGCCCTTAATACCCTGCCTAAGTGTTTTTTGTAATTTGTATCTAATGTTCCAATTGGATTTACATACCTGGATTAGATTCTTAATCTGGATTGCCATAGGTTATGTTATATATTTCATTTATGGCATCAGAAATTCAACTCAAATCACCAGAAATCAAAATCATGCTGATGCCGCCATTAAAATGCAACGCACGAATCCCGCCTTTGAACCCGATTGGAAGGTGGAAAATGGTAAAATGGAAAAGATGTGAGTAAAGCCGATAAACTTGAGTTGAGCAGCTGTTAAACAGCTGTTTTGAAATATCAGGTTTAAGGTTATAATTTGTATAATTTAGACTTAATTTTTTCTCACTTTAGTTTTTTTTTCGTAAATTTTAAGTTTTAGTTTAAGTTTTATAAAAATTACTCTAGTTTTAAAGTTTTATTGTAAATATGTTAAATTTTATTATTTTATAAATTTTATTTCAAAACAACAAAAAAAAGTATTAAACCATTTTCCATTTAAATGTTCGAGGCACTTCCTCTTTTGTTGAAAACTGTCAGAAGAGATTAAAACAAATTTTCATACATATTTAAACTGTCATTAATTGTTAAACATTTAAAGTAATAATATTAAATTTATTAATGCTGGCCATAAAATAGTGACAGTTATTTAAATTAATTAAAAAAAAAAACTTCATGTTTTGTTAAAAACTTTTTTTTTCAAACATTTTATTAAACATTATTAACAAAAAATGTCACTCAAAAGTAAATCAATAATAAATAGCAATTGAGGCGCATAAAAACGTATTCAAAAACCAATTATAAGGAGAAGTATAATAGAAAATTAAACGAAAAATTTGAAATTTTAAAGAAAATTATTCGAATAATTTAAAATTCGGAAGAAAATTATTCGAATAATTTGAAATTCTTAAGAAAATTGTTCGAAAAATTTAAAATTCTTAAGAAATTTATTCGAATAATTTGTTATTCTTAAGAAAATTATTCGAATAATTTGTTATTTTTAAGAAAATTATTCGAATAATTTGTTATTCTTAAGAAACTTATTCGAATAATTTGTTATTCTTAAGAAAATTATTCGAATAATTCTATTTTCTAAAGAAAATTATTCGAATTATGTAATTTTCTATAGAAAATTTTTCAAATTATAAGATTTTCTTAAGAAAATTATTTAAATAATTTAAAATTTTTAAGAAAACTATTCGAATATTTTGAATAATTTGTAATTCTTAAGAAAATTATTCGAAAAATTTGTTATTCTTACGAAAATTTTTCGAATAATCTGATATTCTTAAGAAAATTAATCGAATAATCTAAAATTCTTAAGAAAATTATTCAAATAATATGTTACTCTTAGGAAAATTATTCGAATAATTTCTTATTGTTAAGAAAATTATTCGAATAATATGTTATTTGTAAGAAATTTATTCGAATTAGTTGTTGTTCTTAAGAAAATTAATAGAATTATTTAAATAATTTGTTATTCGTTGGAAACTTATTCGAAAAATTTGTTATTCTTAAAAAAATTATTCGAATAATTTGTAATTTATAAGAAATTTATTCGAATAATTTGTTATTCTTAAGAAAATTAATTGAATAATTTAAAATTCTTAAGAAAAATATTCAAATAATTTTTTATTTATAAGAAATTTATTAGAATAATTTGTTATTCTTAAGAAAATTATTTAAATAATTCGTTATTCATAAGAAATTTATTCGAATAATTTGTTATTCTAAAAAAATTATTTGAATAATTTGTTATCTATAAGAAATTTATTCGAATAATTGGTTATGCTTCAGAAAATTATTCGAATAATTTGGTACTCTTAAGGAAATTATTCGAATAATTTGAAATTCTTAAGAAAATTATTCGAATAATTTGTTGTTTATAAGAAATTTATTCGAACAATTTTTTATTCTTTAGAAATTTATTCGATAATTTCTAATTCTTAATAAAATAATTCGAATACTTGGTTATTCTTAAGAAAATTATTCGAATAATTTGTTATTCTAAAGAAAATTATTTGAATAATTTGTTATTCTTAAGAAAATTATTCGAATAACTTGTTATTCTTAGGAAAATTATTCGAATAATTTGATAATCTTAAGAAAACTAATCGAAAAATTTGTTATTGTTAACAAAATTATTCGAATAATTTGTTATTCTTAAGAAAATTGTTAGAGTAATTTAAATTGATTAAAAAAATTAATAGAATAATTTGATTTTCTTAGGAAAACAGTTCGAATAATTGTTATTCTTAACAAAACGATTCGAATAATTTGTTATTCTTAACTATTGTTTAAATAATATTTTATTTGTATTAAATTTAGTCGAAAAACTTGTTATTCTTAAGAAAACAATTCGAATAATTTGCTATGCGTAACAAAATTATTCGAATAATTTGATAGTCCTAACAAAAGTATTCGAACAGTTTATTACTCTTATGAAAATTATTCGAATAATTTGATTTTCTTCAAAAAATTATTCGAATAACTTGATTTTCTTAAGAAAATTATTCGAATAATTCGATTTTCTTAAAAAAATTATTGAATAATTTGTGTTTTTTTTAATTATTTAAATAATTCAATTTTCTTAAGAATATTAATTTTTCTATGAGCTATACTTCCCCTCTACAAATAAAATTCCCGCAAAAACGATTTACGCTGTCGATTTTATTTGTTTGTCCATATTTAAATATTCCATAAATTTTAGAAAAAAAAGACTATGAAAAAAAACCAATTAAAGCAATTCCATGTCAATTTTGTTTAACATTAAACCTAGAAATAAATATTTAAAGTTAAGTTTAGTTCAAACTAAAAATTTTTAATATTTAAATATTGTAAAGAAAATTTTAGTTATTACCCATGTGATATTTTTAAGTTATTTTTGTAAATTTATTATAAATTTTATGTCACAATTTATAGAAATTGTGAGAATAGATTTAAGTTTTAATAGTTTTTAGGTTGTAAGTTTTTATTTTGTAAAAAGTTTTGTAATTATTGTTAATTTTACGAATTTATGTTACGAAAAGAAACATTTTTTGAATAAATTTTGAAAATACCAAAAATAATTGTCTTTAATTTTATTTCTTTGAAAAATTTTCTTAAGAATAACAAACTATTCGAATAATTTTCTTAAGAATAAAAAATTATTCGGATAATTTTCTTAAGAATAACAATTTATTCGAATAACTTTCTTGAGAATAACAAGCTATTCGAATAATTTTCTTAAGAATAACAAATTATTCGATCAATTTTTTAAGAATAACAAATTATTCGTATAATTTTTTTAAGAATAACAAATTATTCAAATATTTTTTTATAAGAATAACAAATTATTCAAATAATTTCCTTAAGAATAAGAAATTATTAGAGTAATTTTCTTAAGAATAATAAATAATTTAAATTATTTTTTTAAAAAAATAACGAATTATTCGAATAATTTTCTTAAGAATGACATATTATTCGAATAATTTTCTTAAGAATAGCAAATTATTCGAATAATTATCTTAAGAATAACAAATTATTCGAATAAGTTTCTTAAATATACAAAATTATTCGAATCATTTTCTTAAGAATAACAAGTTATTCGAATAATTTTCTTAAGAATAACAAATTATTCGAATACTTTTCTTAAGAACAATAAATTATTCGAATAAATTTCTTAAGAATTACAAATTATTCCAATAATTTTCAGAAGAATAACAAATTATTCGAATAATTTTGTTAAGAAAATCATTCGAATAAATTTTTTATTATCTTTAGTCAAGAAGAACTCGCTGAACCCTAAAATAAGTCTCTAAGAGTAGTTTTGTAAGGACGACTATTTTCAAAAAAGAACGTGTGAATATTATAAGTTTTCTCATATGAGGGACAAAAGCAAATGCATTTTCATGTGTTTTTTTGATGATGACATTTAACATTTCCGTTTTCTAAAATAATATTCGCGTTTTTTTGTTTAAGTCCTTTATGTTTTGAAAAGGAGTTGAGTTATTTAGCTTAAGCTTTTGTTGAAGGACTCCCAGACTTCCCTATGCAGAAAAGTTTTTTTATTTTGTGTTTTTTCATCTCCACAAAAAGGACTTATTAGCCATTTTGATAGTGATGTCAAGCGAAATGCATAAATTAAAGGGTAAAGATGAAAGGATATACACTTTGGCTTAGAAAAGGCAAACGGGGGACAAAAGATGAAGTTGAGAAAATAAAGCAACAAAATTAGAAATAGAAAACTAAAAAAATTGTTCGAATAATTTGATTTTCTTAAGAAAATTATTCGAATAATTTGATATTCTTAAGAAAATTATTCGAATAATTTGTTATACCTAAGAATTGTTCGAATAATTTGTTATTCTTGAGAAAATTGTTCTAATATTTCGATTTTCTTAAGAAAATTAATCGAATAACTTGTTATTCTTAAGAGGATTATTCGAATAATTATTCTTAAAAAAATTATTCGAATAATTTGTTATTCTTAAAAAAATTATTCGAATAATTTGTTATTCTTAAAAAAATTATTCGAATAATTTGTTATTAACTAGAAAATTATTTGAATAATTTGTTATTTTGAAGAAAATTATTCGAACAATTTATTGTTTTCAAGAAGATTATTCGAATAATTTGCTATTCTTAAGAAAATTATTCGAATAATTTGTTATACCTAAGAATTGTTCGAATAATTTGTTATGCTTCTGAAAATTATTCGAATAATTTGTTATTCTTGAGAAAATTGTTCTAATATTTCGATTTTCTTAAGAAAATTAATCGAATTACTTGTTATTCTTAAGAGGATTATTCGAATAATTATTCCTAAAAAAATTATTCGAATAATTTGTTGTTTTTAAAAAAATTATTCGAATAATTTGTTATTAACTAGAAATTTTTTTGAATAATTTGTTATTTTGAAGAAAATTATTCGAATAATTTATTGTTTTCAAGAAGATTATTAGAATAATTTGTTATTCTTAGGAAAATTATTCGAATAACTTGTTATTATTAAGAAAATTATTTGAATAGTTTGTTATTTTAACAAATTTGTTCGAATAATTTTTATTCTTAAGAAAAGTATTCAAATTAAGAAAATTATTCGAATAATTTTTATTCTTAGAAAAAATAAATCGTAGAAAAATTTGTTATTCTTAAGAAAATTATTCGAATAATTTCTTATTCTTAAAAAAATTATTCGAATAATTTGTTGTTTTTAAAAAAATTATTTGAATAATTTGTTATTCTTAAGAAAATTATCCGAATAATTTGTCATTCTTAAGAAAATTATTCAAATAATTTATTATTATTAAGAAAATTATTTAAATAAGTTGTTATTCTTAAGAAAATTATTAAAATAATTTGTTATTTTTAAGAAAATTATTCAAATAATTTGTTATTCTTAAGTAAATTATTCGAATAATTTGTTATTCTTAAGAAAATTATTCGAATAATTTTTTATTATTAAGAAAATTATTCAAATAATTTTTTATTTTTAAGAAAATTATTCGAATATTTTGTTATTCTTAAGAAAATTATTCGAATAATTTGTTATTCTTAAGTAAATTATTCGAATAATTTTTTGTTATTAAGAAAATTATTCAAATAATTTTTTATTTTTAAGAAAATTATTCGAATAATTAGTTATTCCTAAGAAAATTATTCGAATAATTTGTTATTCTAAAAAAAATTTTCGAATTATTTGTTATTCTTAAGAATATTATTCGAATAATTTGTTATTCTTAAGAAAATTATTCGAATAATTTATTATTCTTAAGAAAATTATTCGAATATTTTGTTATTGTTAAGAAATTGTTTTTAGTAATTTGTTATTCTTAAGAAAATTTTTCGAATAATTTGTTATTCTTAAGAAAATAATTCGAATAATTTGTTATTCTTAAGAATGTCATTCTAATAATTTGATTTTCTTAAGAAAATTATTCGAATAATTTGTTATTCTTATAAAAATTATTCGAATAATTTGTTATTCTTAAGAAATTTATTCGAATAATTTATTATTCTTAAGAAAATTATTCGAATAATGTGTTGTTTTCAAGAAGATTGTTTGAATAATTTGTTATTCTTATGAAAATTATTCGAATAATTTGTCATTCTTAAGAAAATTATTCGAATAATTTGATTTTCTTAAGAAAATTTTTCGAATAATTTGTTATTGTGTTTTTTTTTTAAGAGGATTCAGGATACACTCATTTGTATATAAAATATACGCATTTGATAAGTCTATTTACCATCCTTTTAAACTAATGAGTTATATTAACATCATAATGGCAATAGAAACATTCGACTTGAACCCCTTAGCCACATTATCCCAACGCCACATTATCTCCCCCTTATCGTTATCATCAAAAGCTGAAGAACTCTAGAAAGTGAGTGACAGGATACGAGCATATGATAATCATAATTATTATCCTGACTACAACTGTCTTTATTGTTAAATTGGGTAATAACATCATCGTTGTTGTCATTATCATCATCATCGTTGTCATTATTGTTATCATTATAATCAATTTAATTTTAAATGCAAACAATTTTCTAGTGTATCTCTATGAGGTATCTTTCAACAAACACTTGTTTCAAACCTGCAGCTCATAAAGTAGGGGTAACCCAGGTAAACATAGTCTAGTCATAGTCTAGTCATAGTCTAGTCATAGTCTAGTCATAGTCTAGTCATAGTCTAGTCATAGTCTAGTCATAGTCTAGTCATAGTCTAGTCATAGTCTAGTCATAGTCTAGTCATAGTCTAGTCATAGTCTAGTCATAGTCTAGTCATAGTCTAGTCATAGTCTAGTCATAGTCTAGTCATAGTCTAGTCATAGTCTAGTCATAGTCTAGTCATAGTCTAGTCATAGTCTAGTCATAGTCTAGTCATAGTCTAGTCATAGTCTAGTCATAGTCTAGTCATAGTCTAGTCATAGTCTAGTCATAGTCTAGTCATAGTCTAGTCATAGTCTAGTCATAGTCTAGTCATAGTCTAGTCATAGTCTAGTCATAGTCTAGTCATAGTCTAGTCATAGTCTAGTCATAGTCTAGTCATAGTCTAGTCATAGTCTAGTCATAGTCTAGTCATAGTCTAGTCATAGTCTAGTCATAGTCTAGTCATAGTCTAGTCATAGTCTAGTCATAGTCTAGTCATAGTCTAGTCATAGTCTAGTCATAGTCTAGTCATAGTCTAGTCATAGTCTAGTCATAGTCTAGTCATAGTCTAGTCATAGTCTAGTCATAGTCTAGTCATAGTCTAGTCATAGTCTAGTCATAGTCTAGTCATAGTCTAGTCATAGTCTAGTCATAGTCTAGTCATAGTCTAGTCATAGTCTAGTCATAGTCTAGTCATAGTCTAGTCATAGTCTAGTCATAGTCTAGTCATAGTCTAGTCATAGTCTAGTCATAGTCTAGTCATAGTCTAGTCATAGTCTAGTCATAGTCTAGTCATAGTCTAGTCATAGTCTAGTCATAGTCTAGTCATAGTCTAGTCATAGTCTAGTCATAGTCTAGTCATAGTCTAGTCATAGTCTAGTCATAGTCTAGTCATAGTCTAGTCATAGTCTAGTCATAGTCTAGTCATAGTCTAGTCATAGTCTAGTCATAGTCTAGTCATAGTCTAGTCATAGTCTAGTCATAGTCTAGTCATAGTCTAGTCATAGTCTAGTCATAGTCTAGTCATAGTCTAGTCATAGTCTAGTCATAGTCTAGTCATAGTCTAGTCATAGTCTAGTCATAGTCTAGTCATAGTCTAGTCATAGTCTAGTCATAGTCTAGTCATAGTCTAGTCATAGTCTAGTCATAGTCTAGTCATAGTCTAGTCATAGTCTAGTCATAGTCTAGTCATAGTCTAGTCATAGTCTAGTCATAGTCTAGTCATAGTCTAGTCATAGTCTAGTCATAGTCTAGTCATAGTCTAGTCATAGTCTAGTCAAAGTCTATGTGATTTTTTTAGTTTTTTGACTGTAACTTTTTAGTATTCCCCTACTGTATTTACTTATACTCCATCTCTTCAAGTCCTTAATTTTGAGTTTGAATAAAGTTTCAATTTCAAAATTACTCGTATTCAAAATTATCTTTGTTGGGCTTTTCAAAATCTTTGAGTGACTTATATTTGCTGGATGTGAAGTATTTAATTGTATTAAAGTAAAATTGTATGTTTTAACAAATAAAATGGTCATTTAATTAATTTAAAACATTATTTCCATTTCTGGTCCTTATGTGTCGAAAATGTATTTAAATGTTATAAATGTGGGCATTTTGAGGGTTTAAAGTACTTTTTGTTGTCGATGTTGTTGTTGCCGAAACAACAACCTCAATTTAATTTTATACCTAAATAGTTGTTTTGTAAAAATGTAATTAAAATATTTTGTTATAAATTTTTTCCTGTAGTAAAATTTAAAGGTCCGCTAGGAAATTTTTGAAAAAAGTAGAATTTAATTTGGTACTAAAAGAGCAGTTTGAACAAAAAGGTGTATTCAGGGGGAGACTTTAATGATCTTAATCAAGATATTTAGAAAACAGGGGTTTGATCTTTTTTGAATGGGGTTAGGTTTACCCTGATCTCATTTTCCCTTAGGGGCTTCTATGACACTTTGTTGTGATGTGAATATTTTTCATTTTCCTAATGGATGTTTTGTGTTTTGATGCTTTCATTTAATAATTTAAATTAATTTTTAGAATGAAGAAAAAAACGGGTAAAAACCACAAATGCTTGTTAGTGTAGAAAATTTCAACAGACAACCACAATTTAATAGTTTAACTAATTTTTGAAAATATTTAATAAATAATAAATTTTATAATATAAATCAAGATGAAATAATTTCATCAAACTCTAACCTAATTTTTGTTCTGTATAATAAATTTTCGTTCTAGAAAAATTTTGTTGTGAAATAAATTTTCGTTCTAGAAAAATTTTCTTATAGAAAATTTTTCGTTCTAGAAAAATTTTCTTATAGAAAATTTTTCGTTCTAGAAAAATATTCTTATAGAAAATTTTTCGTTCTAGAAAAATTTTCTTATAGAAAATTTTTCGTTCTAGAAAATTCTTATAGAAAATTTTCTTATAGAAAATTTTTCGTTCTAGAAAAATTTTCTTATAGAAAATTTTTCGTTCTAGAAAAATTTTCTTATAGAAAATTTTTCGTTCTAGAAAAATTTTCTTATAGAAAATTTTTCGTTCTAGAAAAATTTTCTTATAGAAAATTTTTCGTTCTAGAAAAATTTTCTTATAGAAAATTTTTCGTTCTAGAAAAATTTTCTTATAGAAAATTTTTCGTTCTAGAAAAATTTTCTTATAGAAAATTTTTCGTTCTAGAAAAATTTTCTTATAGAAAATTTTTCGTTCTAGAAAAATTTTCTTATAGAAAATTTTTCGTTCTAGAAAAATTTTCTTATAGAAAATTTTTCGTTCTAGAAAAATTTTCTTATAGAAAATTTTTCGTTTTAGAAAAATTTTCTTATAGAAAATTTTTCGTTCTAGAAAAATTTTCTTATAGAAAATTTTTCGTTCTAGAAAAATTTTCTTATAGAAAATTTTTCGTTCTAGAAAAATTTTCTTATAGAAAATTTTTCGTTCTAGAAAAATTTTCTTATAGAAAATTTTCTTATAGAAAATTTTTCGTTCTAGAAAAATTTTCTTATAGAAAATTTTTCTAAAACGAAAAATTTTTCGTTTTAGAAAAAAAAGAAAATTTTCTTAGTTTTATGGACTGCCATAAAGTAAAAAAAAACCTATTTCCAGCCCTGCGACATACAAGTTTAACAGTACAGAATCAACCCATGTTAGCTAACAGTTAGTATCGGTTTTGTTATTATTACAGATAATAATTTTGAATAATTTGCATTGCATACCTTTAGGATGAATTTGAAAAGTGACTTAAATGTATTAAATTGCTTGTAATTTTATTAATCAAATATTCATTTAATTTAACTTTAGCTGTCTAATTATTTTTGATGAATGTAATTGATGGTGAGATTTTTAATTTTTTTCTTATAGAAAATTTTCTTATAGAAAATTTTTCGTTCTAGAAAAATTTTCTTATAGAAAATTTTTCTAAAACGAAAAATTTTTCGTTTTAGAAAAAAAAGAAAATTTTCTTAGTTTTATGGACTGCCATAAAGTAAAAAAAAACCTATTTCCAGCCCTGCGACATACAAGTTTAACAGTACAGAATCAACCCATGTTAGCTAACAGTTAGTATCGGTTTTGTTATTATTACAGATAATAATTTTGAATAATTTGCATTGCATACCTTTAGGATGAATTTGAAAAGTGACTTAAATGTATTAAATTGCTTGTAATTTTATTAATCAAATATTCATTTAATTTAACTTTAGCTGTCTAATTATTTTTGATGAATGTAATTGATGGTGAGATTTTTAATTCATTTTTATTAATTAAAGTGGATTAAGAATATATTTTGCAAAATTTTTATAATGAATATAAATACTTTTAAATTAAATTAAGTTGCAAAAAGAGTTTATTTATAAAATTTGGTTGACATATTTCATTACATACATAGTAAATTAATTTTTCTCCTAATTTTTGTCTACCTTAGCCTTACAAATTTTCCACTAATTCTGCTCTAATTCAGTCTAATGATGTGTTAGAAAAAATCTATTTGCTTGAATTTAAATGTCAGCAAATTAAAATAAAAAATTCATATAAATATAAAATTTCCACATGAATTATCTTTAAATATGTAATATAAAGAATTAAGTTTGTCTTTCAATGGCAAAATAAATCCAAAAAAAAAAAAATAAGCAGATTATTTCCAATAATTATAGCAACTTAGTTCAATAAATTTCATAATAAATTCTACCCCAATAAACCTGAATTTTCTAGAAAAAAATATATTAAAACTATCATTAAAAACACTTGCTACTAATGTAACTAATGTTTTATAAAAACTATGAAAATATAGAAAAAAATTCATATAAATATGATAAAACTATATCCCCAATATAATTATGAATTTATAAATTTATTTGAATTTGAAAACACTCATTCATTGCTACCTCTTTATAACAAACTCAATTATTTAATTGATTGGAAATTTTGTGAATGTTTGCAATAATATTGAAAACATAAAATCCGCTTCCAAATGCAAGCAACAAAAAAATATCACTAATTCATAATTAATAATCTGCGAAAATATTTACAGATTAATGTTTATGCCACATCCAATTATTAAACAACTACAATTTTGGCCCTTTTAAAATTCGTTTCTATACATTTTTCGCTACAAATGATTACATATTTTGGAATAAAAGTCCCCCATGATTAGTGGAAAAACCAAAAAATCAGCAAAAATTTTAGGACATTTAACAAAAAAATAATATAACTTCATTAAAGTAGCTCAAATTTTATTAAGGAGAAATATTCTATCAAATCTTTTTATCAAGAAAAATTGTTCTATATTTTCATAATGAAAATTTTCTATAGAAAATTTAATAATGAAACTATTCTATTGAAAATTTAATAATGAAAATTTTCTTTAGAAAATATTATATTGAAAGTTTTCTATAGAAAATTTAATAATGAATGTTTTCTATAGAAAATTTCTTAATGAAAATTTTCTATAAAATATTTCTTAATGAAAATTTTCTATAGAAAATTTCATAACGAAAATTTTCTATAGAAAATTTCATAATGAAAATTTTCTATAGAAAATTTCATAATGAAAATTTTCTATAGAAAATTTCATAATGAAAATTTTTTATAGAAAATTTCATAACGAAAATTTTCTATAGAAAATTTCATAATGAAAATTTTCTATAGAAAATTTCATAATGAAAATTTTCTATAGAAAATTTCATAATGAAAATTTTCTATAGAAAATTTCATAATAAAAATTTTCTATAGAAAATTTCATAATGAAAATTTTCTATAGAAATTTCATAATGAAAATTTTCTATAGAAAATTTCATAATGAAAATTTTCTATAGAAAATTTCATAATGAAAATTTTCTATAGAAAATTTCATAATGAAAATTTTCTATAGAAAATTTCATAATGAAAATTTTCTATAGAAAATTTCATAATGAAAATTTTCTATAGAAAATTTCATAATGAAAATTTTCTATAGAAAATTTCATAATGAAAATTTTCTATAGAAAATTTCATAATGAAAATTTTCTATAGAAAATTTCATAAGAAAATCTTCTATAGAAAATTTCATAATGAAAATTTTCTATAGAAAATTTCATAATGAAAATTTTCTATAGAAAATTTCATAATGAAAATTTTCTATAGAAAATTTCATAATGAAAATTTTCTATAGAAAATTTCATAATGAAAGTTTTCTATAGAAAATTTCATAATGAATATTTTCTATAGAAAATTTCATAATGAAAATTTTCTATAGAAAATTTCATAATGAAAATTTTCTGTAAAAAATTTCATAACGAAAATTTCTATAGAAAATTTAATAATGAAAATTTAATTTTCTATAAAAAATTTCATAATGACAATTTTCTATAGAAACTTTTCTACAAACAATTTAATAACGCAAATTTTCTATAGAAAATTTAATAATAAAAATTTCGATAGAAAATTTCATAATGAAAATACAAATTTTTAAAAATTTTCGATATTTTTATTGAAAATTTTTAAAAATTTGTATTCGTTTTTTTATAGGAAATTTTTCAAAAATTTTTCTATTTTTCTAGGAAATTTTTTAAAAATTTTTTATTTTTATAGGAAATTTTTCAAAAATTTTATATTTTTGTAGAAAATTTTTCAAAAATTTTCTATTTTTATAGGAAATTTTCAAAACTTTTCTATTTTTATAGAAAATTTTTTCAAAAATTTTCTATTTTTTTAGAAATTTTTTTCAAAAACTTTCTATTTTTATATTAAATTTTTTAAAAATTTTCTATTTGTATAGGAAATTTTTCAAAAATTTTCTATTTTTATAGGAAATTTTTCAAAACTTTTCTATTTTTATAGAAAATTTTTTCAAAAATTTTCAATTTTTTTAGAAAAGTTTTTCAAAAACTTTCTATTTTTATAGGAAATTTTTTTAAAAATTTTCTATTTTTATAGGAAATTTTTGAAAAATTTTCTATTTTATAGGAAATTTTTTAAAAATGTTCTATGAAATTTTTCGAAAAATTTCTCTTTTTATAGGAAATTTTTAAAAATTTTCTATTTTTATAGGAAATTTTTCAAAAATTTTCTTTTAAAAATTTTATATTGAAAATTTTCTATAGAAAATTATGTATCAAAAATTTTCGATAGAAAATTAAGTTTAAAAAATTTTCTATAGAAAATCCAAGGAATAATGTTTTGGATCCAAAATTTTTCTTTTAAAAAATTTTTCTATAAATATTTTTAATGAAAAATTTTTAATAGAAAATTTTCTATATTAATTTTTTTACAGAAAACTTGCAGTATTATATTTTCTATACAAAATTTTCTATAAAAATTGTTTGCTTTTGAAAATATAGTATCGGAAATTTTCTTTAGAAAATTTTATATCGCAAATTTTCTTTAGAAAATTTTATATCGCAAATTTTCTATAGAAAATTTAATATCTAGGAAATAGAAAAATTTAGATCGAAGAATGTTGAATATAAAATTTGATTTCTAGGTTCTCCTTTGTTGCGCCACTATTCCCAGAAGATTTAATGAATTTATATCAATACTCTTGTAAACAGCTAAATATAAATTTGTGTCGAAGATACAAATATGGGGAAATGGAAAGAGTTTTATTGCTGTAATTTTTACTAACACGCATTGGAAAAACAAATTGTTTCCAGCTCCTCCCCTTATCAACACAACACATTAAAATTTTGCAAATTTTAACAGGTCCTTGGCATTTTAATTGTATGCATTTGCTTTATGTTGTTATATTTGAATGTATGGTTGTATCTAGTTTAAATAAATTGTATCATACCTTCCATTATCAGGAGATGAGTGAACAGTAGCTCGTATATATCGCATGAACAGAGTATCCTTTCATATTTTTGTCGTATGTATGTATGTGGAGGTTATGATGATTTTACAAGATTGAGACTAAAAAGTTACTTAAAAGGAAAATATTTTACATAGTTTTTATAATAAACATAATTAAATTTTTGGTAAACCTGTGAACACTTCTACATAAGTGAAAGATACAATTTTGAGGCATTTAATATTGAAAATTTTGAAAATTTAAAAATTTTCTATCGAAAATTTTCTATAGAAAATTTAATATCGAAAATTTTTTATAAAAGAAAATTTAATTTCAAAGATTTTCCATTGAAAATTTAATATCGAAAATTTTCTATAGAAAATTTAATATTGAAAATTTTCTATAAAAAATTTAATATTGAAAATTTTCTATAGAAAATTTAATATTGAAAATTTTCTATAGAAAATTTAATATTGAAAATTTTCTATAGAAAATTTAATATTGAAAATTTTCTATAGAAAATTTTATAACGAAAATTTTCTATAGAAAATTTTGTATCGAAAATTTTCTATAAAAAATTTTATATCGAAAATTTTCTATAGAAAATTTTATATCGAAAATTTCCTATAGAAAATTTTATTTCCAAAATTTTCTATAGAAAATTTTATATCTAAAATTTTCTATAGAAAATTTTATATCTAAAATTTTTTATAGAAAATTTTATATCGAAAATTTTCGATATAAAATTTTATATCGAAAATTTTCTATAGAAATTTTTGTATCGAAAATTTTCTATCGAAAATTTTCTGTAGAATTTCGAATTTCGAAGACTTCCATAAAAAATTTTGTATCGAAAATTTTCTATAAAAAATTTTATATCGAAAATTTTCTATAGGAAATTTTATATCGAAAATTTTCTATAGAAAATTTTATATCCAAAATATTCTATAGAAAATCTTATATCGAAAATTTTCTATAGAAAGTTTAGTATTGAAAATTTTCTATAGAAAATTTTATATCGAAAATTTTCTATAGAAAACTTAATATCGAAAATTTTTTATAGAAAACTTAATATCGAAAATTTTCTATAGAAAACTTAATATCGAAAATTTTCTATAGAAAATTTAATATCGAAAATTTTCTATAGAAAATTTAATATCGAAAATTTTCTATAGAAAATTTAATATCGAAAATTTTCTATAGAAAATTTAATTTCGAAAACTTTCCATAAAAAATTTTGTATCGAAAATTTTCTATAAAAAAATTTATATCGAAAATTTTATATAAAAAATTTTATATCGAAATATTTTATAGAAAATTTTATATCGAAAATATTCTATAGAAAATTATATATAGAAAATTTTCTATAGAAAACTTAATTTCGAAAATTTAATATCGAAAATTTTCTATAGAAAATTTAATTTCGAAAACTTTCCATAAAAAATTTTGTATCGAAAATTATCCATAAAAAATTTTGTATCGAAAATTTTCTATAAAAAATTTTATATCGAAAATTTTCTATAGGAAATTTTATATCGAAAATTTTCTATAGAAAATTTGGTATCGAAATTTTTCTAAAGAAAATTTAATATAGAAAATTCAATATTGAACATTTTATTTAAAAAATTTAATATCGAAAATTTTCTTTAGAAAATTTAATCTCGAAAATGTTCTATTGAATATTTAATATAGAAAATTTTCTACAAAAAATTCAATATCGAAAATTTTCTATAGCAAATTTAATATCAAAAATTTTCTGTAGAAAACTTAATATCGAAAACTTTCTATAGAAAATTTAGTATCGAAAATTTTTTAAAGAAAATTTAGTATCGAAAATTTTCTATAGAAAACTTAGTATTGAAAATTTTCTATAGAATATTTAGTTTTGAAAATTTTCTATAGAAAATTTAGTATCGAAAATTTTCTAATTTAATATCGAAAATTTTCTATAGAAAATTTAATTTCAAAAATTTTCCATAGAAAATTTTATATCGAAAATTTTCTATAGAAAATTTTCTATAGAAAATTTTCTATAGAAAATTTTCTTTGGAATATTTTATATCGAAAATTTTTTACAGAAAATTTAACATCGATAATTTTTTATAGAAAATTTAATATTTGCAAATTTTTTATAAAAAAAATTAATATAACAAATTTTCTATTTAATATTGAAAATTTTGTATCAAAAATTTAGTATAGATCGAAAAATTTTCTTTTTCTATCGATATTTTAAATTTGAAAAAAATCTAATAAAAATTAAAGATTTCGTTGAATTTTCGTTAAAATTGAGCTGTTAATCCTAATTTGACAATGCAGTATATTACATCTCTGTAAAAAAGCTGTTAACTGGCATTTAAATCCCTTTTATCTAAAGAAAAGTTAAATACTAACATCTGTTAAGCTACAGACAATATTAACAGTACAGAATCAAAACAGTTTAACTAACAGTCCGGAGTTGGAATGTTATTATAATTAATAACAACATCTAATATTTGGTATTGCATACCTTTAGGATGAATTAAAAAGGGACTTAAATGTATACAAATTTTGAAATTGAAAATGTAACTTAGTTTTATTTAAACAAAATTCACTTAGTTTAACATTTGATGACTATTTTGATAGATTTAATTAATGGAGTCTCTTTTTTTTATTACATATATTGATGAAAATGTCTATTATTAGATTAACTATCAGATAATTTGTTACCAATTTTGTGCTTGGCATCTCCACAGTTATAGTGTAACATGTTGCTGTCAAACATGTTCAGTTTGATCTATAATTTAATCATGAATTGTCTTACAAATGAACAACACTGGCAGATTGGACTCTGGCAGATGTAGGACTCAAAAGAGGTCAATGGGAGTCATGAAATTGTCTTTAAATTGTAGTCCTTTAAAAAGATTTAACCTAAAAAGTGGCTTTCCCGTTTGACCTCGTATATGAACTTTTCCCATAAGTATTTCAAAGGTATTGGTGTGTATTTATATGATAATATTAGTGTCTGTCTGTGTCTGTGTGTTCATGTATCCACATTCTGAATTGTTTAACGAAGTGTTGATAATGTGAAAATCACAAATCACCATCCGATACATAAATAATTAAAAACTGATGATGATTGTAAAAAAATGTATTTTAAAGTTAATGAATAAATATCATTATCAACACCATCATCATCACCATCATCCTTTACATTATCATTATCAATGTTATTTTAACATTTATTTGCTTTTGTCCTTGTTTTCGAATCATCCAATTCATGGTATTATTTGGTTATTACTTATTAATTATTCATTAACAATTTACTTTTTTCTGCCCCCTCTTCTTCAATTACTTTATTTGTTATCTATTGAACATCAAATCTAATGGCGGATTATTTAATTATGCTGATGTAATTAAATTCATTTCAATTAGATACAAAACAAAGAGTTTAGGAAAATGCGAATTATACGCAAATTTTCTATGAATAAAATAAAGTGTTCAAAATTACTGAAATTGTTTGATAGCCTTTCACATGAAAGTCAGTGAAATTTTATGGGAAGGCGTGAAAGGGGGTGGTGGATTGTTAGAAGTAACTTAGGGAACAATTTTACTAAAGGAGACAAAAATGGCTGAAAGGTGGCTTGTGTGGCAGGAAGCAGACAATTGAATAGGAGTTTTTTTTACAAAAAAACAAAATAGGAGTCCAAGCAAGGTACCCCAAGCAGTCGACGGATTTCAACCAAAATTAGTAGAGCTCTTCCTTGGATTAAATAATAGAAGAGCACCGAATTTTATGAGATTCTGTTGAAAATTTCGGGTTATACACCAAGAAGAAAAATAAGTGTAAAAATGGGGGTCCAAGGGAGGTGCCCCAAGGAGTTGACGGATTTTAATAAAAACAAATAGAGTTCGTTCTTAGATCAAATAATAGAAGTGTACCGAATTTCATCAAATTCTGTCGAGAATTGCGGCATATACATTGAGAACAAAAATAAGTAACAAAATAGGGGTCCAAGACAGGTAGTAAAACGAGTCGACGGATTTCAATATAAATTAGACGAGTTTTTTCTTGGATCAAATAATAGAAGGGTACCGAATTTCATTAAATTCTGTTGAAAATTTCAGGTTATACATTAAGAAGAAAAAATAAGTGTAAAAATGGGGGTCCAAGAAAGGTGCCCCAAGGAGTCGACGGATTTCAATAAAAATAAATAGAGTTCATTATTAGATCAAGTTTTAGAAGTTTCCCAAATTTCATGAAATTCTGTTGAAAATTGCGTGTTATACATTAAGAATAAAAATACATGAGAAAATGGGGGTCAAAAGCAGATACCCCAAGGAGTCGACGGATTTTAATTAAAATTAGTAGAGTTCTTTCCTAGATCAAATAATAGAAGTGTATTGAATTTCACCAAATTCTGTCGAGAATTGCGGCTTATACATTGAGAACAGAAATAAGTGAAAAAATTGGGGTCCAAAGTAGGTACCCCAAGGAGTCGACAGATTTCAACCAAAATTAGTAGAGCTCTTCCTTGGATTAAATAATAGAAGTGCACTGAATTTTATGAGCTTCTGTTGAAAATTTCGGGTTATACATCGAGAAGAAAAAATAAGTGTAAAAATGGGGGTCCAAGAAAGGTACCCCAAGGAGTCGACGGATTTCAATAAAAACTTGTAAAGTTCTTTCCTGGATCAAGTAATAAAAGTTTACCAAATTTCATCGAATTTTGTCGAAAATTGTGTGTTATTCATTAAAATGAAAAATATATGAGAAAATGGGGGTCCTTAGCAGGTACCCCAAGGAGTCGACGGATTTTAACCAAAATTAGTGGAGCTCTTTCCTAGATCAAATAATAGAAGTATACCGAATTTCATCAAATTCTGTCGAGAATTGCGGCTTATACATTAAGAACAAAAATAAGTGAAAAAATGGGGGTCCATGGTATGTACCCCAAAAAGTTGACAGATTTCAATAAAAATTAGTAGAGTTCTTTTCTTAATTAAATAATAAAAGGGTACCGAATGTTATTAAATTCTGTCGAAAATTGCGCGTTATTCATTAAGATGAAAAATATATGAGAAAATTGGGGTCCTTAGCAGGTACCCCAAGAAATCGATGGATTTCAACCAAAATTAGTAGAGCTCTTTCTTAGATCAAATAATAGAAGTATACCGAATTTCATCAAATTCTGTCGAGAATTGCGGCTTATACATTGAGAACAAAAATAAGTGACAAAATAGGAGTCCAGGGCAGGTACCCCAAGGAGTCGACGGATTTCAATCAAAATTAGTAGAGCTCTTCCTTGGATTAAATTATAAAAATGCTTCGAATTTCATCAAATTCTGTAGAAAATTTCGGATTATACTTCGAGAAGAAAAATAAATGAAAAAAATGGGGTGCAAGGTATGTACCAAAAGAAGTCGATGGATTTAAACCAAAATTAGTAGAACTCTTTCTAGGATTAAATAATAGAAGTACAAATAATTTCATTAGATTCTGTTGAAAATTTCGGGTTATACTTCGAGAAGAAATATAAGTGTAAAAATGGGAGTCCAAGGGAGGTGCCCCAAGCAGTCGACGAATTTCAACCAAAATAAGTAAAGCTCTTTCTTAAATCAAATAATAGAAGTGTACAGAATTTCATAAAATTTTGTCGAGAATTCCGACTGATACATTGAGAACAAGAATAAGCCATAAAATAGGAGTCCAAGGCAGGTACCCCAAATAGTCGACGGATTTTAACCAAAATTAGTAGAGCTCTTTCTTGGATTAAATAATAGAAGTCCACCGAATTTCATCAGTTTCTGTTGAAAATTTCGGGTTATACATCGAGAAGAAAAATAAGTGAAAAAATGGGGGTCCACGGGAGGTGCCCCAAGGAGTCGACGGATTTCAAAGTTTTTTTGAATTTAACTTATATATAAAAAACTAAACAAGTGGGTCGAATTTCATTGTTGCCAATCGGTGCATCGGTCGCACCGATTAGCAAGCTTTTAAAAATATTACGACATCGACTTCCATTAGCTTGTGGATGCTGCGATTACAAAATATTTTTCAACTTAAGATCAATAATGACATATACATAAGTGTATCAATATGATATGATTAAGATTCTTAAGGTTTTATAATCCCAATGTCAAATTTGTCCAGAAAAGAAAACGCAAAGAATCTTCAAAAAAAAAAAACTAATTCAAAATCAATTTCAAATTTGTCAAGTATCTTTCAGATGAATAACAAAAGATAAGAATCGTTTAAAGAATTAAACAATATTAAATTAATAAAACTTCTAAAATTTTTATTTTTTTGTTGGCCAAAAATACTTCATAAGTATTTGACTATTTTCGCTTAAGTTTAAAGTGGTAGAACCCGAAAAGAAGATACAATAAATATAAAATTAAATTAGTTTTTATTTGTTGAATATTAAAGTACTTGAAAATGTTTATAAAGTGTTTGGTAACCCACTTATATTTTAATATCTGGTAGAAAATTAAGGCAAAACAGCCAAAATGAAGAACACAGTCTAGTTAAAGCTTTGAAAAATGGTTATATTGTATAAATACAGTTAACAAACTGAAGTAAAATATCATTGGCCTGAAAACCAAACAGTAGAAGAGTAAACTCTTAGTTCTGGTTCTAACTCAAATTATAGAATTTTTTTATACTTTACAAATCCTTGACCAAAAAGATGGTAAGTTAAATATTTAATACCAGCAGCTAAAGTTAGGCAAAAGTTTTGGGGAAATTAAAGCTTTTATTTGGCAAAGTAAGCTTAAGTTGTTGGTAAATAAGAGCAAAAACTTCTCTAATGGATTTTATCAATTTCAAAGTAAAAAGTTAATAAATGACAATTTGCTTAAGTTAAAATGTAATTTAAATTAATTTTTTCTTTCAGAAACTTTTTGTCTCCTTAATAGCTTTAAGCTTTGTGCTTTGCGTTTCCACTCAATCAGAGAACCTTCCAGCTACTGAAGAGCTCTCTAACAATTACTTGCCCCCTGTCAACGAAGAGGAAGCCAGTGCCAAGTTAGCCGATGATGGTTATCGCTATAAAACCATTCGTAAACTAACATATCGTAATCGCCATAGGCGCGATGTCTCTCAAGATTATTTGCCTCCTGTAGAAGAGCCCACTCAGGAATATTTAGCCCCTGCTCAAGAGAAAGCTGAGACCAAATTAGCCGATGATGGTTACCGCTATAAAACTGTACGAAAACTAAAATATCGTAATCGTCATCGTCGCGATGTTAGCGAAATTGAACAGCCCATCAATGAATATTTGCCCCCAGTCGAAGTTGAATTGGCCCCTGAATTAAAGACTATTTTAGGTGATGATGGTTATCGTTACAAGACCGTGAGACGTTTAAAGTTCAGGCGTCAAAGACGTGAGGCTGACAATGAGACCCCAGAAAATGAGTATTTGCCCCCAGCAGCTGAAAAGGAAGCTTCAGAAGATACTGTTCAGGTCAAGAGCGCTGATTTGACTGAGGATGGTTATCGCTATAAGACAGTGCGTAAACTTAAATATCGTAATCGTCATTAATGAGATATTGGACTTGATCTGGAACTCAAAACTAGTTTTAATGAATTTTATAGAAATTAAGATATTAATTATAACAAAAATAAAGCAAAGGGATTAAAAAGTAATCCAAAATTAAGGCAAAATTTTTCATTTACAAACAAAACTCTAAAGAAAAATTTAATTTTTTCTAAAGAAAAAAAAAAAAAAATTTCTAAAGAAAAACTAAATTTTTCAAAAGCAAAAATACAATTCACTAAAGAAAAACTAAATTTTTCTAAAGAAAAAATAAAATTTTCTAAAGAAAAACTAAATTTTTCTAAAGAAAAAATAAATTTTTCTAAAGAAAAAATAAATTTTTCTAAAGAAAAAATAAATTTTCTAAAGAAAAACTAAATTTTTCTAAAGAAAAAATAAATTTTTCTAAAGAAAAAATAAATTTTCTAAAGAAAAAATAAAATTTTCTAAAGAAAAAATAAAAATTTCCAAAAAAAAAAATAAAATTTTCCAAAGAAAAAATAAAATTTCTAAAGAAACAAAAATTTTTCTAAAGAAAAAATCAATTTTTCTAAAGCAAAAAGAAATTTTTCTAAAGAAAAGAAATTTTTCTAAAAAAAAGAAATTTTTCTAAAGAAACAAGAAAATTTCTCAAGAAAAAAGAAATTTTTCTAAAGAAACAAGAAAATTTCTCAAGAAAAAATAAATTTTTCTAAAGAAAAAAGAAATTTTTCTAAAGAAAAAAGAAATTTTTCTAAAGAAAAAAGAAATTTTTTTAAAGAAAAAAGAAATTTTTCTAAAGAAAAAAGAAATTTTTCTAAAGAAAAAAGAAATTTTTCTAAAGAAAAAAGAAATTTTTCTAAAGAAAAAAGAAATTTTTCTAAAGAAAAAAGAAATTTTTCTAAAGAAAAAAGAAATTTTTCTAAAGAAAAAAGAAATTTTTCTAAAGAAAAAAGAAATTTTTCTAAAGAAAAAAGAAATTTTTCTAAAGAAAAAAGAAAAAATAAATTTTTTCTATAGAAAAAAATAAATTTTTTCTATAGAAAAAAATACATTGTTTCTACAGATAAAAAATACATTGTTTCTACAGATAAAAAATACATTTTTTCTATAGAAAAAAATACATTTTTTCTATAGAAAAAATACATTTTTTCTATAGAAAAAATACATTTTTTCTATAGAAAAAAATACATTTTTTCTATAGAAAAAAATACATTTTTTCTATAGAAAAAAATACATTTTTTCTATAGAAAAAAATACATTTTTTCTATAGAAAAAAATACATTTTTTCTATAGAAAAAAATACATTTTTTCTATAGAAAAAAATACATTTTTTCTATAGAAAAAAATACATTTTTTCTATAGAAAAAAATACATTTTTTCTATAGAAAAAAATACATTTTTTCTATAGAAAAAAATACATTTTTTCTATAGAAAAAAATACATTTTTTCTATAGAAAAAAATACATTTTTTCTACAGAAAAAAATACATTTTTTCTATAGAAAAAAATACATTTTTTCTATAGAAAAAAATACATTTTTTCTATAGAAAAAAATACATTTTTTCTATAGAAAAAAATACATTTTTTCTATAGAAAAAAATACATTTTTTCTATAGAAAAAAATACATTTTTTCTATAGAAAAAAATACATTTTTTCTATAGAAAAAAATACATTTTTTCTATAGAAAAAAATACATTTTTTCTATAGAAAAAAATACATTTTTTCTATAGAAAAAAATACATTTTTTCTATAGAAAAAAATACATTTTTTCTATAGAAAAAAATACATTTTTTCTATAGAAAAAAATACATTTTTTCTATAGAAAAAAATACATTTTTTCTATAGAAAAAAATACATTTTTTCTATAGAAAAAAATACATTTTTTCTATAGAAAAAAATACATTTTTTCTATAGAAAAAAATACATTTTTTCTATAGAAAAAAATACATTCTTTCTATAGAAAAAAATATATTTTTTCTATAGAAAAAAATACATTTTTTCTATAGAAAAAAATACATTTTTTCTATAGAAAAAAATACATTTTTTCTATAGAAAAAAATACATTTTTTCTATAGAAAAAAATAAATTTTTTCTATAGAAAAAAATACATTTTTTCTATAGAAAAAAATACATTTTTTCTATAGAAAAAATACATTTTTTCTATAGAAAAAAATACATTTTTTATATAGAAAAAAATACATTTTTTCTATAGAAAAAAATACATTTTTTCTATAGAAAAAAATACATTTTTTCTATAGAAAAAAATACATTTTTTCTATAAAAAAAAATACATTTTTTCTATAGAAAAAAATACATTTTTTCTATAGAAAAAAATACATTTTTTCTATAGAAAAAAATACATTTTTTCTATAGAAAAAAATACATTTTTTCTATAGAAAAAATACATTTTTTCTATAGAAAAAAATACATTTTTTTTATAGAAAAAAATACATTTTTTTTATAGAAAAAAATACATTTTTTCTATAGAAAAAATACATTTTTTCTATAGAAAAAAATACATTTTTTCTATAGAAAAAAATACATTTTTTCTATAGAAAAAAATACATTTTTTCTATAGAAAAAAATACATTTTTTCTATAGAAAAAAATACATTTTTTCTATAGAAAAAAATACATTTTTTCTATAGAAAAAAATACATTTTTTCTATAGAAAAAATACATTTTTTCTATAGAAAAAAATACATTTTTTCTATAGAAAAAAATACATTTTTTCTATAGAAAAAAATACATTTTTTCTATAGAAAAAAATACATTTTTTCTATAGAAAAAAATACATTTTTTCTATAGAAAAAAATACATTTTTTCTATAGAAAAAAATACATTTTTTCTATAGAAAAAAATACATTTTTTCTATAGAAAAAAATACATTTTTTCTATAGAAAAAAATACATTTTTTCTATAGAAAAAAATACATTTTTTCTATAGAAAAAAATACATTTTTTCTATAGAAAAAAATACATTTTTTCTATAGAAAAAAATACATTTTTTCTATAGAAAAAAATACATTTTTTCTATAGAAAAAATACATTTTTTCTATAGAAAAAAATACATTTTTTCTATAGAAAAAAATACATTTTTTCTATAGAAAAAAATACATTCTTTCTATAGAAAAAAATATATTTTTTCTATAGAAAAAAATACATTTTTTCTATAGAAAAAAAAAAACATTTTTTCTATAGAAAAAAATACATTTTTTCTATAGAAAAAAATACATTTTTTCTATAGAAAAAAATACATTTTTTCTATAGAAAAAAATACATTTTTTCTATAGAAAAAAATACATTTTTTCTATAGAAAAAAATACATTTTTTCTATAGAAAAAAATACATTTTTTCTATAGAAAAAAATACATTTTTTCTATAGAAAAAAATACATTTTTTCTATAGAAAAAAATACATTTTTTCTATAGAAAAAAATACATTTTTTCTATAGAAAAAAATACATTTTTTCTATAGAAAAAAATACATTTTTTCTATAGAAAAAAATACATTTTTTCTATAGAAAAAAATACATTTTTTCTATAGAAAAAAATACATTTTTTCTATAGAAAAAAATACATTTTTTCTATAGAAAAAAATACATTTTTTCTATAGAAAAAAAAACATTTTTTCTATAGAAAAAAATACATTTTTTCTATAGAAAAAAATACATTTTTTCTATAGAAAAAAATACATTTTTTCTGTAGAAAAAAATACATTTTTTCTATAGAAAAAAATACATTTTTTCTATAGAAAAAAATACATTTTTTCTATAGAAAAAAATACATTTTTTCTATAGAAAAAAATACATTTTTTCTATAGAAAAAAATACATTTTTTCTATAGAAAAAAATACATTTTTTCTATAGAAAAAAATACATTTTTTCTATAGAAAAAAATACATTTTTTCTATAGAAAAAAATACATTTTTTCTATAGAAAAAAATACATTTTTTCTATAGAAAAAAATACATTTTTTCTATAGAAAAAAATACATTTTTTCTATAGAAAAAAATACATTTTTTCTATAGAAAAAAATACATTTTTTCTATAGAAAAAAATACATTTTTTCTATAGAAAAATTACATTTTTTCTATAGAAAAATTACATTTTTTCTATAGAAAAATAACATTTTTTCAATAGAAAAATTACATTTTTTATAGAAAAATTACATTTTTTCTATAGAAAAATTACATTTTTTCTATAGAAAAATTAAATTTTTTCTATAGAAAAATTACATTTTTTCTATAGAAAAATTACATTTTTTCTATAGAAAAATTACATTTTTTCTATAGAAAAATTACATTTTTTCTATAGAAAAAAATACATTTTTTCTATAGAAAAAAATACAATTTTTCTATAGAAAAATTACATTTTTTCTATAGAAAAATTACATTTTTTCTATAGAAAAATTACATTTTTTCTATAGAAAAATTACATTTTTTCTATAGAAAAATTACATTTTTTCTAAAAATTTCTATAGAAAAATTACAGAAAAATTACATCTTTTTTATAGAAAAATTAAATTTTTTTATAAAAAAATTACATTTTTTCTATAGAAAAATTATATGTTTTCTATAGAAAAATTACATGTTTTCTATAGAAAAATTACATGTTTTCTACATTTTTTTTACATTTTTTCTATAGAAAAAAATACATTTTTTCTATAGAAAAAAATACATTTTTTCTATAGAAAAAAATACATTTTTTCTAAAGAAAAAATACATTTTTTCTATAGAAAAATTACATTTTTTCTAAAAATGTCTATAGAAAAATTACATCTTTTTTATAGAAAAATTAAATTTTTTTATAAAAAAATTACATTTTTTCTATAGAAAAATTATATGTTTTCTATAGAAAAATTACATGTTTTCTATAGAAAAATTACATGTTTTCTATATTTTTTTTGGTCTGGTTTACTTTATGCGATGAGAATATTAATCCGCAATTCTGTGGTAAATTTATATCTGTACTGGAATGCTCTCGGTTCTTATAATTATGGGAAGTACTTTATGTGTCTCTGTTTTATTTTATTAAATTTAGATCAGTTTATTTCAGGTCCTCGTAATATAAAGATCATCATTAAGTGAAATAATTAAATTATAAAAATAACAAATTAAATATAAAAAATATGTTAAACAAATTAAATCCAAATTACCTTATA
This sequence comes from Stomorhina lunata, assembly GCA_933228675.1. Taxonomy (NCBI): domain Eukaryota; kingdom Metazoa; phylum Arthropoda; class Insecta; order Diptera; family Rhiniidae; genus Stomorhina; species Stomorhina lunata. Next base: position 111,968,761 of record OW121742.1, read on the forward strand.
CTTTTACTGAGTATCACCCAAATTAGGGGAGATTTTACCAAAAGCTGCCCCTTTATCTACACCGTGGATCTTACGGATTCCCTTTTTTTCCCCAATGGCTCGTATTTATATCAAAATGACACACTGATGCCGCCCCAGTTTGTAAGAAATTATAATTATTCAATACTGATCGATGATCCCCACGATAAAAAAGTACGGACTCATAAACGCGGTTGTATTTGTGCCGTCAAACAGTGTCTGCCCCTCTGTTCCGATCAATTGGAAGTATTTTATGAAAAATATAAATCAAAATGTGTAGATTATGGTTTTGAGAAAAATGTTACTTATCGGGGGGATTTAGTGAAGAGCAAACATTTACTGAAAAATTTTCATCTAATATATGGAAGAGTGTGTGATCTGGAAAATGGTTATATGCTGGCACCGGAATTAATGGCAAATAATGAATGGACTTTGTATGAGGTAAGTAAGAATTTGAGGATAAAAAACTAGAACTAAACATAGAACTGAACCTTGAACTGAACCTAAAACTGAACCTAGAACTGAACCTAGAACTGAACCTATAACTGAACCTATAACTGAACTATAACTGAACTATAACTGAACTATAACTGAACTATAACTGAACTAGAACTGAACTAGAACTGAACTAGAACTGAACTAGAACTGAACTTAGAACTGAACCTAGAACTGAACCTAGAACTGAACCTAGAACTGAACCTAGAACTGAACCTAGAACTGAACCTAGAACTGAACCTAGAACTGAACCTAGAACTGAACCTAGAACTGAACCTAGAACTGAACCTAGAACTGAACCTAGAACTGAACCTAGAACTGAACCTAGAACTGAACCTAGAACTGAACCTAGAACTGAACCTAGAACTGAACCTAGAACTGAACCTAGAACTGAACCTAGAACTGAACCTAGAACTGAACCTAGAACTGAACCTAGAACTGAACCTAGAACTGAACCTAGAACTGAACTAGAACTGAACTAGAACTGAACTAGAACTGAACTAGAACTGAACTAGAACTGAACTAGAACTGAACTAGAACTGAACTAGAACTGAACTAGAACTGAACTAGAACTGAACTAGAACTGAACTAGAACTGAACTAGAACTGAACTAGAACTGAACTAGAACTGAACTAGAACTGAACTAGAACTGAACTAGAACTGAACTAGAACTGAACTAGAACTGAACTAGAACTGAACTAGAACTGAACTAGAACTGAACTAGAACTGAACTAGAACTGAACTAGAACTGAACTAGAACTGAACTAGAACTGAACTAGAACTGAACTAGAACTGAACTAGAACTGAACTAGAACTGAACTAGAACTGAACTAGAACTGAACTAGAACTGAACTAGAACTGAACTAGAACTGAACTAGAACTGAACTAGAACTGAACTAGAACTGAACTAGAACTGAACTAGAACTGAACTAGAACTGAACTAGAACTGAACTAGAACTGAACTAGAATCTGAACTAGAACTGAACTAGAACTGAACTAGAACTGAACTAGAACTGAACTAGAACTGAACTAGAACTGAACTAGAACTGAACTAGAACTGAACTAGAACTGAACTAGAACTAAATCTATAACTGAACTAAAACTTAAGTGCAAATATTGATTTTGATTTATTAGGATAGCGTCTTACTGCGTCATCATGACAACCATAATCTTACAATAAATGAATATTGTTTCGATATTAAGATCTTGGATGATAAATATGACTTTGTCATAAATCCTATAGTATGTGGAGAAACCATTATAATACCTTGGTTCAAAATTTCGGGTAACTACAGAAAAATTTAAATATAATTAAAAAAGATAACTGAATACTCATCACATTTTAGCAATGACCTTCTCGATACCCTTTTATATAATCACCATGATATGCAATTGGTATTTTAATCGTTCCAATAAAGTGGGCCGAAAACTATTTGGGATATATCTATTCTTTGTTACCTTATCCTACACTCTCATATGCTGTTATACGATATCAGGTGTAGAATTGGGTAATAAATCGTGTCAAATATTTGGTAATTTTAACTTATACGATCATGGGTCTTGAAATTAATAACTTATTGTTTATAGGTTTCGCGGTTTATTTTACTATTTCCGCTTATCTAACATGGATCTGTATCTTATGCTATGAGTTTTATAAATCTGTAACAGTTATGATCCGAGAGGAACCTTCTTTTGGATTTTATTGTCTAATAGGTCTAATGGTCCCAACACTGATGACTTTTCTTACATTCATAGCTCATATTTCCAGTTTGCCCGGGGAATGGAAGCCAGGCATGGATTCGGATATGTGTGCAGTGAATAGTAAGTTATTGATCAGTCAATGAAATCGACTTATTAAAATCAATTATAGCTCTACGTTGGTCCGCTCTTCTGTACTACTATATACCCTGTATCGTTGTATTTGTGTATAGTTTAACTCTATACACTCGGATCATTATATTTAAGAGAAATCACACCAAAGACAAACAACAGATGTCCCTCCCGGAAAGTGAAACTTTTATGGATAGGTTAGAATTCATTCGGTTCAGATAATTAAGAAGAATGATATATTTGTTTTATATGTTCCAGTTTTGTCTTGTTCTTCCGAATTTTTCTCTTTATGGGCATTTCATGGTCTCTGGATATTGTGTCATATTTCTGTCGTATGGCTTTTGGGGAACAGGAGTATTTTATATATATTGCTCTTGATATTTTTAATGCATTTCATGTAAGTATTATTTTATATACATATTTCAAAATGTATCCAATTTAATATCCGATATCTTTATTTTTCAGGGATTTTTTGTATTCTTAACTTTTATCTGTAGAAAATCGGTTTTAAAGCAAATAAAAACGCAATAAAATTCGAAACTTTTAAATTATTTCAGTGCTAGTTCAGTTCCAGTTCAGTTCTAGTTCGAGTTCAGTTCTAGTTCAGTTCTAGTTCAGTTCTAGTTCAGTTCTAGTTCAGTTCTAGTTCAGTTCTAGTTCAGTTCTAGTTCAGTTCTAGTTCAGTTCTAGTTCAGTTCTAGTTCAGTTCTAGTTCAGTTCTAGTTCAGTTCTAGTTCAGTTCTAGTTCAGTTCTAGTTCAGTTCTAGTTCAGTTCTAGTTCAGTTCTAGTTCAGTTCTAGTTCAGTTCTAGTTCAGTTCTAGTTCAGTTCTAGTTCAGTTCTAGTTCAGTTCTAGTTCAGTTCTAGTTCAGTTCTAGTTCAGTTCTAGTTCAGTTCTAGTTCAGTTCTAGTTCAGTTCTAGTTCAGTTCTAGTTCAGTTCTAGTTCAGTTCTAGTTCAGTTCTAGTTCAGTTCTAGTTCAGTTCTAGTTCAGTTCTAGTTCAGTTCTAGTTCAGTTCTAGTTCAGTTCTAGTTCAGTTCTAGTTCAGTTCTAGTTCAGTTCTAGTTCAGTTCTAGTTCAGTTCTAGTTCAGTTCTAGTTCAGTTCTAGTTCAGTTCTAGTTCAGTTCTAGTTCAGTTCTAGTTCAGTTCTAGTTCAGTTCTAGTTCAGTTCTAGTTCAGTTCTAGTTCAGTTCTAGTTCAGTTCTAGTTCAGTTCTAGTTCAGTTCTAGTTCAGTTCTAGTTCAGTTCTAGTTCAGTTCTAGTTCAGTTCTAGTTCAGTTCTAGTTCAGTTCTAGTTCAGTTCTAGTTCAGTTCTAGTTCAGTTCTAGTTCAGTTCTAGTTCAGTTCTAGTTCAGTTCTAGTTCAGTTCTAGTTCAGTTCTAGTTCAGTTCTAGTTCAGTTCTAGTTCAGTTCTAGTTCAGTTCTAGTTCAGTTCTAGTTCAGTTCTAGTTCAGTTCTAGTTCAGTTCTAGTTCAGTTCTAGTTCAGTTCTAGTTCAGTTCTAGTTCAGTTCTAGTTCAGTTCTAGTTCAGTTCTAGTTCAGTTCTAGTTCAGTTCTAGTTCAGTTCTAGTTCAGTTCTAGTTCAGTTCTAGTTCAGTTCTAGTTCAGTTCTAGTTCAGTTCTAGTTCAGTTCTAGTTCAGTTCTAGTTCAGTTCTAGTTCAGTTCTAGTTCAGTTCTAGTTCAGTTCTAGTTCAGTTCTAGTTCAGTTCTAGTTCAGTTCTAGTTCAGTTCTAGTTCAGTTCTAGTTCAGTTCTAGTTCAGTTCTAGTTCAGTTCTAGTTCAGTTCTAGTTCAGTTCTAGTTCAGTTCTAGTTCAGTTCTAGTTCAGTTCTAGTTCAGTTCTAGTTCAGTTCTAGTTCAGTTCTAGTTCAGTTCTAGTTCAGTTCTAGTTCAGTTCTAGTTCAGTTCTAGTTCAGTTCTAGTTCAGTTCTAGTTCAGTTCTAGTTCAGTTCTAGTTCAGTTCTAGTTCAGTTCTAGTTCAGTTCTAGTTCAGTTCTAGTTCAGTTCTAGTTCAGTTCTAGTTCAGTTCTAGTTCAGTTCTAGTTCAGTTCTAGTTCAGTTCTAGTTCAGTTCTAGTTCAGTTCTAGTTCAGTTCTAGTTCAGTTCTAGTTCAGTTCTAGTTCAGTTCTAGTTCAGTTCTAGTTCAGTTCTAGTTCAGTTCTAGTTCAGTTCTAGTTCAGTTCTAGTTCAGTTCTAGTTCAGTTCTAGTTCAGTTCTAGTTCAGTTCTAGTTCAGTTCTAGTTCAGTTCTAGTTCAGTTCTAGTTCAGTTCTAGTTCAGTTCTAGTTCAGTTCTAGTTCAGTTCTAGTTCAGTTCTAGTTCAGTTCTAGTTCAGTTCTAGTTCAGTTCTAGTTCAGTTCTAGTTCAGTTCTAGTTCAGTTCTAGTTCAGTTCTAGTTCAGTTCTAGTTCAGTTCTAGTTCAGTTCTAGTTCAGTTCTAGTTCAGTTCTAGTTCAGTTCTAGTTCAGTTCTAGTTCAGTTCTAGTTCAGTTCTAGTTCAGTTCTAGTTCAGTTCTAGTTCAGTTCTAGTTCAGTTCTAGTTCAGTTCTAGTTCAGTTCTAGTTCAGTTCTAGTTCAGTTCTAGTTCAGTTCTAGTTCAGTTCTAGTTCAGTTCTAGTTCAGTTCTAGTTCAGTTCTAGTTCAGTTCTAGTTCAGTTCTAGTTCAGTTCTAGTTCAGTTCTAGTTCAGTTCTAGTTCAGTTCTAGTTCAGTTCTAGTTCAGTTCTAGTTCAGTTCTAGTTCAGTTCTAGTTCAGTTCTAGTTCAGTTCTAGTTCAGTTCTAGTTCAGTTCTAGTTCAGTTCTAGTTCAGTTCTAGTTCAGTTCTAGTTCAGTTCTAGTTCAGTTCTAGTTCAGTTCTAGTTCAGTTCTAGTTCAGTTCTAGTTCAGTTCTAGTTCAGTTCTAGTTCAGTTCTAGTTCAGTTCTAGTTCAGTTCTAGTTCAGTTCTAGTTCAGTTCTAGTTCAGTTCTAGTTCAGTTCTAGGTTCAGTTCTAGTTCAGTTCTAGTTCAGTTCTAGTTCAGTTCTAGTTCAGTTCTAGTTCAGTTCTAGTTCAGTTCTAGTTCAGTTCTAGTTCAGTTCTAGTTCAGTTCTAGTTCAGTTCTAGTTCAGTTCTAGTTCAGTTCTAGTTCAGTTCTAGTTCAGTTCTAGTTCAGTTCTAGTTCAGTTCTAGTTCAGTTCTAGTTCAGTTCTAGGTTCATTTAGTTCTGGTGCCGTTACACTTATTGCAGTTGTCTTTGCGGTTTCGAGCCAGTTGACTTTGCGGTTTACAGAGCGATAGTTTTAGCTTCATATATTGTATCTAGAATCAATCAAGCGGTCAGTCTACTTGAAACCTATATCGTGTTGAGATCTTATAATTACTTCAAAACTGTAACGGCTAATATTCAAAGTGTTTAGTTTTTTTTTTCGATTAATCATTAATTTTTTTATTGAATGGTTTATAAAAAAAGAATATGATTTCTAATCATTTCCTAATAATAATAATTTTATTATTATTTAATATAAGAAAGCACCAACAAAGTTATGCAGAAAATCTTAGCATAAATGCAAATATATCGGAATTACATAATATTACCTCGAAGTCGTTAAGGGAGGAAGTGAAAAGTAATTTTAAGAAAACGTCAGAAAAATCTGGACTAAAAAATCTAACCGACTTAGGAAATGTAGCAGAAATTTATATAATGCCTCTGGATAAAGTCTATAACAGCAGCACTTTTACAACCCTTGACATACCGAGATTCTCAAAATCTCTAGTTGAGTCCCTGGCGGATTTGTATTATTTCGAAACCTCTAACATGAATATTATTCAAAATTGTTCCCATGATAATGGTACGAACAATATGTTACCTTCCGATCTAGTAGGAGCTTACTTGTTATTACCTAATGGCTCAATAATGCCAATATCTCAAGACGAAACTTCATGCACTTGTCGCCTAAAACCCTGCGTAACACTTTGTTCCAATAATTTAATTGATGTCTACAAGGATTTCCTAAATAAGGAACAAAAGGAACGAAATGATAATTTTATTGAATTGTTTTATATGAATATGACCCTATCGAATGGAGTAAAGGTACTACGAAATATAGCCCAAGATTTTCAACACATTCTTTTCGATATGTTTTGCTCTCCCCTATATCCACTGTCTCCCGAATTAGATTCAAATATGAGTTGGAAATTGTTTGAGGTAAGTTTAAGTTTTAAGTTATTCTTTAAGAACTACTTTTGAGGGTTCAAATTAATTTCAGAATGGTTCTTTATTGCGAGGTTATGATAAGGTACAATTGACAAGAAGCGAATATTGTTTTGAATTATATCCAGAATTATTTAATGGCGAAGAATATTATCTGATAAATCCAATGGTTTGTGCTAAGACGAGCGAAGATTTAAACGCCGTTGAGAAAGTTAATTATTGGGGTAAGTTGGGTAAATAAGTAACTCAATGTAGGGCAAAGTTTCTCAGATTTTGTAATTTGGTAACACTAGGGTTAGCAAAATATAATATCAATGAAAAGAACTATGAAAGGAGCTATAAGTATACATAGACTAGTGTCATGTCTTGAGCTTTGACTGGAGCTTTAACAAAATCTAAACCTAAAACTTTAACAAGATCTATGACTTTATTTATAACCCGAGGTTTGACTAGACTGATGCCAAGAGCATCAAAGGTCCACTAAAGCTTTGATGAATCTTTGACTTGAGCTACAACTCTATCCATGTTTAAAGCTTTGACTTAAGGGCTTAAACCTTTTCAGCCCAAATAATTTCGATGCCTTTCCTGCTCTTAACCATCATCGCCTATTGTTGGCTACCCGAACTTTTGGATGCCCATGGAAAATGTTTTGTCTCATATCTCTGCAGTTTAACAATATCTTTCGGCTTGCTGAGCTTTATAAATCTTTCGAATGTAAAGTTAGATCTTATACCGTGTTTAACCATAGGTAAGTTGGTTGGAATAGGACCATGTCATAACTTCTAATAGGTTACTTAAATCATTTCATGCAATTGTCCTACTACACTTGGTTGGGCATTATTTCCTACGATACCTGGAAGTCCCTGAGTAATATGAATTATAAAGCTTTATATCGTTATTATGCCATTTATGGTATCCTGTTGCCCCTAATAATGGTACTCTTAACCTATTTGGCCCAAAAATCGAATATATCGAATGAATGGAAACCGGGTATTTCAATAGAGAAATGCGGTTTGGAGGGTAAGAGTATAAGCTTTCAGTCTTAGCTTTTTCATAAGTTTTCATTACAGTTAATACATGGGCTGCCTCTATATACCTTTTTGGACCTTGTCTAGCTATTTTGTTATACTGCCTGATCTCGTTCGTACTTACCTACCGATTAATCCTATTAAATGATAAAGAAGTTAATAGTCTGCAAGAGAAGTGCTTGGAATGTTCCAAATATCGGTGAGTTTGAAGTTTTAAAATGTCTTCTGATGGATCTCTGAAAATCTTTTTCACTTTTTTTGTATCTACTTACAGTCACTCCCTTTATTTTCGCTTATTCATTTTGATGGGTCTATCTTGGTTTATCGATGTTCTCTCCTATTTATTCAACAGGTTCGAAATGGTATACGTTTCCGATATATTAGACTATATAAATGCCCTGCAGGGTTTATATATATTTATCAATTTTATTGGACAACGCAGGGTTCAGAATATCTTCAGACAAAGGTATCTATAAAACTATGGTATGAATAGGCCTTAAAATATCTTATCAGATCTTAAATTTCAGATATTACAAATTGAAGAAATCGGGATACGAAAAGCATTTTTAAGATATAAAATTTGAATGAAATAGGAATTATGGATCTACAATAAAAGATAAAATTATATATTATAGAAAGTCGTGGGAACAAGTTTTCATTCGAACAGTTGTCGTGGGGACCAGTTTTTTATAAAAAAAGTTATCGTGGGAATAAGTTGTCTATAGAAAAGTTGTCGTGGGACAAGTTTTCTATAAAAAAGTAGTCATGGGGTCATGTTTTCTATAAAAAAGTTGTCATGGGGACAAGTTTTCTATAGAAAAGTTGTCGTGGGGACAAGTTTTCTATAGAAAAGCTGTCGTGGGGACAAGTTTTCTATAGAAAAGTTGTCGTGGGGACAAGTTTTCTATAGAAAAGCTGTCGTGGGGACAAGTTTTCTATAGAAAAGTTGTCGTGGGGACAAGTTTTCTATAGAAAAGTTGTCGTGGGGACAAGTTTTCTATAGAAAAGTTGTCGTGGGGACAAGTTTTCTATAGAAAAGTTGTCGTGGGGACAAGTTTTCTATAGAAAAGTTGTCGTGGGGACAAGTTTTCTATAGAAAAGTTGTCGTGGGGGACAAGTTTTCTATAGAAAAGTTGTCGTGGGGGACAAGTTTTCTATAGAAAAGTTGTCGTGGGGGACAAGTTTTCTATAGAAAAGTTGTCGTGGGGACAAGTTTTCTATAGAAAAGTTGTCGTGGGGACAAGTTTTCTATAGAAAAGTTGTCGTGGGGACAAGTTTTCTATAGAAAAGTTGTCGTGGGGACAAGTTTTTTATAGAAAAGTTGTCGTGGGGACAAGTTTTTTATAGAAAAGTTGTCGTGGGGACAAGTTTTCTATAGAAAAGTTGTCGTGGGGACAAGTTTTCTATAGAAAAGTTGTCGTGGGGACAAGTTTTCTATAGAAAAGTTGTCGTGGGGACAAGTTTTCTATAGAAAAGTTGTCGTGGGGACAAGTTTTCTATAGAAAAGTTGTCGTGGGGACAAGTTTTCTATAGAAAAGTTGTCGTGGGGACAAGTTTTTTATAGAAAAGTTGTCGTGGGGACAAGTTTTCTATAGAAAAGTTGTCGTGGTGACAAGTTTTCTATAGAAAAGTTGTCGTGGGGACAAGTTTTCTATAGAAAAGTTGTCGTGGGGGACAAGTTTTCTATAGAAAAGTTGTCGTGGGACAAGTTTTCTATAGAAAAATTGTCGTGGGGACAAGTTTTCTATAGAAAAGTTGTCGTGGGGACAAGTTTTCTATAGAAAAGTTGTCGTGGGGACAAGTTTTCTATAGAAAAGTTGTCGTGGGGACAAGTTTTCTATAGAAAAGTTGTCGTGGGGACAAGTTTTCTATAGAAAAGTTGTCGTGGGGACAAGTTTTCTATAGAAAAGTTGTCGTGGGGACAAGTTTTCTATAGAAAAGTTGTCGTGGGGACAAGTTTTCTATAGAAAAGTTGTCGTGGGGACAAGTTTTCTATAGACAAGTTGTCGTGGGGACAAGTTTTCTATAGAAAAGTTGTCGGAAGAGAAGAGTTTGCAATATTTTTTAAATTTTAATATTTTTCATATATAGCAAACTCTCAATCTGATATTATCTCTTGTGGTTTCTTGATTACTAAAATATACTTTAGATATATATTCTTCTGGTATCATTTAGTCAGTTATTGTTTAGCTCTTGAGACGTTTAATTGTTAAAAAAAATAATTAGTCAGATCAAAATGCATTTAGTTAAATGCGCAATATTATCGAAATTTGTTGTTTTACTCGCGATCGGTCAAATAAATTGTGAAATATCAAATTGCCTTTTCGTGAATACAGTAAAAATACAGTCCGAAAACGATACATCATATGACAAAGATATGGTGGCAGATTATGACTATATACTCCAAAAGAATGGCAGTAAAATAAGTGTTCCAAAACATAAAAGGGGCTGTATTTGTCCCAATCCATGCCTAAGTATATGCTCTGTATATCCCGTAGAACTGTATAGAAATGATATCGAAATAAAGGAAATTTTCGAAACAGAATTTCAGGAAAATAACGGCTCTATGTCGGTTATAGATTTAATTAGTGATTTCAATCACCGATTTCATATGCCCTGTAATAAACAAGATCTATATCCGTTAGAAGTGGGTGTTAAAAGCGATGAGTGGAGTATTTTCAAGGTAAAATTTTTTCTGAATTAAAAAATCTTTAGAATTTTTAATAACAGAATAAAAAAATTGAGAAAAATAAAAACATATACAATTAGTCACGAGACACTTTTCTTGATACTAATAATATGGATTAGCTATTCATAAAGCTCAGATGCAGATCTACGTCAATATCTGTTGACATTAGTCATAACAGAAATCTGTGTGTGTTTATTTGGAGACATACGGATCTGACATAATAGAAAGCGTGACTGGTTGAATGAAAAATATTGATAATATTTTTGTGTGTGTATACAGTCAAGCTTTTGCTACTTAACAGGACAACTTAACCACGAAAAGCTCTGCTATAGAAAAGTTGAAGATAGGAAAACTTTTCTATAGAAAAGTTGACGATAGGAAGACTTTTCTATAGAAAAGTTGACGATAGGAAGACTTTTCTATAGAAAAGTTGACGATAGGAAGACTTTTCTATAGAAAAGTTGACGATAGGAAGACTTTTCTATAGAAAAGTTGACGATAGGAAGACTTTTCTATAGAAAAGTTGACGATAGGAAGACTTTTCTATAGAAAAGTTGACGATAGGAAGACTTTTCTATAGAAAAGTTGACGATAGGAAGACTTTTCTATAGAAAAGTTGACGATAGGAAGACTTTTCTATAGAAAAGTTGACGATAGGAAGACTTTTCTATAGAAAAGTTGACGATAGGAAGACTATTCTATAGAAAAGTTGACGATAGGAAGACTTTTCTATAGAAAAGTTGACGATAGGAAGACTTTTCTATAGAAAAGTTGACGATAGGAAGACTTTTCTATAGAAAAGTTGACGATAGGAAGACTTTTCTATAGAAAAGTTGACGATAGAAAGACTTTTCTATAGAAAAGTTGACGATAGGAATACTTTTCTATAGAAAAGTTGACGATAGGAAGACTTTTCTATAGAAAAGTTGACGATAGGAAGACTTTTCTATAGAAAAGTTGACGATAGGAAGACTTTTCTATAGAAAAGTTGACGATAGGAAGACTTTTCTATAGAAAAGTTGACGATAGGAAGACTTTTCTATAGAAAAGTTGACGATAGGAAGACTTTTCTATAGAAAAGTTGACGATAGGAAGACTTTTCTATAGAAAAGTTGACGATAGGAAGACTTTTCTATAGAAAAGTTGACGATAGGAAGACTTTTCTATAGAAAAGTTGACGATAGGAAGACTTTTCTATAGAAAAGTTGACGATAGGAAGACTTTTCTATAGAAAAGTTGACGATAGGAAGACTTTTCTATAGAAAAGTTGACGATAGGAAGACTTTTCTATAGAAAAGTTGACGATAGGAAGACTTTTCTATAGAAAGGTTGACGATAGGAAGACTTTTCTATAGAAAAGTTGACGATAGGAAGACTTTTCTATAGAAAAGTTGACGATAGGAAGACTTTTCTATAGAAAAGTTGACGATAGGAAGACTTTTCTATAGAAAAGTTGACGATAGGAAGACTTTTCTATAGAAAAGTTGACGATAGGAAGACTTTTCTATAGAAAAGTTGAAAAGTTGATAGGAAGACTTTTCTATAGAAAAGTTGACGATAGGAAGACTTTTCTATAGAAAAGTTGACAATAGGAAGACTTTTCTATAGAAAAATTGACGATAGGAAGACTTTTCTATAGAAAAGTTGACGATAGGAAGACCTTTGTATTAAAAAAATGAAAATAGAAAGACATTCCTATAGAAAAGTTGAATATACAAAGATATTTATATAGAAACGTTGACGATAAGAAGACATTTCTTCAGAAAAGTTGACAATAGGAAGACATTTCTATAGAAAAGTTAACAATAGGAAGACCTTTCAATAGTTCTAATTCTATTTTATTTCTAATATAAGTATTATTATTTAGTTCTAATATTTGTATTATTTCAGAATGGTACTGTTCGACTTAACATGACCAACAAATTGTTTGATCAAAGCGAATACTGTTTTAATTTATCATTTGTAGATAATTCCGAATTTATTGGAACCTCTTTTGTTCCATTTGTCTGTGTCGAGGATAATATTGTGAAAAATTATGGTAATCATTTTATCTGAAATTTCAGATCTATATTACAACTAATTATGGATTATGTCTACTTTCAGCCATGGCATCTTCAGTTCCATTTTTTGTGCTGACTATATTCTTTTACGGATTTCTGCCTGAAGTTAGAAATTCTCATGGTAAATGTTTTGTCATGTATCTAATATCGGTAACCTTCACTTATTCTCTTATAAGTTGTGCCACATTATTTGATACGCAGTTGAATGAAACTGAATGCTTGATAATAGGTTTGTAAATATTTTTAATCTATTCTAAATTATCGTTTTAATTATATTCTTTAATGCCTTATAGCTTTGGCTGTTTATTTTGGAACTATTTCCTTTTTAACTTGGATCACTATCTTGAGTTTTGATACCTTCATGAGCCTGAAATTATCGAGATGCAAGGCGAAGTTTCGAAGATATTTGATCTGGGGTTTGGCCATACCCAGTTCGTCTACATACTTTCTTTATTTGATGCATTCCATGCCTATTGATTCTGCCCTAAAACCGGGCATAGTTCTTAGACATTGTGGCGTGGATAGTAAGTAGATATAAATATATAATGTATTAAGGAAATTATTAGTAAGTTTTTGTAATTCTAGCCACACGCTGGTCCGCAGCTATATATTATTATATTCCGCATATGATAGTATTGATTATATGTCTGACACTCTATATAAGACTGATCAGACATTTGGTGACGAATGAAAGAGATGCTAGGAAATATAGAATGGGAACACCCTATATGAAAAGGTACAAAATATTATATATCCTACGAAAAGTTGACGATAGGAAGACATTTCCATAGAAAAGTTGCCAATAGGAAGATATTTCTATAGAAAAGTTGACGATAGGAAGACATTTCTACAGAAAAGTTGATGATAGGAAGACATTTCTATAGAAAAGTTGACGATAGGAAGACATTTCTATAGAAAAGTTGACGATAGGAAGACATTTCTATAGATAAGTTGACGAGAGGAAGACATTTCTATAGAAAAGTTGACGACAGGAAGACATTTCTATAGAAAAATTGACGATAGGAAGACATTTCTGTAGAAAAGTTGACGATAGGAAGACACTGCTATAGAAAAGTTGACGATAGGAAGACACTTCTATAGGAAAGTTGACGATAGGAAGACATTTTTATAGAAAAAATGACGATAGGAAGACATTTTTATAGAAAAGTTGACGATAGGAAGACATTTCTATATAAAAGTTGACGATAGGAAACATTTCTACAGAAAAGTTGACGATAGGAAGACATTTCTATAGAAAAGTTGACGATAGGAAGACATTTCTATAGAAAAGTTGACGATAGGAAGACATTTCTATAGAAAAGTTGACGATAGGAAGATATTTCTATAGAAAAGTTAACGATAGGAAGACATTTCTATAGAAAAGTTGACGATAGGAAGACATTTCTATAGAAAAGTTGACGATAGGAAGACATTTCTATAGAAAAATTGACGATAGGAAGACATTTCTATAGAAAAGTTGACGATAGGATGACGTTTCTATAGAAAAGTTGACGATAGGAAGACATTTCTATAGAAAAGTTGACGATAGGAAGACATTTCTATAGAAAAATTGACGATAGGAAGACATTTCTATAGAAAAGTTGACGATAGGATGACATTTCTATAGAAAAGTTGACGATAGGAAGACATTTCTATAGAAAAGTTGACGATAAGAAGACATTTCTATAGAAAAGTTGACGATAGAAAGACATTTCTATAGAAAAGTTGACGATAGGAAGACATTTCTATAGAAAAGTTGACGATAGAAAGATATTTCTATAGAAAAGTTGACGATAGAAAAACATTTCTATAGAAAAGTTGACGATAGGAAGACATTTCTATAGAAAAGTTGACGATAGGAAGACATTTCTATAGAAAAGTTGACGATAGGAAGACATTTCTAAAGAAAAGTTGACGATAGGAAGACATTTCTATAGAAAAGTTGACGATAGGAAGACATTTCTACAGAAAAGTTAACGATAGGAAGACATTTCTATAGAAAAGTTGACGATAGGAAGACATTTCTATAGAAAAGTTGACGATAGGAAGACATTTCTATAGAAAAATTGACGATAGGAAGACATTTCTATAGAAAAGTTGACGATAGGATGACATTTCTATAGAAAAGTTGACGATAGGAAGACATTTCTATAGAAAAGTTGACGATAGGAAGACATATTTATAGAAAAGTTGACGATAGGAAGACATTTCTATAGAAAAGTTGACAATAGGAAGATATTTCTATAGAAAAGTTAACGATAGGAAGACATTTCTATAGAAAAGTTGACGATAGGAAGACATTTCTATAGAAAAGTTGACGATAGGAAGACATTTCTATAGAAAAATTGACGATAGGAAGACATTTCTATAGAAAAGTTGACGATAGGATGACATTTCTATAGAAAAGTTGACGATAGGAAGACATTTCTATAGAAAAGTTGACGATAGGAAGACATTTCTATAGAAAAATTGACGATAGGAAGACATTTCTATAGAAAAGTTGACGATAGGATGACATTTCTATAGAAAAGTTGACGTAAGGAAGACATTTCTATAGAAAAGTTGACGATAAGAAGACATTTCTATAGAAAAGTTGACGATAGAAAGACATTTCTATAGAAAAGTTGACGATAGGAAGACATTTCTATAGAAAAGTTGACGATAGAAAGATATTTCTATAGAAAAGTTGACGATAGAAAAACATTTCTATAGAAAAGTTGACGATAGGAAGACATTTCTATAGAAAAATTGACGATAGGAAGACATTTCTATAGAAAAGTTGACGATAGGAAGACATTTCTATAGAAAAATTGACGATAGGAAGACATTTCTATAGAAAAGTTGACGATAGGATGACATTTCTATAGAAAAGTTGACGATAGGAAGACATTTCTATAGAAAAGTTGACGATAGGAAGACATTTCTATAGAAAAATTGACGATAGGAAGACATTTCTATAGAAAAGTTGACGATAGGATGACATTTCTATAGAAAAGTTGACGTAAGGAAGATATTTCTATAGAAAAGTTGACGATAAGAAGACATTTCTATAGAAAAGTTGACGATAGAAAGACATTTCTATAGAAAAGTTGACGATAGGAAGACATTTCTATAGAAAAGTTGACGATAGAAAGATATTTCTATAGAAAAGTTGACGATAGAAAAACATTTCTATAGAAAAGTTGACGATAGGAAGACATTTCTATAGAAAAGTTGACGATAGGAAGACATTTCTATAGAAAAGTTGACGATAGGAAGACATTTCTAAAGAAAAGTTGACGATAGGAAGACATTTCTATAGAAAAGTTGACGATAGGAAGACATTTCTACAGAAAAGTTAACGATAGGAAGACATTTCTATAGAAAAGTTGACGATAGGAAGACATTTCTATAGAAAAGTTGACGATAGGAAGACATTTCTATAGAAAAATTGACGATAGGAAGACATTTCTATAGAAAAGTTGACGATAGGATGACATTTCTATAGAAAAGTTGACGATAGGAAGACATTTCTATAGAAAAGTTGACGATAGGAAGACATTTCTATAGAAAAGTTGACGATAGGAAGACATTTCTATAGAAAAGTTGACAATAGGAAGATATTTCTATAGAAAAGTTAACGATAGGAAGACATTTCTATAGAAAAGTTGACGATAGGAAGACATTTCTATAGAAAAGTTGACGATAGGAAGACATTTCTATAGAAAAATTGACGATAGGAAGACATTTCTATAGAAAAGTTGACGATAGGATGACATTTCTATAGAAAAGTTGACGATAGGAAGACATTTCTATAGAAAAGTTGACGATAGGAAGACATTTCTATAGAAAAATTGACGATAGGAAGACATTTCTATAGAAAAGTTGACGATAGGATGACATTTCTATAGAAAAGTTGACGTAAGGAAGACATTTCTATAGAAAAGTTGACGATAAGAAGACATTTCTATAGAAAAGTTGACGATAGAAAGACATTTCTATAGAAAAGTTGACGATAGGAAGACATTTCTATAGAAAAGTTGACGATAGAAAGATATTTCTATAGAAAAGTTGACGATAGAAAAACATTTCTATAGAAAAGTTGACGATAGGAAGACATTTCTATAGAAAAATTGACGATAGGAAGACATTTCTATAGAAAAGTTGACGATAGGAAGACATTTCTAAAGAAAAGTTGACGATAGGAAGACATTTCTATAGAAAAGTTGACGATAGGAAGACATTTCTATAGAAAAGTTGACGATAGGAAGACATTCCTATAGAAAAGTTGACGATAGGAAGACATTTCTATAGAAAAGTTGACGATAGGAAGACATTTTTATAGAAAAGTTGACGATAGGAAGACATTTCTATAGAAAAATTGACGATAGGAAGACATTTCTATAGAAAAGTTGACGATAGGAAGACATTTTTATAGAAAAGTTGACGATAAGAAGACATTTCTATAGAAAAGTTGACGATAGGAAGACATTTCTATAAAAAAGTTGACGATAAGAAGACATTTCTATAGAAAAGTTGACGATAGGAAGACATTTCTATAGAAAAGTTGACGATAGGAAGACATTTCTATAGAAAAGTTGACGATAGGAAGACATTTCTATAGAAAAGTTGACGATAGGAAGACATTTCTATAGAAAAGTTGACGATAGGAAGACATTTCTATAGAAAAGTTGACGATAGGAAGACATTTCTATAGAAAAGTTGACGATAGGAAGACATTTCTATAGAAAAGTTGACGATAGGAAGACATTTCTATAGAAAAGTTGACGATAGGAAGACATTCCTATAGAAAAGTTGACGATAGGAAGACATTTCTATAGAAAAGTTGACGATAGGAAGACATTTTTATAGAAAAGTTGACGATAGGAAGACATTTCTATAGAAAAGTTGACGATAGGAAGACATTTCTATAGAAAAGTTGACGATAGGAAGACATTTCTATAGAAAAGTTGACGATAAGAAGACATTTCTATAGAAAAGTTGACGATAGGAAGACATTTCTATAGAAAAGTTGACGATAGGAAGACATTTCTATAGAAAAGTTGACGATAGGAAGACATTTCTATAGAAAAGTTGACGATAGGAAGACATTTCTATAGAAAAGTTGACAATAGGAAGACATTTCTATAGAAAAGTTGACAATAGGAAGACACTTCTATAGAAAAATAGATGATGAGGATGGGAAGAGTTTAGAAATTTTGAAGATACATTTGCATGCGAAAAGTTTTTCCTGAGAATTGTTCCTTATAGTCGACTGAAGATAAATAGTTCGACCTAAAGATATATTTCCTTCTCTTTCTTTAAGATTTTCTATTTACTTTCGCCTTTTTATGTTTATGGGCGTGGTCTGGTTTTTGGAAATTCTCTCATATTTTGTTTATATGATTTTGGAGTATCGGAATTTTCTAATCATAGCATTGGATCTATTTAATAGTTTACATGTAAGTTTTAGGTATCCTAAGATGTTATAAGTAACTCTTTTCGATTTAATTTCAGGGACTATTTGTTTTTGTAGTGACCTTTTCAAGTGCGAATAATTATCGTATCATTAAGAAAAGGTTAGTTCTTTTGAAATTTTGTAAATATTTAATTTTTTATGTTATTACTGGGATTCCCTTTCAGGTGCCTTAGGAGACGTTCTGCCCAACATGAATTGGTAAATGGAACTACAGTGACAACATGTGAATCGCTGTGATGTTTGTGATATATTATGTTAGTGATAACTTTAAGTAAAAGTAAATTAAATAGTTAAATCTCAGGTTCAAAAGTGAGTTTTATATTTTCAAACATTTTTAAGATTTTTTTTTTATAAAATTATCTTTCTTCGATCTGCCCCACTGTGCGACATAAGATCATTTTAAAGTTTAAGCTGGTTTTAAAATTGTTATCAAAGAGTCGTTTAATAATAACTTTAAAGTTTAAACATTTGTTTTCAAAACTAAATATGTTTCGAATGACATTTCGTCAAGAGACGAACAAAGCTAAAGGAACAAATGGACAAAGCCCAAAACTTTAATAAGAGATTATGATAATAAATAATTAAAGCTGAAATATTTCAGCAGACAATTAATTGAAATTTTGCACAGGTAAGAGGGGTATTTTAAAATTTTTTTACGATGTTTTACTAAATAATTATTAATATTTTCTATAGGAAAATGATTGGTATAATAGTTGTTTCATAAAAAAATTGCCAGTGCAACAGTTTTTCTATAGAAAAATTGTAAGTATAACAGTTTTTCTATAGAAAAATTGTTAGTATAACAGTTTTTCTATAGAAAAATTGTTAGTATAACAGTTTTTCTATAGAAAAATTGTAAGTATAACAGTTTTTCTATAGAAAAATTGTTAGTATAACAGTTTTTCTATAGAAAAATTGTTAGTATAAAAGTTTTTCAATAGAAAAAGCGTAAGTTTAACAGATTTTCTATGGAAAAAGTGTTAGTATAATAGTTTTTCTATAGAAAAAGTGTTAGTATAACAGTTTTTCTATTAAAAAAGTGTTTGTATAACAGTTTTTCTATTAAAAAAGTGTTTGTATATATAGTTTTTGTATAGAAAAATTTTTTCTATAACAGTTTTTCTATAGAAAAATTGTTAGTATAATAGTTTTTCTACAGAAAAATTGTTAGTATAACAGTTTTTCTATAGAAAAAATGTAAGAAAAATTATTTGTATAACAGTTTTTCTATAGAAGAAAAACTGTTATACAGATAATTTTTCTATAGAAAAACTGTTATAAAAACACTTTTTAATAGAAAAACTGTTATATAAACACTTTTTTAAAAAGGACTAGTATAGCTGTTCTTCTGAAGAAAAATTCTTAGGCTAACAGTTTTTCTATAGAACAATTGTTACTATAACAGTTTTTCAATAGAAAAAGTGTTAGTATAACATTTTTTTTTAGAAAAATGTTAGTATAACAGTTTTTTTAATAAAAAAATGTTAGTATAACAGCTTTTTTTAAAGAAAAATGTTAGTATAACAATTTTTCTACAGAAAGATTGTTAGTATAACAGTTTTTCTATAGAAAAATTGTTGGTATAACAGTTTTTCTATAGAAGAAGTATTAGGATATTAGTTTTTCTATAGAAAAAGTGTTAGTATAACAGTTTTTCTATAAAAAATTCTCAGTATAACAGTTTTTCTATAGAAAATTTTTAGTAAGTCATTTTTCTAGAGACAAATTTTTAGTATAACAGTTTTTCTATAGAAAAAGTGTTAGTATAATAGTTTTTCTATAGAAAAATTGCTAGTATAACAGTTTTTCTATAAAAAAAATTGTTAGTATAACAGTTTTCCTATAGAAAAATTGTTTGTATAATAGTTTTTCTTTAGAAAAATTGTTGGTACAACAGTTTTTCTATAGAAAAATTGTTAGTATAACAGTTTTTCTATAGAAAAATTGTTAGTATAACAGTTTTTCTTTAGAAAAATTGTTAGTATAACAGTTTTTCTATAGAAAAATTGATAGTATAACAGTTTTTCTATAAAAAAAATTGTAAGTGTAACAGTTTTTCTTTAGAAAAGTTGTTAGAATAACAGTTTTTCTTTAGTAAAATTATTAGTATAACAGTTTTTCTACAGAAAAATTGTTTTTATAACAGTTTTTCCATAGAAATGTTTTTAGTATAACAGTTTTTCTATAGAAAAGTTGTTCTATAGAAAACGTATTGGTATAACACTTTTTCTATAGAAAAATTGATAGTATAAAAGTTTTTTTTATAGAAAAATTGTTATTATAACAGTTTTTCTACAGAAAAATTGTAAGGATAACGGTTTTTCTATAGAAAAATTGTTAGTACAACAGTTTTTTTGAGAAAAAAATTAAGTATAACAGTTTTTCTATAGAAACGTTTTTTGTATAACAGTTTTTCTATAAAAGAATTGTTCTTTTTCTTCTGTTATCCTTGACTTCCAGTGGAGCATAGGGCCTAGAGAAATTGTTAGTATAACAGTTTTAGTTTTTTCTATTAACAAATTTTGTATAACAGTTTTCTTGTATAAAAATTGTTAATATAACAGATTGCCGTAATAAATCTTATGAGTATAACAGTTTTTTATAGGAAGAAATTGAAGAATCACTCAAAAAATGTTGAGTAAAAGTAAGTAAATTTTATTGTTAAACAAGAGAAGTTCAGTAAATATGAGAGACAATTAGGGCAAGTGTGTGCGTAAAAATGAGAGGCCAAAAAATGTTGAAAACCCCACCACTTGCACTCACAAGTTGTGAGTATATGAGTGAGTGTTTTCAATACAAATACTCATACAAAAACATTTAATACAATTGCAAAGATAACAAACAACAAAAGTAAAAGATACAAAACAGCCTCAGCAGCAAAAATAACAAGAGAAAACAGCATCCGTTGAAAGCAAAAATTTGCATTTTCAACAAAAATAGCAACAACAACAAAAAACAGATTTCAAATCAAAAACACTTACAAACGAATGAATGAAGGAACGCATTCCTACAGATTGATTATGCGGTGAAGTTCAATTGGCTTTGATTTCATTTAGTTGAGTACAAATTGGTGTTAAAATTTATAAAATTTATAAATCCAACAAATACACAAGTGACAGACAAATATTTTATTTTTTATTTGAGTTTGGAAAAAAAAAAATTAAATAAATTTGTTAAATTGTTAAAAGAGGGCGAATGAATAAATAAATGAGTGAGTACAATTGTCGAATGAATCAAAACAATTTTTATAGTGTCACTAATTTATAGAGAAAAATTTTGTTTGTGATTTCGCTGTTTAAATCAAATTAAAATTTTATAAATGTATTTAAGTGTTTAGGCATATGCGGGTTGTTAAGATATATTTAGAACAACTGTTAAACTAACAAATTTTCTATATACAAATTAATATACAAAATATTATACGAAGAAAACAATGCTATTATTTTTTCTGCAGAAAACTGTTATGTTAATACTTTTTGTAATAAGAAACTGTTATACTAAAACATTTTCCACAGAAAAGGTGTCTGTATGACAGTTTTTCTATAAAAAAAGTGTTAGGATAACAGTTCATCCATAGAAGAAGAGTTAGTATAACAGTTTTTCTACAGAAAAAGTGTTAGTATAACAGTTTTTCTAAAAAAAAGTGTTAGTATAACAATTTTTCTATAGAAAAAGTGTTAGTGTTATTATTACAGTTTTTCTATAAAAAAATGTTAGTATAACAGTTGCTTTTTTTATAGAAAAAGTGTAAGTATAACAGTTTTTTTTTACAGAAAAAATGTTAGTATAACAATTTTTCTATGGAAAAAGTGTTAGTATAACAGTTTTTCTATAGAAAAAGTGTTAGTATAAAAGTTTTTCTATAGAAAAAGTGTTAGTATAACAGTCTTTCTATAGACAAAGTGTTAGTATAACAGTTTCTCTATTGAAAAAGTGTTCGTATAACAGTTTTTCTATAGAAAAAGTGTTAGTATTACAGTTTTTTTTTATTGAAATAGTGTTAGTATAACCGTTTTTCTGTAAAAAAAGTGATAGTAGAACAGTTTTTCTGTAGAAAAAGTGTTAGTATAACAGTTTTTCTGTAAAAAAAGTGTTAGTATAACAGTTTTTCTGTAGAAAAAGTGTTAGTATAACAGTTTTTCTGTAGAAAAAGTGTTAGTATAACAGTTTTTCTGTAGAAAAAGTGTTAGTATAACAGTCTTCTGCAGAAACAGTGTTAGTATAACAGTTTTTCTGTAGAAAAAGTGTTAGCATAACAGCTTTTCAATAGAAAAAGTGTAAGTATAACAGTTTGTCTATAGAAAAACTGTTAGTATAATAATTTTCTATGTGTTAGTATGAACAGTTATATGTTAGTATAACAGTTTTTTTATACAAAAAGTATTAGTATAACAGCTTTCCTATAGAAAAAGTGTTAGTATATCAGTTTTCCTCTAGAAAAAGTATTAGTAGAACAGTTTTTTTAAAGCAAAAGTGTTAGTATAACAGTTTTTCTATACAAAAAGTGTTTGTGTAACAGTTTTTCTATACAAAAAGTATTAGACTATCAGTCTTTCTATAACAGTTCTTGGTATAACAGTTCTTCTATAGAAAAAGTGTTATTATAACAGTATTTCTATAGAAAAGCTGTTACTATAACAGTTTTCCTATAGTATAACACTTTTTCTATAGAAAAACTGTTATACGAACACTTTTTCTATAGAAAAACTGTTATACGAACACTTTTTCTATAGAAAAACTGTTATACTAACACTTTTTCTATAGAAAAACTGTTATACTAACACTTTTTTTTATAGAAAAACTGTTATACTAACAATTTTTCCATAGAAAAACTATTACACTGATACCTTTTTTCTAAAAAAACTGTTATAGTAACTCTTTTTCTAAAGAAAAACTGTTATACTAACACTTTTTTTCAAGAAAAACTTTTATACTAACACTTTTTTTCTAGAAAAACCGTTATACCAACACTTTTTCTCTAGAAAAACTGTTATACTAACAACTTTTTTCTGGAAAAACTGTTATTTAACACTTTTTCTCTAGAAAAACTGTTATGATAACACTTTTTCTATAGAAAATTGTTATACTAACACTTTTTCTATAGAAAAGCTGAAGTTTTCTGAAGAAAAGCTTTTTAAAATTCTACTTGATTCTAACAAAATTGTTAAAAAATGCTCTGAAATTCCACAACCCCAAATGAATTCATATGTAAACATGTATCTAAATTACTAAGTATGTATCTGGAGTACTCATGAATGAGTATATTCTCAAATTGTATCTGTAGAATACACAAAATTGTTTGTAGTTTTTGCTTTCGTTGCTGATGTTGATGCTGCTGCCCGTCGCCGCTGTTGGTTGTTTGATTAATTGAAATAAATTGAATTTTATTGTTGTTAATAAAACAGAAAAAAGGAAATACTAAATAATATCAACAACAACAACTGATTGTGAGTAAGTTCATTCGTAAGTACTTACTATATCTGCTAAATATACAACAATAACGAAACACATACGACTTAACAATAGCAGCAACATCAACGACATCATCATCATCATCCTCATTACAGCCGCCACTTTGTGTTTTAATTTTTGCATTTATTCATTCATTTGATGCAGAATCCACCAACAATGGAAATCAACCAATTGACCGACCGAACGAACGAATGAACCAACAAACAACCAAATTTATAAACACAAAATGTTGATAGTGTGAGAGACTGTCTGACTGACGGACGGACTATGTAATCAAATGAATAATTGAAAAGTTAAGTAATTAAGAGTTGCCAGACTAACAATTTTTTGGAAAACTGTTATACTAACACTTTTTTCAATATAAAACTGTTACACTAACATTTTTTCTATAGAAAAACAGTTATACAAACACTTTTTCTATAGAAAAACTGTTATACCAACACTTTTTCTGTAGAAAAACTATTATACCAACACTTTTTCTATAGAAAAACTGTTATACCAACACTTTTTCTATAGAAAAACTGTTATACCAACACTTTTTCTATAGAAAAACTGTTATACCAACACTTTTTCTATAGAAAAACTGTTATACCAACATTTTTTCTATAGAAAAACTGTTATACCAACACTTTTTCTATAGAAAAACTGTTATACCAACACTTTTGCTATAGAAAAACTGTTATAATAGCATTTTTTCTATAGAAAAACTATTATATCAACACTGTTATACTCTTGTACCAACACTTTTTCTATAGAAAAACTGTTATACCAACACTTTTTCTATAGAAAAACTGTTATACCAACACTTTTTCTATAGAAAAACTGTTATTCCAACTTTTTCTATAGAAAAACTGTTATACCAACACTTTTGCTATAGAAAAACTGTTATAATAACATTTTTTCTATAGAAAAAACATTTTTTCCTATAGAAAAACTGTTATACCAACACTTTTTGTAAAGAAAAACTTTTATACTAAGACTTCTTCTTTAGAAAAACTGTTATACCAACACTTTTTCTATAGAAAAACTGTTATACCAACACTTTTTTTTATAGAAAAACTGTTATACCAACACTTTTTCTATAAAAAAACTGTTATAACAACATTTTTTCTATAGAAAAACTGTTATACCAACACTTTTTCTAAAACTGTTATACCAACACTTTTTCTACAGAAAAACTGTTATACCAACACTTTTTCTATAGAAAAACTGTTATACCAATACTTTTTCTATAGAAAAACTGTTATACCAATACTTTTTCTAGAGAAAAACTGTTATACCAACACTTTTTCTATAGAAAAACTGTTATACCAACACTTTTTCTATAGAAAAACTGTTACACCAACACTTTTTCTATAGACAAACTGTTATACCAACACTTTTTCTGTAGAAAAACTGTTACACCAACACTTTTTCTGTAGAAAAACATCTATACCATAACTTTTTCTATAGAAAAACTGTTATACCAACACTTTTTCTATAGAAAAACTGTTATACAAACACTTTTTCTATAGAAAAACTGTTATACAAACACTTTTCTATAGAAAAACTGTTATACAAACACTTTTTCTATAGAAAAACTGTTATACAAACACTTTTTCTGTAGAAAACTGTTACTCTAGCACTTTTTCTATAGAAAAACTGTTATACCAACACTTTTTCTATAGAAAAAATTTTATACCAACACTTTTTCTATCGAAAAACTGTTATACCAATACTTTTTCTATAGAAAAGCTGTTATACCAACACTTTCTCTATAAAAAAACTGTTATACCAACACTTTTTTTATAGAAAATCTGTTACACCAACACTTTTTCTATAGAAAAACTGTTATACCAACACTTTTTCTATAGAAAAACTGTTATACCAACACTTTTTCTATAGAAAAACTGTTATACCAACACTTTTTCTATAGAAAAACTGTTATACCAACACTTTTTCTATAGAAAAACTGTTATACCAACACTTTTTCTATAGAAAAACTGTTATACCAACACTTTTTCTATTGAAATACTGTTATACCAACACTTTTTCTATAGAAAATCTGTTATACCAACACTTTTTCTATAGAAAAACTGTTATGCCAACACTTTTTCTATAGAAATACTGTTATACCAACACTTTTTCTATAGAAAAACTGTTATAGCAACACTTTTTCTATTGAAATACTGTTATACCAACACTTTTTCTATAGAAAAACTGTTATACCAACACTTTTTCTATAGAAATACTGTTATACCAACACTTTTTCTATAGAAAAACTGTTATACCAACACTTTTTCTATAGAAAAACTGCTATACCAACACTTTTGTTATAGAAAATCTGTTATACCAACACTTTTTCTATAGAAAAACTGTTATACCAACACTTTTTCTGTAGAAAAACTGTTATACCAGCACTTTGTCTATAGAAAAACTGTTATACCAACACTTTTTCTCTAGAAAAACTGTTATACCAACACTTTTTTCTAGAAAAACTGTTATACCAACACTTTTTCTATAGAAAAACTGTTATACTAACACTTTTTTTTTATAAAATCTGGCAATATCATTTCTAACTAAATCATATCAATTCTTTTCAATTATTCCCTAAGTAGGGGTGTGTGTTCTTGTCATTATAGGCAAGAATTCAACACATTTATTGTGGGAATCACGTATTTTTTTGTGATTGTTTATTTTTATTAATAACAATTCCTTTTTTATTTTAAATCCGCCTGTATCAGTGCGACTATATTGTATGATAATTTTCTATTTAATTTTTAATTTTGTTTATTTATTTACAAAATAAAATATTTTTAACACTCTCAATAAAATGGAATCTGTCTGAAGTTCTCTTAAGCCACTACTTCTTTAACAGATTTCTCTCTTTTAGACTCTCTTAGGTTATTTATGATTATAATTGAGTGTTAATATAATACCCTACAGCAGATTCTATTATCTTTTTTGTAAAACTAAATCATTGTTGGTTGAAATTCTGCCAAAAACAAAAAAATGCTCCATTTTGCCCCCTTTAAATGGGTCCATGACTCTTTGAAAAAATGGCGGCAGGGTTTCCTGGTGCTCATAGGTTAATCGACATTTTTTTTATATTAGTTTTAACATCATTCGAAATAAATTAAAAAATTTGCTTAAAAAAAACTTTAAATTTTTCGGAAGCTTCTAATGTATGTGGGTACATAAGGGTTAATTTGTTTATAAATGTAACTAGAGGCTCTTTTAAAGGATTTTTGAATTTTCATTGAAATACAACAAAAAAAAAACATTTAATTTCTAGTATCTTTTTTTGAAAAAAATAAATATTTTGAAAATTTTATTTTTGAACCTAGTAATACAAGGGTTAATGACATCCGATTTCAACCAAATTTCTGATATATATTTCATCGCTTTAAGGCAATAGTAATGCAAATTCTTTTTATTTAAAATGCAAATATACAATAATTCAGGTGTTTTTATTATAATTTTGGTGAAAAATTCGGTTTTTGTCGAAAACTTTCAATTTTAAGTCACAGGTACGTCTAAGCCGTTAGAGATATTGATCTAGTTCTTTCTTTACGACAACTTGTGGGGTGTTCGAACTAAAATTCTTGAATTTATTTTTTACTTTTTTCAAGTTCTTTTAACAAATATTGGGAAAAACCAAAAAAGAAGTTGTGAAAAAGGTATGACAAAAAAAAAAAAAAATACTTTTTTTTCCTTCTATGCAAAGTGTCTTAACTTTAGTCTATTATAACAAAAATAGGTATTTAAATATCTTGAGGTCTCAAAAATAGAAGACCAGTCAAAGTTTTTAAAATTTTTCAAAAATAATACTTTTTTTTATTGCATATGCTCAATTGAGCCTTCAAGGAAATATAATATTTTGGAAAGCCGTTAATAATTTGGAAAGTTTGCAACTGAATAATTGCAACTGATAATTTGCAACTGACTCGTTGGAAAGCTTGGTTATCAATATATTCGAGATTTAAAATCTTTAGTTCGTAGGCCCGCTTATCCTTCTTAGAACAGGTACTCTAGCTTTTTAAACCTGCCAAGATAACGTTATTTTTGTGTACATTAAAGATAACGATACGTCTAAAAGGCGTAGCCTATCTTTCTAGGGTTAAAAATTCAGAACAATAAAGTTGAAGCTTGTGTGTATTTTGTTTACAAGATATTGAAATGTTTGTTTGTGTTAAAGTTACTCTATGAAGGGCAGGGTATCTCATGGTCGTTTATATCCATCTTTGTTTAATATTTATTGTTTAAGATGATGTTGTTTTTGTTGTCATTACCCCTATATAGTATCTCTTGTTAAATCTATTGTTTTGATTTTAAGTTACATAGGTACATACTTACACAAACACAACAAATACCTGCAAACTTACAGATACATTTTATTTGAGCTAAAATTCACACAGAAACTCATTGTTTAACTCATATAGTAAACAATAACAAATACTTGCATGCCGATGCTTGTCTAAAAGTCCGTCCGACTACTGACTTTCATGGCCACACGATAGAATCATATGAACAAAAACTGTAACACTAATACTTTTTATATAGAAATACTATTATACTAACACTTTTTCTTTAGAAAAACTGTTATATTAGAACTTTTTCTAAAGAAAAACTGTTATACTAAAACTTTTTCTATAGAAAAACTGTTATACTGATACCTTTTCTATAGAAAAATTGTTATACTAAAACTTTTTCTATTGAAAAACTGTCAAACTAACACTTTTTCTATAAAAAACTGTTATACTAACACTTTTCTATAAAAAAACTGTTATACTAACACTTTTTCTATAGAAAAACTGTTATACCAACATTTATTCTATAGAAAAACTGTTATACTAACACTTTTCCTATAGAAAAACTGTTATACCAACATTTGTTTTATAGAAAACTGTTATACTAACACTTTTTCTATAGAAAAACTGTTATACTAACACTTTTTCCTAAGAAAAACCGTTATGCTAATACTTTTTCTAAAGAAAAACTGTTACACTGACACTTTTTCCAAAGAAAAACTGTTATACTAACACTTTTTCTACAGAAAAACTGTTATACTAATACCTTTTCTCTAGAAAAACTGTTATACTAACAATTTTTCTTTAGAAAAACTTTTATACTTACACTTTTTCTATAGAAAAACTGTTATTCTGACATTTTTTTAAAAGAAAAACATTTATACTAACACTTTTTCTAAAGAAAAACTGTTATACTAACACTTTTTCTAAAGAAAAACTGTTATATTAACACTTTTTCTACAGAAAAACTGTTATACTATCACTTTTTCTATAGGAAAACTGTTATACTAAAAGTTTTTCTATAGGAAAACTGTTATACTAACAGTTTTTTTTATAGGAAAACTGTTATACTAACAGTTTTTCTATAGGAAAACAGTTATACTAACACTTTTTCTATAGAAGAACTGTTATAATAACACTTTTTCTATAGAAACAGTGTTATACTAACACTTTTTCTAGAGAAAAGAACTGTTATACTAACACTTTTTCTTTAGAAAAACTATTATACTTACACATTTTCTATAGAAAAACTGTTATTCTAACAATTTTTCTATAGAAAAACTGTTATACTGATTTTTTTTCTAAAGAAAAACTGTTATACTAACACTTTTTCTATAGAAAAACTGTTATACTAACACTTTTTGAATAGAAAAACTGTTATACTAACACTTTTTCTATAGAAAAACTGTTATACTAACACTTTTTCTCTAAAAAAAAACTGTTATACCAACAATTTTGCTACAGAAAAAACTGTTATACTAACACTTTTTCTGTAGAAAAACTGTTATACTAACACTTTTTCTGCAGAAAAACTGTTATACTAACACTTTTTCTCTAGAAAAACAATATACTAACACTTTTTCTTTAGAAAAGCTGTTATACTAAAACATTTTTTCTAGAAAACTGATATACTAACACTTTTTCTCTAGAAAAACTGATATACTAACACTTTTTCTCTAGAAAAACTGTTATACTAACATTTTTTCTATAGAAAAACTGTTATACTAACACTATTTCGTTAGAAAAACTGTTATACTTACACTCTTTCTCTAGAAAAAATTGTATACTAACACCCTTTTCATAGAAAAACTATTATACTAAAACTTTTTTCTCT
The DNA here is from genome assembly GCA_933228675.1 of Stomorhina lunata. Classification (NCBI taxonomy): domain Eukaryota; kingdom Metazoa; phylum Arthropoda; class Insecta; order Diptera; family Rhiniidae; genus Stomorhina; species Stomorhina lunata. The sequence continues at coordinate 111,998,121 of OW121742.1, forward strand.
AGAAAAGCTGTTATACTAACACGTTTTCTATAGAAAAACTGTAATACTAACATTTTTTCTATAGAAAAACTGTTATACTAACACTTTTTCTATAGAAAAATTGTTAAACTAACATTTCTTCTCTAGAAAAACTGTTACACTAACACTTTTTTTCTAGAAAAACTGTTTTTTATAGAAAGGCTGTTATACTAACACTTTTTCCATAGAAAAACTGTTATACAAACATTTTGTTAATAGAAAAACTGTTATACTTACACTTTTTCTATAAAAAAAACTGTTATACTAACAATTTTTATCTAGAAAAACGATTATACTAACACTGTTTCTCTAGAGAAACACCTTTTCTCTAGAAAATACTGTTATACTCACACTTTTTCTGACACTGACACTATTTCTATTTAAAAACAGTTATACTAACATTTTTTCTCTTGAAAAACTGTTATACCAACACTTTTTCTACAGAAAAATCTGTTACACTAACACTTTTTCTGTAGAAAAACTGTTATACTGACACTTTTTCTGTAGAAAAACTGTTATACTAACACTTTTTCTGTAGAAAAACTGTTATACTAACACTTTTTCTCTACAAAAACTGTTATACTAACACTTTTTCTCTAGAAAAACTGTTATACTAACACTTTTTCTCTAGAAAAACTGTTATACTAACACTTTTTCTCTATAAAAACTGTTATACTAACACTTTTTCTCTAGAAAAACTGTTATACTAACACTTTTTCTATTAAAAAACTGTTATACTAACACTTTTTCTGTAGAAAAACTGTTATACTAACACTTTTTCTCTAGAAAAGCTGTTATACTAATACCTTTTCTCCAGGAAAACAGTTATATTAACACTTTTTCTTTAGAAAAGCTGTTATACTAAACATTTTTTCTAGAAAACTGTTATACTAATACTTTTTCTCTAGAAAAACTGTTATACTGACACTTTTTTTCCAGAAAAACTGTTATACTAACACCTTTTCTCTAGAAAAACTGTTATACTAACAATCTTCTACAGAAAAACTGTTATACCAGCACTTTTTCAATAGAAAAATTGTTATATTAACACTTTTTCTATATGCTATTTTATCAGTCTTTCGCTTTGTCTGTCATTTCTTATGACCATCCTTTAAAACCGTCTATCTCTCTGATGGACAATTTGTCTTTGTATCTTTCGTGTGTTATTTGAATAGTTAGTAGTTTTTCTTTGAGTGTATTGGTATGTTTTTGATTTTAGTTTTTTGCTTGTTTATTCTTATTACTCAGTTTCAGTGTCCAAAGATTGTTTAATTTATATCAACGTTGGCCATTATTTGTGTGTTAAAGGAATACGAACAATTTATCCTAAACAAGAAAAATGTTTACTTACTCGTACTCAAAAAAAAACACAAACAAAAATTCATACCACAAAAACAAAACATACAGCAAATACAGAAACAGTGAACATTCTCATTTAGAAACGCTTTTCATTTGGCCAACATTGATTACTTCAACTACGAGTACCTACAAATAAAGTATAAATTGTGTTGAGTTATTTTGTGTTTTTCTTTTTATTTATTTTTTGTTTTTGTGATGCTGCCACAGATTATTTGCTGCTGCTGCTACTACCCGGCTGCTGCAGCGTTCGCTCTCACTTCATAAGTCAACAGAATGACTGACAGTTGGTAGCAAAGTGCTATTGCTATTTTGGTTTTGTATTGAGTGAATTTATGTGTAAGTCTTAATTGAGATCTCGTAAAGTAAAGTGTTTGAACGGTCGTGCTAAATAAAAAAATTCCCAACCAACAACTAAATAATCAGATAAATTGTGGATTTTTTTTGTTCTAAAAAGATAAATTTGGTAAGATTTTTGTCATATTGATTATTTGACAGCAGCAAGTGTCTAGTTACTAAATTCCTTTGTTTTGTAGTTTGAGAATTTTGTGGCAAATTCCTTTAGATTTGTTAAGATTTGCAAAGTTTATAATTTTTTTGTTTAAAGTGAAATTAAAAATTATGTCTATACTTGAATATTTTTAGTAAGATGAGATAATTTTCTTAATGGAATGAGTTTTAAGCAAAATTATTTTTTTTTATTACTATAAAAAAGTGGCAGACAGCCACAGCCGTTAAATACGCTACACCCCACAAAAGTGGTAACATAATTTTGAGAGTTTATTTAAAAGAGTGACCATGCACAGTGGGTTGAAAAACAAATTTAGGGAAATTTACCATGAAATTTCACCTTAAGGAGGAGTATTCGAGCTTAAGTATAAAATTTAAAGTCTTTAGACTTATCAGGAGGTTGGATATGTCCTCAAAGTAGGGCACCTCACATTTTTGATCCGATATACATATGCACGAAATCTCCTAGCTGAGATCTACAAAAACATTGCTACACGCATGGTTTATCTCCTATAGTTTAAAAGATATGCGACTTCAAAAAATAAAATTTAAACTTTTTGACGACTAAGGCCTATTATTTTGCTAATATCGGACCAAAAACTATATGTGCTTAAGTTATGGGAATGTTTATTTATATTATAAAAATTTAACCATTTCTTTCCCGCTGTCAGAGGTCAAAATTTGTTTTTTTAATTTTCAGGCCAAGGAATTGTAAATCATGTCTTACTTTGGAATGTCTTTATTCTAAAGTATTAATGAAGTTATTGACAATAAAAATATATTTTGAAAATTTTGGACGTGTCATGGGCACACATTCCCCTCATCCGATTGAGCTCAAATTTTCACTATTTTGTTTAGCATTTCAAACTTATTGGCGCACTAATATAAACTTTAGAGGGTCCCACCTTTGTATGGAGAAAATTAAACTTTGTAATACCAAAAGAGGCCCTATGCTCCACTGGGAGTCAAGGATAACAGAAGAAGAAGAATACCAAAAGACGTACGAACTTCAAATTTGTTACATTTGAACCCAATAATCCAGAAAGTTTCATTCAAATTGGATATCGGGAAAGCTTGCCGACTTGACGCCAAAGTCTTTACATGCAGTTTTTATAGTTATATAGACAAAATGAGGGGTTTCTACAAATGTTTGAAAAATGTCTACTTAGAAAAAATTTTCAAAAAAATAACTTAAATGCATGGTACTGAGAACTAAATGAGCTTTCCAACGAGCTATAAAACCCTAATATCGGTTGAAAACTTTCCTAATTATTAATTCCAAAATATTCTACATCCTAATTATTAATTCCAAAATATTCTACATCCTTGAAGATTCTCCTGAGAATATGCAATAAAAAATGTATAATTTTTAAAACATTTTAAAAAGTTTGACTGGTTTTACTTCTCTAAGACCTCAAGTTATTTAACTACCCATTTTGGTTATAATGGGCTAAAGTAAAGTCACTTTTGCATGGGACGAAAAAAAATTTTTCATACCGTTTTCAAAACTCATTTTTTGTTTTTTTCAAAAGTTTGTTCAACGAATTCGAAAAAAGTAAAGGGGAAGTTCCAGAATGTTAATAAGAACACCTTGCAGATTACCAGAAAGAAAGAATTAGATCGAGATCTCTAACGGCTTAGAAGTACCGGCGACTTAATACTAAAAAATTTCGACAAAAACCCAATTTTTTACCAAAGTTATAAATAAAGCATGTGAATTGCTATTCAACCAAAGTAAGATAAGGTAGACATGTTATATATCAATAGAAAGGAAATTTTATATACTTTTAAGTAATGTTACAGATTTTTTGCAATTAAGAAACTGCTTTAAGGCTTTTGTCAAAAAAGTAAAACAGCAATAAATTTACATAATTTTTGAATATCACTTTGTAGTTTTATGCAAAAATCTCTAAAACTAAACAAGATATTAGGATGGTTTTTGGAAATAGTATAGACCAATACATAAAAAATTCAAAAATATTTATTTGAGAACGAAAATTTATTTCAGAATGAACATTTTTGAATACAGAAAATTGCACTTTTTGCATTAAATTGATGCATTTTTTAATATTACTTTATAATTTTTTCGCAAAAATCTCTAAAACTAAACAAGGTATTATGACTATTTTTGGACTTAGTATAAACCTATTCAGAAATTCAAAAAATATAAATTTTGGAACTATTTCTGAAATTTTAATTAATAATTTTGAAAACAGAAGAGTTTTTTTTTTGGAAAACAGGCCTTGTGACCCTATTTATGGTCGGGCCCTAATAGATTTTTGCACAGACCTTAAGAACATTATACTTAATACAATTTAATTAAAAAAAGTTTTAAAATCTATAATCAATGTTTTTTTTTTACAGACAAAAAAGAAACAAATCTTGCCCAAAAATGTTCGACCAACGCTGGTTGTAGGGTGCATGTCCAATGTTATTCAAAATATATGCATCCCTGAAGCCTAATCTTTTAGAAAATGTTAAAGAATTTAGTCTTTTGAAATAAATGTTTCAAAAATTTACGAGAATTAGAAATACTTTTTTTTTTGAAAAAATGTAATTTTTCAAGCTTTTTTCGTTGCACAATCTTTGAAGAATTTTTGTGTCTTATAAACTTTACATAATTTAAAATTTTTTTCTTCTAATTCATTTAAATTTAACAGCAATCTCACAGTATTTTTCAAAAAATTTTACGTTTTACCAGAAATGATTTATAAGCCAAAAAAAAAAAAAAACAGAAGTCATGCCAAAAAATCCAAAACTTAATGTTTGGAGTCAAATATCTCTTAAACTATAAGAGATAATCCAGTACATGAAACATGTTTTTTCTCATGCTTTTTAAACAGTTTCTGAAAATGTAAAAATCTTTTAGATCGGACTAAATTGGCGAAAGTTATAGGCAGCCAAAGGTTTTACATACTAGAGGGTGGCAACTTTGTTCCACTGTAGAGCCCACTGTGCTACAGATAGATGCGTTCTTAAACATTTTTCCAAAAGCCTAAGTCCTCTTCTACTAATATTTCAAAATTGGATATACTGACCAATAGTTGCATAAAACTACTCTGTTCTAAATTTAGTCGTCTTAGCATTAATGTGATTTCCGGGGCGGGGTTTTATGGGAGCTCTAACTAAATGTAAACCGATTTACCCATTTTCTGTACACAATTTTCTCAAGATATCGAAAATACTTTTGTAAAATTTTGACCCTCTAGCTCTTATCGTTAAGGCGTTATTGCGATTTTATCTGATGGACAGACGGACATAAACCCCCTTTCTTTTTGTATTTTTTTTTGTGTTTCCATAAGTTTTCTATATGGGAGCTATGGTCAAATGGTGACCGATTGTAACAAAATTTGGCACACCGACTGGTACTTATATAGGACTTTCTTGCACCAAATTTAGTGGCCACTGCTATTATAGTTCATCATTTATTGACATTTAAGTGTATTTCAGGTGGAATTTAGGCTGTTTCCGTAAGCGTTTTGTATGGGAGCTATGGTTAAATGTGAACCGATTTCAATGAAATGCTGCCTAGTGCTTATGTAAAATTTTTATATACCAAATTTTGTCATCATTGCTGGTATAATTTGTTATTTATTAGCAAATAAGCGATGAGCCTAGACGAGGTTATATGGGAGCTATGGTCAAATGTGAACCGATTTTGCCCAATTTCAATACCAGCAATGCAGAATATCTTTGTCAAGTTTCAGTCAAGTAGCTCCTTTCGTTTAGGAGTTATAGTGATTTCAACAGACAAACAGACAGACGAAGGATTCAGAATATATATCAGACAGACAGACAAACAGACTAACAAACAGAAGGGCAGATAGACAGACAGACGGACAGACAGACAGACAGACAGACAGACAGACAGACAGACAGACAGACAGACAGACAGACAGACAGACAGACAGACAGACGGACAGACAGACAGACAGACAGACAGACAGACAGACAGACAAACAGACAGACAGACAGACAGACAGACAGACAGACAGACAGATAGACAGACAGACAGACAGACAGACAGACAGATAGATAGACAGACAGACAGACAGACAGACAGACAGACAGACAGACAGAAAGACAGACAGACAGACAGACAGACAGATTTACATCTCTCATTTGTTTTAGAATTTTATAAAAGTTTAATTTTGTGGAATAGTATAAATGGCATGTTCAAACTTTGGCAACAAGTCGTCACACTTTTCCGATCGGTATGAAACTTTGTAAGGCCAAATGCAAAAAGTTTTGGAGGTACGTCTTTTTTAAAAGGACTTTCAATTTGTTGGAACACTCTCATGAAATATTTTCATGATGATGATTTGCTTACTTACTTCTATTTATATACCATAGGTGGAAATTGTATTATAAGTTTGTGCTGATGTATGTAACGCATAGAAATATTTGTCTTAGACCCATCTTTTAGTATACCAATAGGCTTAGAATCACTTTCTGAGTCGATTTAGAGATGTCCGTCCGTCCGTCCGCCTGACTGGACCCCCATGTAAACCTTGTAATGAAACTACAGGTCGCAATTCTAAAGATACTCGTAATTTGATGAAATTTGGCACAGATCATTTTTTTGATAATGGGATCATGGCTATTGAAATTCGTCAAAATCGGTCTATTATTTATGGTACCACTTATAGGTCCCTCTTCCCAGAATTGATATATTGGCCACAAAAATCAATATTTTTTCGTGAAATTTAAAAAATTTAATTATTTAAACTAAAATCACAGTACCAAATTTCGTTGAAATCGATCCTCATATGACCATAACTCCCATACAAACTCTTTTCTCAAAACGCAGTAAATGAGACAAAATTCACTAAAACGCTCGAAGATAATAAGAATTTTAAGTTTATTTTTTGCATACATAATTTTTGTAACAAGTATAATCAATTTGCCAAATGACGGAAACAGCTTAAATATATAAGTTTTGAGAAAATGTGGAAAAAGAACACCTTTGGCCTTTGTGGTGAAGGGTATCGTATGGTCGGGCTTGACCGACTATATCACTTTCTTACTTGTTTTTTATTAAATAATTTCTTTATAATTTTTAATTTCTTTAATTTACTTTAATTAACATAATTATTATCTTAAAATAAAATTTATCTAAAGTATACTAACAAGATTTGCAAATTAAAACCCTTACCATCGTTAACAGCATCCATTTAACAACAGTAAAAAAATTGAAATATGTTTGTATACCTGCAGATAAAATACACGTAAATAAACAAGTACAAAAAAGGCAAAGGAAACGGACATGCGCCTAAAAGCAGGAACAGAGAAAACTACAAGTAATAACAAGTAAAAACAAAGAAATAAAAACAAATTGGTATTGGTAGCAGCAGCAGCAAAAGCAAAAACACGCTCATATACACCCACAGATAACTAAAGCTAAACGAAATCTTGTTAGTAAATAAACGTTAACAGTTAACAGAGTTAACTCTCGCACACACACATACACACAGGCAGATTGTGAGAAGAGAAAACCAGTTAAGAGAGTATGTATGAGAGTATGAGATTGAGTGCTTTTGTAAATTGATTTAAAAAGTTAACAAAATTAAGTTAATACTTAAACCGTTAACACTCACAGAAATTGTTAAGAGATGGCCTTTACGCGCCATCAAATAGAAAAACGCCGCTTAATTGAATTGGTTAAATTGAACCCTATTCTATGGGATTGTCGTTTGCCGCACTACAAAAGATCGGACAAGAAAAAGGCCTTGAAATGGAATGAATTAGGCCGTATCTTCAGTGTCAATGGCGAAAGGGTTCAAAGGACCTTTACCTCGTTACGAGAAATATTTCGTCGCGAATTGAATCATGAGAAAATGCTGGGTTCGCGGTTCAAATCCAAATGGGAGTACTATGATGAAATGGCCTTTTTAAAGGAGGTTATTAGGGAAAGAAAGTAAGTTTTATATAGAGTTTAGACAAAATTTTGAATAATAATAATAAATATATTTTTTTCTTTAACAGATCCCGCGAGCGTGCCAAATCCAATGATGTCATGCCACCTGCTTTAAGTAATACCAACAACAACACCTCCACCGGCATAGATGAATATCAGTATTTTGCTCCCAATGATCCCAATAATCCTCAAAATCAATCCACAACACCACCCATAAGCACGGCCAACTCAAATCTTTTGCCCCTAACACAAACTCTAACCCTACCACCTATACCCACAAATAGCACACAAAACGGCAGCTCTACACCTCAACCTGTAACAGTAAATCCTCCACTTTCTAACATAAATCTACCTATGACTACCCTGGCTGGTACACAAATGCAACCGGATGTCTTGCTCAATTTAACACCTCATACCCTGGCAGCTTTGCAAAAACTTAACAACTCCTCCTCCACCAACTCAAATCAAAACTTCCCCAACCCTCAAGCTTTACAACAACAACAATCATCCAGACCCCTCTCAAGAGCCCGATCTCTTACCATACGCTCTTGTTCTTCCTCACCCTCGATTTACATCAAAGATGAACCCGATTCTCTGGAAGATACTATTTCCCTAGATACCAATTCCAATGGCAAAATTAAGCATTCTCTTAAGTCTTCCCACACAAGGTCGAGACAGACTTCGTCCAAACTTCTATTAAATTCCAAACATCTCAACTCCTCCAATCAAAATCTAGTCATAGATGAAAGAGACTGCTCAGATTTGGATGATGATCCGGATGATGATGTTGATATGCTGGATGATCGTTTATCTATAAGCACTTCTTTGCAAAGTCTCAATAAGGAAACTAACGCTCTTGGTGCCAGTGGGTCGGGAAATCCTCATCAAACTTCTCAACGCACACATCAGGGTCATAATTTGTATCCCAAACCGACGGCCAGAGAGATTTTATACACAAAATTTGGTGAATTTTTGGCGGCCCGTTTGAACACTCTAAATGAAACGGTGGCCAATGAATTGATGAATAAGATTTTAATGTTAATAGCCGAGAAGTAAGTGGGGGGAGATTTTCCCCCTTCTACATTTTTGAACTATCTAGATCTACATATTTCCCAAAATTGGGCAGAAATTGTAACGATGTTTGATTTTATGATTTTTAGTTATAAAAAATTCAAAACAAATCCGATTTCTTCAAATTTGGTGATTTCTAAACTCTTCAGAATACTTTAGAGCAAGGTTGGCCATTATTTGCGTGACATCCCCTGTCAAAAAATTATATCAAACAAGAAAACTTTTTCTTTACTCGTTCTCAAAAAACGCGAACAAAAACAATAACAAACAATACAATTCTCAGAGCATATTCTCATTATACCCTTCACCACCATAGGTGGAAAGGGTATTATAAACTTGTGCTGATGTATGTAACGCATAGAAATATTTGTCTTAGACCCACCTTTTAGTATACCAATAGGCTTAGCATCACTTTCTGAGTTGATTTAGCGATGTCCGTCCGTCCGTCTGGCTGGCTGGACCCCCATGTAAACCTTGTAATCAAACTACAGGTCGCAATTCTAAAGATAATTTGATGAAATTTGGCGCAGATCATTTTTTTGATAATGGGACCATGGCTATTGAAATTGGTCAAAATCGGTCCATTATTTCTGGTACCTCCCATAGGTCCCACATCCCGGAATTGATATATTGGCCACAAATATCAATATTTTTTCATGAAATTTAAAACAAATACAGCTTATGTAAACTAAAATCACTGTACCAAATTTCGTTAAAATCGGTCCACATTTGACCATAGCTCCAGTACAAACTTTTCTTTAAAAACGCACTAAGTGAGACAAAAAATCACTAAAACGCTCGTAAATCTAAAGATAATAAAAATTTTGAGTATATTTTTTGCATACACAATTTTTGTAATAACTGTAATCAATTTGCTAAATTTCGAGATAATCGGTTCACATTTGACCCTAGCTCTCATATAAGTCCAAATGACGGAAACAGGTTAAATATATAAGTTTTGAGAAAATGTTTGTATGATGGCAAAATTTAGCAAATATATGTCTTTATACAGGAAAAATAACACCTTTGACCTTAGTGATGAAGGGTATCGTATGGTCGGGCTTGACCGACTATAGCGCTTTCTTACTTGTTTTAAGATTAAGAACTCCTTTTTTAAAAACGCTCTTCATTTGGTCAACCTTGCTTTAGAGGTCTTGAACAACAACAAAACATACAGCAACTACAATTCTCAGAGCACATTCTCATTTAAAAACCCTCTCCATTTGGCCAACCTTGTTTTAGAGGTATCGAAGGGTTTTGAATTGATTGGCTGAATTACTCCCGATGATATTTGATTATACGATTCTAATGGCTTCTTAAGCATTTTAAAAGGCCAAGCTTTTGCTGTCATATCATATTAGAATACCACAAGGCTCTTGATCGACGATCTTTCTTCCTGCAGAGTTTATTAAGATAATCGGTCCACATTTGACCCTAGCTCTCATATAAGTCCAAATCACGGAAACAGGTTAAATATAAAAGTTTTGAGAAAATGTTTGTATGATGGCAAAATTTAACAAATATATGTCTTTATACAGGAAAAATAACACCTTTGACCTTAGTGATGAAGGGTATCGTATGGTCGGGCTTGACCGACTATAGCGCTTTCTTACTTGTTTTAAGGTTAAGAACTCCTTTTTTAAAAACGCTCTTCATTTGGTCAACCTTGCTTTAGAGGTCTTGAACAACAACAAAACATACAGCAACTACAATTCTCAGAGCACATTCTCATTTAAAAACCCTCTCCATTTGGCCAACCTTGTTTTAGAGGTATCGAAGGGTTTTGAATTGATTGGCTGAATTACTCCCGATGGTATTTGATTATACGATTCTAATGGCTTCTTAAGCATTTTAAAAGGCCAAGCTTTTGCTGTTATATCATATTAGAATACCACAAGGCTCTTGATCGACGATCTTTCTTCTTTCAGAGTCTATTAAGAATATCTTCTTAGCATTCAAGGTCTTACAGGCTTTATTTGAAACTGTTGGGCATCACTGTTCTGAAATATATAAGTGCTTTATCAATGTCTTTATTAGATATGTAAGACAAAATCTATCATTACACAATCTTTTTCCTTTCACGATTCATTAAGAATATTTTCTTAGCATTCAATATCTTACAGGCTTCATTTGAAAAATTTTGGACATCACTGTTCTGAAATGAATAATTGCTTTATCAATGACTTTACTAGATCCGTAAGTCAACCTATATCTTTACACGATCTTTTTAATTTCAGAATCTATTAAGAATTCCTAGCATTCAATATCTTAGAGTTTTTATTTGAAAAATGTTGGTCATTACTGTTCTAAAAAAAATAAGTGCTTCATCAAAATCTTTATAAGATCTATTAGTCAAAATATATCATTACACGATCTTTTTCCATTCAGGATCTATTAAAAATATCTTCTTAGTATGTATTTAAGGTCTTACAGGCATTATTTGAAAAATTTTGGGCATCACCCCAGCAAAACTTTTCATTACCAAATAATGAGTTAAACAGCTAAACTATTGAACACGAACTACTTACTCATTCACTGTTTAAGTCATTACATTAACATGGGGATGTCATTGGAGGCAAGTACTTACCAATTGCAGAAAAGTAATGACTTAGGTAAGAAATTGGAAAACAACAACAAAAATTTTTTTGTTGTTGTTTTATTGAAAATAATATATTTTTAAACGAAATACAAAATTTTTTTATGACCCCCATTGGGGCTCGAACCCAGACTCCTACGACTGCTAGGCGAAGACTCTTCCACTGAACTACTTCATATGTAGAAAACTTAGCAGCTTATAATTAATATATACAATTTTTATTTTTAGATCCAAAATCATGTGACAATAACTTTGATTTTCCCTGCTTTTTTTGCTTTGTTGTAATTTTTGAAAAAATATTTCTATACGATTTTTTGTAAATGTTTAATGCATTTAATAAACAATAAATAAGTTTTTTTTAATTATTTTGAGACTTAAACAATTTAAATCTTCCTTTTTGTATAAGTTTTTATATAACATGGACTCTTACTTACTTAAGTGGCCTATAGTTACAACCTGTTAAGGTCAAAGTCCGAGTATATTTTAGAATTCCATGGACTTCGATCTAAGCTTCGAAAAATTTTCCATCGAAGTTTCGGACGTCCTCTTCTAACATTAGGTGGTGGGACATTTTTATTCTTATTTTATCCCCTTCAATAGTAATTGTTTTTTCCATGAGAGGTCGTCGTCCTAACACATTTTTATCGATCTTATGGAACAACTCTCGGTATATGTTAGCTCAGTACATTAAGGGGTGTTAAACTAGTTCAACTGTCCACAGTTGAGATTTAGGATGACACAGATAAGTTGAGCTTACCAAGTTAAGACCAATCAGAACCGTGTTTGGCTTCCAACATCCCTACATAATCAAAATTGACTGATGGTGGTATTTTATTATTACCGTGAGTTAGTTTTTCAAAATTTTTTTTACAGAAGGTAATATTAAAGTTCTTAAAATTTAAAAATCATTTAAAAAGACTCTTTTAATAAAAAAAAAATTGTTGGTCTTGGTGGGATTCGAACCGGGGCCATTCAGTTTAAATTACCAACTTAATTACAAATAAGAACTTCTGTAATAACTTATTAGTTATTCGGTGGGTATGTTGTAGTCATTACAAGGCAACCAGTTATCAGAGTACTTGCCATTACCATAGTTTTGCTGGGACTGTTTTGAAATAAATAATTGCCTTTATTAGATGTGCAAGACAACCTATATCGTTGCACGATCTTTTTTCCTTTCAGGATCTATTAAGAATATATTTTTAGCCTTCAAAGTTATAATTTCTCTGAACATTTATTTATGTCGCCATCATTATCTTGATCTTATGGGACTACGCTTGCCCATCACTGTTCCAACCAAATAATTAATCAATCAATCTCGTTACAAGATTTGCTCCAAAGCTATTTTTTTCATTTTTAAAATTTTACAAAGACCCAAGTTTAGATACAGAAAATAATGACATATTATGAATCTTTCTTGAGTATCTGAACTTGTGACCTCGTTTTTGGTGTGAAACCCTTAGTTATAACCTTTTAGCCTTCAAAATTTTTATATTTATTTTTAAGTACATACTCGTATTAGAATTTTCTTATGTTTTCCATTAACTCTAAGAGTTAGAACCTAAATAAGTTTAGATGACTTCCAAAGAACTAAAAAGACTCCAAATGTTTTAAAATTATTATTAGCTTTAAGTTTTAAAGAATAAGTAAAAATATTTAAATTTAGAGTATTTTTTTAATTATATTTTTTCAGTTTTATAATTTTTAATAAAATAATTTGTTACTAAATCAAATGAAATCTGGTGCCAAAAAAAAACAAGTATTTTATATAAAGAAAAGTTAAATTAAATTTATTTTTTTTTAAATTAAACTATATTTTGACATTAGAAAATATAAGAGTTTTATTTAAAGTAAAACAATTTTTCGAAATTTATAAAAAAAACAAAGGCAGTTTCGGAACACTGTGTGATTTAAAATGTTTTCAGGAGAGGCTTTGGTAAGTACTTAGAACGATCAACTGAATGAAATTTTTGATCTTATTCCAAGTGTAATAGTAAGTACCTGGTTGACCGAGCCTTGCTCGGAGCTTTATGATAAGCATTTTGAGGCAAATTTTAAAGTTTTTATATATTTTATATTATAAAGTGCTAAAATAAATTTAGAGGAAAGACATTGTACAAATATTCAGTTAATTTTGAATTATTTTATTTATTTTGTCCGACCAAAACATAGTTTGTATAGTTTACAGTTTAACTCATTTTAATAATTTTCGAAATTATTCATACCAACAGAAACATCCGTCGACTCATGCGCAACAACTTTGCTAAAGATTATAGTCTGATCAAATGCACAGTTTATGATTTATTTCATTTTAGTAGTTTTCAGTGGTGCCACCTGAAGTTGTTTATACCATATAAGAAACCTTTGTCTGCATATTCGTAACAACTTTGCTTATGATTATAACATGATCAAATGCACAGTTTACGATTTAATTCCTTTTGAGTAATTTTCTGTGGCGCCACCTGTCGGACTTTGCTCATTCCAATTCATAAACCTTCTTCGGCTTATCCGTAACAACTTTGCTGAAGATTATAGCATGATTAAATGTACAGCTTACGATTAAATTGACTTTGAGTAAATTTCAGTAGCGCCACCTGTCGGAAATTATTCATACTAACTAAAAAGCCTTCGCCGGCTCATGCGCTACAACTTTGCTAAAGATTGCAGCATGATTAAATGTACAGATTACTATTAAATTGACTTTGATTAAGTTTCTGTAGCGCCACCTGTCGGAAATTATTCATACCAACTAAAAAGCCTTCGTCGGCTCATGCGCTACAACTTTGCTAAAGATCATAGCATGATCAAATGTACAGTTTACGATTTAATTAATTTTTAGTAATTTTCAGTGGCGCCATCTATCGGAAATTAGTTTTATCAACTTTAAAACCTTCGCCGGCTTATCCGCAACATCTTCGCTAAAGAGCATAACATGATCAAATTCACAGTTTACTATTCTATAAAGAACATACATACAGACAAACATTGATATGTTTAAAATAATACTAATTTTTCCCCCTTTTTATTCCCTAATTTCTAAAAGTTCCATATGCATATTTGGTACTTTTTTGGTGCCAATTGAATTTGGTACATTTTATTAAAACGCAGTTAGCATAATGTTTCTATTCATATTACTTTTGAGATGTTAAGTTATCATTTTATCCCTTTTTTACCCATTTTGGCTCCAAAATCAAAAAAGTACCAAATACGTGTTTCATGTTTCTTTTACATCTATTGATTGCAGTACAAAGTTTCTTTCTATATTCTTTAGTTTAAAATATAAGAGTGGGTTAAAAAGGTACCAAAAAAACTATTTTCACCCTTTTTTACCCCCTATCGGACATAGTTTCAAAAAAGTACCAAACACCTGTCCGCTTATTTTCATAGCTGTTTAAAACGTAATTAATTTTGTAATTTAATTTTGTTTCTAAACCTATTACTTTAGGAGATATAGCGTTTTCTATTTTTTCCCCTCTTAGAGACAAAAGTTCCAAAAGTCCCTTCTTCTTCGACCTATACATCAAAATTTTGTCCAAATTTTATCAAAATCGAGAGCCGTTTTCGAGATAGCCATTCTATATATATATATATATATATATATCGGGTGTTTTTTATTGAGGTATAGAACTTTAAGTTGGCATCACTTTTTTAACTGGCGGCCATTTTGTCAGCTGTCAAGTGATTAATATTTAGTTTGGTTTGCCATTTCATCATGAACAGGTTGACAAAAGAACAACGCGAAAATAATGGTTCAGTTCGCGAAGTTTACCGCAAGCTCCGTCCATCTTATGGTCGACATAATCCATCAGAGCAATTAATTCGGTTAACCATGGATCGTTTTCGCACTACGTTTACTCTATGTGATAATACGCATCCGCAGCGACGTCGAACAGTGCGCACCGAAGAAACAATTGCCGCTATAGAGCAAAGTGTTGAAGAGGACCCGAATGAATCGATTCGCCACCGTGCACAGCAATTGGAGCTTTGTCCATCAACAAGATCCAGCTTGTGCAAGAATTAAAGCCGCGAGACCATGCAATGCGTCGTGATTTTGGTGTATGGGCCGAAAATGAGATTGATCTCGATGCTGATTTTCATCGCAAAATTTTGTTCAGTAATGAGGCTCATTTTTGGTTGAATGGCTATGTCAACAAGCAAAATTGCCGCATTTGGAGTGAAGAGAATCCACATGAGACCCTTGAGACGCCATTACATCCACAAAAACTGACTGTTTGGTATGCTCTATGGGCTGGTGGAGTCATTGGGCCATACTTCTTCCGAAATAATGCTGGAGAGTCAGTTACCATAAATGGAGACCGGTATAGAGCCATGATAAACGACTATTTTGTTCCCCAATTGGATGGCATGAATGTGGATGAGTTGTGGTTCCAACAAGACGGCGCTACATGCCACACAGCACACGTCACAATTGATTTATTGAAGGAAACATTCGATGAGCGCATAATTTCGCGGAATGGACCTGTCAATTGGCCACCAAGATCGTGCGATTTGACACCACTGGATTATTTTCTTTGGGGATATGTAAAGTCGCTCGTCTACGCCAACAAACCAGAAACGTTAGGGGACTTGGAAGCCAACATTCGTGGCGTTATTGCCAACATACGGCCCCATATGCTCGAAAAAGTAGTTAAAAATTGGACCTGTAGAATTGGCTTTATTCGAGCCAGCCGCGGCGGCCACATGCCCGAAATCATATTTAAACATTAATGGCATAAAATTATCCTTCCAATAAAGCCAAATTGATGGACATTAAAACGATTTTCTTGTGTTTTATTTCAATTTGAAGTTCTATACCTCTAAAAAAAACACCCAATATATATATATATATATATATATATATATATATATATATATATATATATATATATATATATATATATATATATATATATAAATACATACAATTATTGCTCTTTTAAGAATAATAAGATACGAAGGGTACTATTTATATATAGAGAATTGGTAAGGATTATGTAGATAGCTAAAACCTGGTGCCACTACCTAAAGTAATACTAATACTAAGACTAATTGCAATGCAATTCAGCTGGACTATTCTACGTTAGTCATTGTGTGAGTTTCGCAAATTCTCTTAAGATGTGCCGCCCCGCTACTAGTGTTTAACCAACTTGATTGAAGCGAGTGTCTGACCGTGCAATAAAAGTTGTAATATATTTTTTTTTTTTGATATGTATATTAAATTTATTGATCTTACAAAATTATATCCATTAAATTTTTAGGCCTTCCTATTTAGTAGCCTATATAGTTTGGCCATAACTAATGTTTGTATGCAAATTGTTGCAACATGGCGGTAATATATATGTTGCATGTTGCATTCCAATTTACGAGTTCAGCCTTTTTGTAATTTTTCCAAAACATTAGTAGATACTGTAACACTATATACTTTATTGACTTTATTTATTTCTTTTTAATAATGTAAAGTGTTTTAAAGTTCCTTACAGCTTTTTAGACACTTTGAAAGCATAAGGCAAGAAAGAGTCTGAGTAAGGAAAAAAATTGGTCATACAAAATACTTAAAGCATTCCCGAAGGGAGGAATCTTTTTAAATCTAATATTTTACTTGCTTAGGATGAAAAATTTTTGGGACTTTTTGTTGTAAGGCCTTAAAATCTTATAGCTATTAAGTACCAAACATTTAAGTACTTTAAACGAAACACAATATAGTTGTTACTCAACAAACTAACAGAATTATACAAATACGAGGAATTTAACAATATTTTTACCTCTTGCTTAAAAAGTACCGTAATAAATAGTACCAAATGTGTAAAATATAAGAAAGCTTTTATAAAAACTGTAACATTTATAAGGAAACCCGAGAAGATTCAAGGTAGAATAGTACTAAAAAATACTATTTAAAGCCTATAGAACCTTATTATCAAGAATGATTAACACAACTGCATTGCATGAACACCCCTAGTGTATGTAAGAGTCTAACCCGAATCATTTCTCTAATAAATATGTAAGAATATGCGACTATGCCCATAACAATAATTTTCAATAAAATAAAAATTTTTTGGCAAAAAATCTAAGTTCGTTACATTATTTTATTTCGTTTTGTTTCAACTTAAAAAAAAACAGACAAATCTAAAAAGTCCTTTGAACTTTATACAAAAAAAACAAATAATGGTCGTAAACTTCATACTTTCCTCATCAATTTTATTACGTATGTAAAATTGTAAATTCATTGTCATTTTACCTATAAAAACCGGAAACATCATGTGAGACTAAATTTTGGTAATGACGAGAAAAGATATTACATGCAAATGAAACATCCGGTAAAACCTTTTTGATATTAATATTTTAGTGAATTTCTAAAACAAGCTTAAATTTAAAATTATAAAAATATAAAAATATTATTAAAAAATATGACTAGACTATGACTAGACTATGACTAGACTATGACTAGACTATGACTAGACTATGACTAGACTATGACTAGACTATGACTAGACTATGACTAGACTATGACTAGACTATGACTAGACTATGACTAGACTATGACTAGACTATGACTAGACTATGACTAGACTATGACTAGACTATGACTAGACTATGACTAGACTATGACTAGACTATGACTAGACTATGACTAGACTATGACTAGACTATGACTAGACTATGACTAGACTATGACTAGACTATGACTAGACTATGACTAGACTATGACTAGACTATGACTAGACTATGACTAGACTATGACTAGACTATGACTAGACTATGACTAGACTATGACTAGACTATGACTAGACTATGACTAGACTATGACTAGACTATGACTAGACTATGACTAGACTATGACTAGACTATGACTAGACTATGACTAGACTATGACTAGACTATGACTAGACTATGACTAGACTATGACTAGACTATGACTAGACTATGACTAGACTATGACTAGACTATGACTAGACTATGACTAGACTATGACTAGACTATGACTAGACTATGACTAGACTATGACTAGACTATGACTAGACTATGACTAGACTATGACTAGACTATGACTAGACTATGACTAGACTATGACTAGACTATGACTAGACTATGACTAGACTATGACTAGACTATGACTAGACTATGACTAGACTATGACTAGACTATGACTAGACTATGACTAGACTATGACTAGACTATGACTAGACTATGACTAGACTATGACTAGACTATGACTAGACTATGACTAGACTATGACTAGACTATGACTAGACTATGACTAGACTATGACTAGACTATGACTAGACTATGACTAGACTATGACTAGACTATGACTAGACTATGACTAGACTATGACTAGACTATGACTAGACTATGACTAGACTATGACTAGACTATGACTAGACTATGACTAGACTATGACTAGACTATGACTAGACTATGACTAGACTATGACTAGACTATGACTAGACTATGACTAGACTATGACTAGACTATGACTAGACTATGACTAGACTATGACTAGACTATGACTAGACTATGACTAGACTATGACTAGACTATGACTAGACTATGACTAGACTATGACTAGACTATGACTAGACTATGACTAGACTATGACTAGACTATGACTAGACTATGACTAGACTATGACTAGACTATGACTAGACTATGACTAGACTATGACTAGACTATGACTAGACTATGACTAGACTATGACTAGACTATGACTAGACTATGACTAGACTATGACTAGACTATGACTAGACTATGACTAGACTATGACTAGACTATGACTAGACTATGACTAGACTATGACTAGACTATGACTAGACTATGACTAGACTATGACTAGACTATGACTAGACTATGACTAGACTATGACTAGACTATGACTAGACTATGACTAGACTATGACTAGACTATGACTAGACTATGACTAGACTATGACTAGACTATGACTAGACTATGACTAGACTATGACTAGACTATGACTAGACTATGACTAGACTATGACTAGACTATGACTAGACTATGACTAGACTATGACTAGACTATGACTAGACTATGACTAGACTATGACTAGACTATGACTAGACTATGACTAGACTATGACTAGACTATGACTAGACTATGACTAGACTATGACTAGACTATGACTAGACTATGACTAGACTATGACTAGACTATGACTAGACTATGACTAGACTATGACTAGACTATGACTAGACTATGACTAGACTATGACTAGACTATGACTAGACTATGACTAGACTATGACTAGACTATGACTAGACTATGACTAGACTATGACTAGACTATGACTAGACTATGACTAGACTATGACTAGACTATGACTAGACTATGACTTGGGATATGGGACTTTCTTTAGAGGGGCACATGGTGCGGAAAGTTTCTGATTGTCACTCACTTGGGAGCGTCCAGAAACAATTCCTCTACAAGACTGTCCAAGCAGCTCACTACTTCCGATCCTAGATCAAGTATGTCCCGGGCAATGGCTTCATCGGTCCCCTCCGATAGCTAGCTAGAGTGAGAAGGCAAACAGTTGGTGCAACCTGAATGGCTTTTAATAGCGTCTCAGGCAACTAGGCAATTAGACATAATTTGCTGAAGCACGACTGAAAATCTCGCCGAAAGGCATTAAGACCAAGACCAGCACGGTCTTAATTATGGTATTTCTGGAAACTAGATATGATTTAGAATGAACCCTGGGCTGACGTTTGTAGTATTCTGGAACCTGAATATGTAGAAGTGAAATTCTACAGAAATGGCTTTCAGGCTAATGCTACACACGCCTCCGTCCCATTAAAACTTGGCAAATCTTAGAGCACGTTCAAAAATTGTCACCATTTAGTTGGCGGTGTAGGTTCGGATGACTCTTCCCGATTAGCACGGATCTGGCTCTGACATAGCGCCCCATGAAGGCAATATGCCAACCCTAGCATGGCCTCCCTGCATGCATAGATAACCATGGGATATAGACATAAATATACCATGGCCTCTCTGCATGTATAGATAACCATGGGATTTATACGTAACTATACAACAATTCGAGATAGCGACTCTAAGTTGGGACCCACTTATATAGAAACATGAGCACTACACAAACACATAAACAGAATAACGAAGTAGAGACGGAATCTCCGATTAGCGCCTTAAACCCATTTAAGAAAAGCGGCGTAACGGCAAGAACACCAGAGGAGAAAAAGGATGAAATTAGCGAGAGGCCGACGGCAGTAAATTCATCCGCTGCCATGAATAGACTCGGTGATCTCATTTCAACCCTAATGAGTTTTGTCAAAACCAAAAATAATGTTCACCACACTATTAAGGAGCAGGTTCGTGCAATAAAGGTAACCTACAATACCGCAATGGAGGAACTTCAAACTATGGTTGATAACCCAAAAAAAGTTGACAAGGAGGCACAAACATCGCCGGCTATTCAAAAAAAGCCAGAGGAGATAATGAAAAGATCGAGAGAACATCGAGAGAACAGAGTGAAGAGTCACCAACAAAGGTACCTCAAAAAAAAATGAGGAAACAATCACAACATGCAAGGGAAGAGGAAACCCCTTCAACCTCCTCTCGTGCAAGGGAAAATTCCGCCCCATCAACGGAATGGAAAACCGTAACGCGAAAAAAAAGTAGTAGAGAAAAGAAAGCTCGGCCAAACGCGATGATAATTTCTGCAAAAGGCGAAAGCACATATGCGGATATTCTGCGTAAGATAAAGGCAGACCCAAACCTACATGAGTTTGGAAAAAGTGTTAAGACAGTCCGCAGAACGCAAAAAGGTGAACTATTGCTGGAAATAAACAGTATAAATAAGGAGGAAGTGAACAATTTCAACGAACTCGTTGGAAAATCACTACAGGGATCAGCCGAAATAAAAAGCAAGATAAGCGAGACCCTAATAGAATGTAAAGACCTCGATGAGATAACAACAGTAACAGATATCTGCACTGCTTTGGAGGAACAACTGGGAATCTCAGGCCTTGGCGCTAATGTTGTTAAAAATTTACGCAAAGCATATGGTGGTACGCAAATAGCAAAAATTTGTTTACCAAACACAGTTGCACAAAAAGCCTTGAAAATAGGTAAGCTCAAAATTGGTTGGTCAATTTGTAGAGTGCGTAAGTGCATTACACTTAAACGATGTTTTAGATGTCTCGAGTTTGGACATATATCTAGTACTTGCAAAAGTAGCTTTGATCGTTCAAATCTGTGCAGAAAATGTGGCGAGCCTAATCACATAGCAAAAAACTGTATCCTGGAACCAAGATGCATGTTCTGTGTGGCCAACAAAGAGCCAGAAATTAAACACACTGCTGGCAGTAGCAAATGCCCAGTATTCAAAAAGGCGCTCAGTTTACGTAATAAATGAAAATATTACAATTAAATCTGAACCACTGCGCAGCGGCTCAAGACCTTCTTAGCCAAACAACTAGAGAAATGGATATTGACGTTGCAATAATAAGTGAGCAGTATAAAAATCTCTTTAGCGGTATATGGCAAAAAGACAATTTAGGAAAAGCAGCAATATGGACGTGTGGCAAGCTCCCATTTCAAGAAACAATGAAGTACCCATCAGACGGCTTTGTTAGAGTAATGATTAAAGGAGTACATATATATAGCTGCTACATTTCCCCAAATGCTGCACAAAGTGAATTTGAAAACTTTATAGATAGGCTCGTGTCAGACGCTACGAAATTCAATCCAAAAATTATTGCTGGCGACTTTAATGCTTGGGCAGTGGACTGGGGGTCACCCTTCACAAATGCCAGAGGTCGTAAACTCCTTGAAGCTTTCTCACAATTAGACCTGGTATTGTCTAACGCTGGAAGCATTCAAACATTTAGAAGAGGTGCAACTGGTTCTATTGTTGACATCACGTTCACTAGCCCATCTCTGGCAAGAAATATAAATTGGAAAGTAAGTGAGCACTATACACATAGCGACCACCAGGCTATATTATATAACATCGAAGAAATCAACCCCTCTAAATCAAAAAATCGTTCCCAAACGATAGGCTGGGCCCAAGAGAAATTTGATACAGAATCTTTCTTGGCCGAATTCTCATCCAGGTTAACACCCGGAGCTACATACGATGTAACAAGAAAACAAATAACTGAAGCTCTAAAAAAAGCATGTGATGCATCAATGCCTAGAAAAGTACAAGCAAATCGCAGGAAACCAAATTATTGGTGGAACTCCGAAATTGCTGAACTAAGAAGAGCCTGTCTTAAAGCAAGACGTATATTCCAAAGGGGGCAGTCACGACAAGATTCCGAGAGTAAACGTCAACTATACATACAAACTAGGCGTAACGTTCAAAAGGCTATAAGGAAAAGCAAACAGGAAAGTTTTAAACTGCTTTGCAATGAAGTTGATTCCAATCCATGGGGAAATGCATATCGCATAGTTATGACAAGGTTAAGAACCCAAAGAACCCCAGAAGTAACATGCCCATACCTCCTTAGAAAAATAATAGAAGTATTGTTTCCAAAAGGGCAGCCGACGCAGAGTATGCCGATATATCCTATAGCCGATATAGAAGAAGTGACAGAAGAAGAAGTTCTCCAAACCTGCTCCCATATTGGTGACAAGAAAGCCCCTGGTTTAGATAGAATTCCGAACAAAGCACTTAAAACTGCGCTTAAGGCTAATCCACAAGTATTTGCAGATGTCTTTAACTCCTGCCTTTGCACTGGAGAATTTCCAGAAGTATGGAAAAAGCAAAAACTGGTCTTAATTCCAAAGCCCAACAAACGCCTAGGCGAGCCGTCATCGTACCGACCAATATGTCTATTGGATACTCTAGGTAAAGTCCTAGAAAGAGTGATTTATAATAGACTGCTAGAAGCTGTGGAAAGTGTAAATGGACTCTCGGTCAGACAGTATGGTTTTCGTAAATCAAGATCGACGATAGATGCGATAAATCAAGTGAAAACAATTGCAGAAAATGCGATAAAGGGTAAAGGAGCGAATAAAAAGTACTGTGTGGTTGTTACTTTAGATATTAAAAATGCTTTTAATAGCGCTGGCTGGAATTTTATTATGTCAACACTAAGAAACCTAGATGTCCCAAATTACATTATTAGAATTGTAGGAGACTATTTCAACAACAGAACACTCTGGTATAATACGGATGATGGTATGAAATCATATGAAACCTCAGCAGGAGTACCCCAGGGCTCAGTACTTGGGCCATTACTATGGAATGTAATGTATAACGGAGTGCTGGAGTTGAATATCCCTGAAGAGGCGAATATTATAGGATTCGCAGACGATATAGCTATAGTCGTATGTGCACGATTCCTAGATGAAGTTCAAATGTATACCAACGAGACAATTAGTATTGTGAAATCATGGCTAGATAAAGCCGGTAAGAAACATTAAATATCCAAGTAGGTGAGACTATTATAACGTCATCCCCTTCTCTGAAGTACCTAGGAGTTATGATTGATGATAAACTAAACTTTAAGGCGCATATGGAATACGCATATAAAAAAGCCGCAGCAGTTAGTAATGCTCTCAGCAGAATTATGCCAAATGTTGGAGGGCCAAGACAAAGCCGTAGAATCTTATTAACTAGAGTAACAATGTCGATCTTACTGTATGGAGCTCCTATTTGGGCCAGGTCCATTAAAAACACGACACGTAAAAACATAATCTCACTATTCCGTCAGAGTTGCCTCCGAGTCTGTAGCGGATACAGAACAATATCTCTTGAAGCTTCAGCGATAATTGCTGGTATGATCCCTATTGACTTGTCTTCCTTTGAGGCACATAGCATTTATGTAGCCAAGGAAAACAATAGAGAAGAAAACCCCCGCGAGAGAAAACAAATTGAAAGAGATGATACTATTGTGAAATGGCAAAGAAGGTGGGAAAATACAGAAAAAGGTCGATGGACCTACAAACTGATTCCAAACATTAGTAAATGGATAACACGTAAACATGGTGATGTTAATTACTACTTAACACAATTCTTAAGCGGCCATGGAGGGTACAGAGGATATCTATTCAAGTATGGTCTAGATAATTCTCCAAACTGTCCAATGTGTTCAATAACTGAAGATGCAGAGCATGTAGTTTTTAACTGTCCAAGATTCCAAGTACAGAGAAACTTGATAATGAGCGAAGTGGGAGACCCTATAAATCCCAACAATATAGTAGATTTAATGCTACAATCTAAAGAAAAATGGGCTCTAGTGTCAAATTTTATATGTGAAATACACCTTCAACTAAGGAATGAAGAAGACATTCGCAAAGAAAATAACAGAGCTGTATCAAATATGTAGATAGCCGTAGCGCTAACCAGCCCCGCGAAGTAATACCTAACAGCAGTGCCGCGGGGAGAGTGGTCGATGCATGGGAATATGGTTTAGTGAGTATGGACGTAGATCGAGTCTCACATAGTAGATTGCTGTTCATATCCGTAAGCCATGAATATGAATGCCAATTTGCATCCGTAAACAGGATTCCGAAACCCATACCAAAAAAAAAAAAAAAAAAAAAAAAAAAAAAAAAAAAAGACTATGACTAGACTATGACTAGACTATGACTAGACTATGACTAGACTATGACTAGACTATGACTAGACTATGACTAGACTATGACTAGACTATGACTAGACTATGACTAGACTATGACTAGACTATGACTAGACTATGACTAGACTATGACTAGACTATGACTAGACTATGACTAGACTATGACTAGACTATGACTAGACTATGACTAGACTATGACTAGACTATGACTAGACTATGACTAGACTATGACTAGACTATGACTAGACTATGACTAGACTATGACTAGACTATGACTAGACTATGACTAGACTATGACTAGACTATGACTAGA
The DNA here is from genome assembly GCA_933228675.1 of Stomorhina lunata. NCBI lineage: Eukaryota > Metazoa > Arthropoda > Insecta > Diptera > Rhiniidae > Stomorhina > Stomorhina lunata. The sequence goes on from OW121742.1 coordinate 112,023,455, forward strand.
CTATGACTAGACTATGACTAGACTATGACTAGACTATGACTAGACTATGACTAGACTATGACTAGACTATGACTAGACTATGACTAGACTATGACTAGACTATGACTAGACTATGACTAGACTATGACTAGACTATGACTAGACTATGACTAGACTATGACTAGACTATGACTAGACTATGACTAGACTATGACTAGACTATGACTAGACTATGACTAGACTATGACTAGACTATGACTAGACTATGACTAGACTATGACTAGACTATGACTAGACTATGACTAGACTATGACTAGACTATGACTAGACTATGACTAGACTATGACTAGACTATGACTAGACTATGACTAGACTATGACTAGACTATGACTAGACTATGACTAGACTATGACTAGACTATGACTAGACTATGACTAGACTATGACTAGACTATGACTAGACTATGACTAGACTATGACTAGACTATGACTAGACTATGACTAGACTATGACTAGACTATGACTAGACTATGACTAGACTATGACTAGACTATGACTAGACTATGACTAGACTATGACTAGACTATGACTAGACTATGACTAGACTATGACTAGACTATGACTAGACTATGACTAGACTATGACTAGACTATGACTAGACTATGACTAGACTATGACTAGACTATGACTAGACTATGACTAGACTATGACTAGACTATGACTAGACTATGACTAGACTATGACTAGACTATGACTAGACTATGACTAGACTATGACTAGACTATGACTAGACTATGACTAGACTATGACTAGACTATGACTAGACTATGACTAGACTATGACTAGACTATGACTAGACTATGACTAGACTATGACTAGACTATGACTAGACTATGACTAGCCTATGACTAGACTATGACTAGACTATGACTAGACTATGACTAGACTATGACTAGACTATGACTAGACTATGACTAGACTATGACTAGACTATGACTAGACTATGACTAGACTATGACTAGACTATGACTAGACTATGACTAGACTATGACTAGACTATGACTAGACTATGACTAGACTATGACTAGACTATGACTAGACTATGACTAGACTATGACTAGACTATGACTAGACTATGACTAGACTATGACTAGACTATGACTCTACTCTTTAAATCCTTTAAAAGTTATAAAAATTTAAAATCTCGAATGCACTTGCATTTGAATAATTTGTCTTAGTTATATCAACAAATCCATAAAAAAAGATTCATTCGCATAAAATTTTTCTTAACAACTTTATCATATCAATCACTTAGGAAAACTTTTCTTTAACTCAGTATCAGCTGTTAAAATCTTGTTTGCGCTAAATTATGACCAAAAATATTAAAAGAAAAAATACTAAAAAATATAATAAAGTTAAATAAAGATATACGATTTTATTTTAGCGAATATAAATTTGCACAAGCGGGTCAAAAAATGCAAACATACTCGTTACAATCACAAATTCAAATCAGTTTGTGTACGCAGTAATAAATTGAAAAGTTAAACGGAGACGGAAATGGAAAATAGAATCCGTACGAAGCTTAAAAGAAGGTTGTGTGATAAGTTTTTCCAGAGATTTCTAACGGAGTCATTTGAAGAAGAATAAAAGACAAGTCAAAAAGTATCCATGGTCATAGTCTAGTCATAGGCTTGTCACCTTATAATAATTGTCTTGACAATTTTACTCTAACTATTCTTTAGTTTTTGGCTCGTGTTGTTAAGAAATCTCTAATTCCCTTTTATTTAGTTAACATTATCCCAATGGTCAACAAATCTTGTTAAACAAATTCAAACAGCCAAATTACCATGAAATTTCAACCATCCTTGATGACCTGTTGTATTTGTTTAATCATTTCCTTCTTAATTTGGTTCTTTTCATGATTTTCATTTTGCCATTATTTCTGCTGTTTTAATAGAATTTGTTTGGTCAAAGCAAAAGATGATGAAATCCCCTAAGAGATTTAAGTCCTAATAACTCTGAGATTCGTTGATTCGTATAATTCATAGACATAAATTGGTAGAAAATATTATAATTTTCTTGTCTTGTTATTATCATTAGTTTTGCTTCTTTGTATTTATAAAATGCCATTATAAAGATTATTTGATTTGTTTTAATTTTGTTGAAGTTTTCTTTTCAGAGTAAAGAAAGGGAGGAACGTAGAAAGCAGTAAAATTTTGCTAAGTTCAGTGGTATATAACTTATTTAATTTCAAAGATATAATACTAGGTTTACAGTAAATTAAACCACAAAGTCTTGGCTTTCCATCATTATACAAATCGTTCGCATATTTTTGCATATCTATATTAAACAGTAAATCAAAGGATTTGACACAGAGAAATTTCAATAAAAAAATTGCTACAAGACAAATATTTAATAATTAAAATTTTGTTGCTTGTGAAAATTTTGAAAAATTTCTTACAAATAAAAGAAATAAATTTTTTAAAAATTTCCTATAAAAAAAAGAAATTTTTGAAAAATTTCCTATAAAGATAGGAAATTTTTGAAAAATTTCCTATAAAAATAGGAAATTTTTGAAAAATTTCTTATAAAAATAGGAAATTTTTGAAAAATTTCCTATAAAAATAGGAAATTTTTGAAAAATTTCCTATAAAAATAGGAAATTTTTGAAAAATTTCCTATAAAAATAGGAAATTTTTGAAAAATTTCCTATAAAAAAAGGAAATTTTTGAAAAATTTCCTATAAAAAAAGGAAATTTTTGAAAAATTTCCTATAAAAATAGGAAATTTTTGAAAAATTTCCTATAAAAATAGGAAATTTTTGAAAAATTTCCCATAAAAATAGGAAATTTTTGAAAAATTTCCTATAAAAATAGGAAATTTTTGAAAAATTTCCTATAAAAATAGAAAAATTTCCTATAAAAATAGGAAATTTTTGAAAAATTTCCTATAAAAATAGGAAATTTTTGAAAAATTTCCTATAAAAATAGGAAATTTTTGAAAAATTTCCTATAAAAATAGGAAATTTTTGAAAAATTTCCTATCAAAATAGGAAATTTTTGAAAAATTTCCTATAAAAATTGGAAATTTTTGAAAAATTTCCTATAAAAATAGGAAATTTTTGAAAAATTTCCTATAAAAATAGGAAATTTTTGAAAAATTTCCTATAAAAATAGGAAATTTTTGAAAAATTTCCTATAAAAATAGGAAATTTTTGAAAAATTTCCTATAAAAATAGGAAATTTTTGAAAAATTTCCTATAAAAATAGGAAATTTTTGAAAAATTTCCTATAAAAATAGGAAATTTTTGAAAAATTTCCTATAAAAATAGGAAATTTTTGAAAAATTTCCTATAAAAAAAGGAAATTTTTGAAAAATTTCCTATAAAAATAGGAAATTTTTGAAAAATTTCCTATAAAAATAGGAAATTTTTGAAAAATTTCCTATAAAAATAGGAAATTTTTGAAAAATTTCCTATAAAAATAGGAAATTTTTGAAAAATTTCCTATAAAAATAGGAAATTTTTGAAAAATTTCCTATAAAAATAGGAAATTTTTGAAAAATTTCCTATAAAAATAGGAAATTTTTGAAAAATTTCCTATAAAAATAGGAAATTTTTGAAAAATTTCCTATAAAAATAGGAAATTTTTGAAAAATTTCCTATAAAAATAGGAAATTTTTGAAAAATTTCCTATAAAAATAGGAAATTTTTGAAAAATATTCTATAAAAATAGGGAATTTTTGAAAAATTTCCTATAAAAATAGGAAATTTTTGAAAAAATTTCCTATAAAAATAGGAAATTTTTGAAAAATTTCCTATAAAAATAAGAAATTTTTGAAAAATTTCCTATAAAAATAGGAAATTTTTGAAAAATTTCCTATAAAAATAGGAAATTTTGAAAATTTTCCTATAGAAATAAGAATTTTTAAAAAAATTTCATATAAAATTAAGAAATTTTTGAAAAAAATTTCTGAGACTGAGAAATTTTTGAAAAATTTTCTATAAAAATAAGAAATTTTTGAAAATTTTCTATAAAACTAGGAAACTTTCCTTTTGTAGAAACGTTATTAAAATGTATTTAGGATTAAAGGCTAAAATCGTAGCTTTTTACCGATATATTAATCATCTGCATATATTTGCCTTTTCAACTTAAGAACAAGAGTGAAGCTTTCGTATCACCAAAATTTTTCAAAATTTATATGTTAAATATTTTTATCTTGAAATGTCTAAATTTAATATTTTAGGCTAAATATGCAAATATATGCAAATTTTGTATATACCGCTGTAAAGCTATGACTTGAGCCTTCAATCTTGTTTTAATTTGCTTTTCTTGATTTACTATAAAAAAAGTTATAGCCCAACTAAACAGAAAAATCTGTCTTTTTCTCTTAATCCATAATAATTTTTTTAGTAGTCTTGTTATAAAAATGTCTATTAAATATTTTTTTGTCATTTTCTCTAGAAAACTTTAATATCCTAAAAACTTATTGGTTTTTTAGCCATAGGGGCGTAAAAGTTTTCCATAAAATAAAACTATTTCTTTTTCTTTACTTGATAAAATTCGTTTAGTTTGATTTGTTCTTAGTTTAAAAAAAAATTTTCCATCTTCCTCTGCTTTATTTTAATATAAATAAATTTTCCTTTATTTTTGCACTATTTTTGCTTGATGATTTGCTACTTTTTTTTGTTTAAACTTTTTTTCTCTACAGATTTCTATTCCATGATGATGAAACAATAGTGTGGAAGAAATCTTTCAATCATAAAATGAATGAACGAACGAAAGATTTCAATATGTCTGACGGCATTTAATAGTTTTTTGCAGTTGATAATAAAAAAAAATGTCATAAAATTGTTTGCAACAAAGACAAAAGAATTGGTAATAAAAATAAAATATTTCGAAAAATCGAAAAAGAAAAATTCGAGGCAAAAAAAAAAAACAAAAAACGTTTTGTTATATTAAGAAACTCATGCATACAATTTATTGGCTTAAAACGAAATTGATTAAAAAAAAATATATATATTCTATTTGTGTTGTCATAAAAGTTGTTTTTTTTAGGTATTAAAAATAATAAGGAAATGCAGCCTTAGCTATTGACTATAACATTTTTATTTTATTTTATATTATCCGAATTTTTATACAATTTTTTATGATATTTTCGTGGTGTCTATAAAATAAAGAGAAGCCAATTAAGTCTACATATTTACGAGATATATTGAAATAAATATCAAAAGCTTTTTGAGTTTATAGGCGTAATTAGATTAATAGTCAAGGACAAAAAGGTCAAATTTGAAATATAATAAAGTGAAGACATGAGTTATGTACTAGAATAAAAGTTAAAGGAAGATATTTCATTTTATATTCACTTATATAAGGTAAAAAGCTTCATTTTATATCTGGAATAAAAATTTTATTAAGTTTGGTTGCATATAACTTTTTCCAATTAAAAGATATGAAACGAAGTTTATAACACAATACACACTGAGATCTAAGCTTTATATCGATGTATAAAACACTTGCATATATTTGCATATTTGGCTTAAAAATAAGAGCAAAAAGTTAACAAAATTTTTTATAAGAATAAACGTTTTGTCAAGTTTGGCTGCAGATAACTTTTTTTCGGTTGAGAGATATAAAATGAAGTTTATAATATAATAAACACTTAAGTCTTAGCTTTACATCGATATATAAAACACCTGCATATATTTGCATATTTAGCTTAAAAATAAGAGCCAAGAGTAAACAAAATTTTTTATAAGAAAAACATTTTATTAATTTTCTTATTTTTATTTTAATGCAAAAGTAATAACTTTGTTTCAATTAAAATCTTTAAATTTAAATGTAACCCATAATAAAGACTTCAGCCCTGTCTTTTAATAGTTATAAAAATCATTTGCATATTTTTGCATATTCAGCATGAAAACAAGTTTTAAAAATGTTTTATATAAAATCAGTTTTTTAAAGAAATCATTACAAATTGTTACTTATTATTTACATTCTTGTTATTTCATTTAAAATGAAAAAGCCATAACTTATCTTCTGTAAAAAGATTTCAAACGAAATGTATCTCGTAATAAAGACTAAGGACCTAGCTTAATATCGGTATATAAATTATCTGCATATTTTTGCATATTTAGCATAAGAACAGTAATAGAACTTTCAAATCTAAAAATAAATAAAAACTACAAATTGTTTTTTAATCTTAAATGAAAATGCAATAAATTTTCTTCTATAAAAGGTTTTGAAAGAAAGTTTATCTCGGTCTTAAGACTTAGGTCCTAGCTTAATATCGGTATAAAAATAATCTGCATATTTTTGCATATTTACCATAAAAACAACTTTGAATCTCCAAAATTGTTCATATGAAATCTTTTTTGTATTCAAGACAAACAAATCGTTATTATGTTATAAAAACCTTTGAAAGAAAAACTATCTCGCAATAAAGACCAAAGTCCTGGCTTTGCTTTGATATATAAATCATTTGTTTATATTTGCATATTCAACTTAAAAACAAGTTTAGAACTATCGGATCTCAAAAATGTTTCATATAAAACCATTTTTGTTAACAAAAACATAAAAATTGTTATTATTTTGTTATTTAAACTTAAATGAAAAAGCAATTACTTTTTTCTGTAAAAAGCTTTGAAACAAAAAGTATCTCGTAATAAAGACTAAGGTCCTGGCTTTGCAAAGATATAAAAATCATTTGCATATATTTGCATATTCCATCTTAAAACAAGTGCAAAACGTTCGTCTTTCGAAAATTTTCATATTTTAAACAATAACTCAAAATTGTAATTATTTTCTCCCTGAGATAAAAAGCAACAAATTAAAAAACTTTTGAAACGAAGTACATATCGTAATCAAGACTGAAGACCTGGCTTAACATGCGCATATAAATCAATTGCTTATTTTTGCATATTTATCAAAAAAGCAGGAGTACCATTTTTTAATCACCAATTTTTTTTTCATATAATATTATTTGTTCCCAAATCCCTACAATTTCTTTATCTTTCCATAAATAAAAGCTAAATTTCTTTGTAGTGGTAAAAGCTTTAAAAACCAAATGTATCACAGATTAAAGACAGAAGTAATAGCTTTACTTTAGTATATAAATAATTTGCATATATTTGCATAATTACCTAAAACGAAGAATATTGCTTTCGGATCACTAAAAAGTTTCTTAAAAAATCAATGTCTTAAAGAAAAACTGCAAATTTTGTTATTTGCTTTTAAATTAAAAAGCAATAACTTTATTTCTGTGACAAGTTTCGAAACAAAATATATCTCAAATTAAAAGCTCAGGTCTCAGCTTCTTCTCGACCTATAAATTATCTGCATATATTTGCATATTCTATAGAAAAAATGATGATAGGAAGACATTTCTATAAAAAAAATGACGATAGGCAGATATTCCTATAGAAAAGTTGACGATAAGAAACACTTTACTATCGACAAGTTGACTATAGAAAGACTTTACTATAGAAAAATTGATGAAATTTAGACTTTTGTTTACTAAAGTTAATGACAGTAAGACTTTTCTATAAAAAAGTTGACGATAAAAATACTTTTCTATAGAAAAGTTGACTATAGGAAGACTTTCCTATAGAAAAGTTCACGATAGGAAGACTTTTCTATAGAAAAGTTGACGATAGAACAACTTTTCTGTAGAAAAGTTGACGATAGGAAGACTTTTCTATAGAAAAGTTGACGATAGGAAGACTTTTCTATAGAAAAGTTGACGATAGGAAGACTTTTCTATAGAAAAGTTGACGATAGGAAGACTTTTCTATAGAAAAGTTGACGATAGGAAGACTTTTCTATAGAAAAGTTGACGATAGGAAGACTTTTCTATAGAAAAGTTGACGATAGGAAGACTTTTCTATAGAAAAGTTGACGATAGGAAGACTTTTCTATAGAAAAGTTGACGATAGGAAGACTTTTCTATAGAAAAGTTGACGATAGGAAGACTTTTCTATAGAAAAGTTGACGATAGGAAGACTTTTCTATAGAAAAGTTGACGATAGGAAGACTTTTCTATAGAAAAGTTGACGATAGGAAGACTTTTCTATAGAAAAGTTGACGATAGGAAGATTTTTCTATAGAAAAGTTGACGATAGGAAGACTTTTCCATAGAAAAGTTGACGATAGGAAGACTTTTCTATAGAAAAGTTGACGATAGGAAGACTTTTCTATAGAAAAGTTGACGATAGCAAGACTTTTCTATAGAAAAGTTGAGGATAGGAAGACTTTTCTATAGAAAAGTTGACGATAGGAATACTTTTCTATAGAAAAGTTGACGATAGGAAGACTTTTCTATAGAAAAGTTGACGATAGGAAGACTTTTCTATAGAAAAGTTGATGATAGGAAGACTTTTCTATAGAAAAGTTGACGATAGGAAGACTTTTCTATAGAAAAGTTGACGATAGGAAGACTTTTCTATAGAAAAGTTGACGATAGGAAGACTTTTCTATAGAAAAGTTGACGATAGGAAGACTTTTCTATAGAAAAGTTGACGATAGGAAGACTTTTCTATAGAAAAGTTGACGATAGGAAGACTTTTCTATAGAAAAGTTGACGATAGGAAGACTTTTCTATAGAAAAGTTGACGATAGGAAGACTTTTCTATAGAAAAGTTGACGATAGGAAGACTTTTCTATAGAAAAGTTGACGATAGGAAGACTTTTCTATAGAAAAGTTGACGATAGGAAGACTTTTCTATAGAAAAGTTGACGATAGGAAGACTTTTCTATAGAAAAGTTGACGATAGGAAGACTTTTCTATAGAAAAGTTGACGATAGGAAGACTTTTCTATAGAAAAGTTGACGATAGGAAGACTTTTCTATAGAAAAGTTGACGATAGGTATTTTTTTTTTATAGAAAAGTAGACGATAGGAAGTTTTTTCTATGAAAAAGTTGAAGATAGGTAGTTTTATCTATAGAAAAGTTGACGATAGGAAGTTTTTTCTATAGAAAAGTTGACGATAGAAAGTTTTTTCTATAGAAAAGTTGACGATAGGAAGTTTTTTCTTTAGAAAAGTTGACGATAGGAAGTTTTTTTCTATAGAAAAGTTGACGATAGGAAGTTTTTTCTATAGAAAAGTTGACGATAGGAAGTTTTTTCTATAAAAAAGTTGACGATAGGAAGTTTTTTTTTATAGAAAAGTTGACGATAGGAAGTTTTTTCTATGGAAAAGTTGACGATAGAAAGTTTTTTCTATAGAAAAGTTGACGATAGGAAGTTTTTTCTAGAGAAAAGTTGACGATAGGAAGTTTTTTCTAGAGAAAACTTGACGATAGGAAGTTTTTTCTAGAGAAAAGTTGACGATAGGAAGTTTTTTCTAGAGAAAAGTTGACGATAGGAAGCTTTTTCTAGAGAAAAGTTGACGATAGGAAGTTTTTTCTAGAGAAAAGTTGACGATAGGAAGTTTTTTCTATAGAAAAGTTGATGATACGAGGACTTTTCTTTAGAAAAGTTAATGATTGGAAGACTTTTCTTTAGAAAAGTTGATGATTGGAAGATTTTTCTATAGGAAAGTTAATGATTGGAAGACTTTTCGTCAACTTCGATTATAAATTTGTCTGTACCTAATTCGCTTTAAAATTTTTTAAGCAATTACTTTTACATTTAATTTTATATCAAATTAAAGCCTGGTGTCTTAGGTTTACATTGGTGTATAAATTTTCTGCATTAGTTTGCATATTTAGCATAAATCTGATATTGAAAGAAATTTCCTTTTACAAGTAATATTTGGGAAAAATCAAAAAACATTTTTGTGGAATGATTCACAATTTTTATAATTTATTTTTTTTCTACTAAATAAACAATTTGTATATTATTTTTTGGGTTTATAAAGGATTTTTCCCCGAAAATAAACAATTAAACTTTGTACACAACAATTTCATATTGAAATTTACAAGTTTTTGCTAATTTATTTTTACAACCAAATATATTGATTTGGTTTTGTGCTGCTGCTGTTCGGCGGTTGTTGGCCAATTAAAGTTTGTTTTATCCGATTTTTTTTCCAAATGTTGATTCATATTATTGGGTTCTTTTTTGTAGAGGTTTGGAACCACACAAAAAGTGTAAATGGTTGTGATTTGTTTCTAATTTAGCGAATGTCTGTTGAAAGGATTTAGTTGAAAAATGAAAAGAGAAATAAAAAAATACAATTAATTACAAAGTGTGAAGACCTCAAATTTAAAACGAAAAAAAAATCAAATATTGACAAAAGGCAATAGGTAAAAAAACCAGAAAAACCTCAACAAAGTTAAAATTGTAAAATATTTACCTGGTTTTTAAAGGAAAAAATTATAAAAAGAATTTAAATTTGTAAAAAGTTGTAATAGGTTGACTTTAAATATAAAATCCTTTTTGGGATATTAATCTTTTTTTTATGGACTCCGTCTAGAGACTTGAAAAAAAATTTACTTAAAACTTTATTATATCAAAACCTACAACATATCCAAGAAAAATGGGGGAAACACTTCTTTTAAAAGAAAATCAAAAGTTACAAATTTTCCAACTCCCCAGAGAAACTTCATAAATACCCAACTTTACTAAAAGTATTAACCAGTTGACATTTTACTACTCTCACAATATTTAAAACTTTAACAAATATTTTGTAAAGACTTATTTTTTTACCCATAGTTTTAACATACAAAATAACTAACCTTCACTATCATCGATTTCAAATTTTAGCTATATTCTACTTATAAGATACCACTTCCCTAGATATTTGGTTTTTTGTTGAATTTTCTTTTTCCCCAAAAACAAAAACACATCTAAACTTTTAAACATAACCTTCAAAAATCTTGAGGAAAAAAGTTAAGTCAAAAAATACGAGCAGCACTTAAAAAATAGCTAAAATAAATTTTTGTAAAGAAAAATCAACGCTTGTCCTAAAAACAACCGGAAAAAATCCCTAACCGCCAAGAGTTTGCCAGCAGACAAGAAAAATGTTGTTGTTTCAGCGGTAAAACTAGGGTACCCTACAGCAAGTATGTATAATAGTTTGGTCTCTGCATTCAAAAATCATCCACACCTGAATCATAAGAAATATGGAAAAATTTAAAAACATGTCTGGTTACAATTGAAAATACAAAAGTTTTAATTAATTTGTGTGAAAAATCCAATATTACAAAATTTTGGTCATCAAATCGAAATTTCTAAAAAAGTGGATCTACTGAGCTTTGCCTATAACTTTGTTAAATTCCCATCTAAAAAACCTTTTCAACAATACCAAACATGCTTAAAACTTAGTTTAAACCGCTAATAAATCTTTATATTTTCGAATTTAAGATGAACTAAATTTTCCTATACTTAGGCCAAATGTAACTTTTTCCACCTAAAAAGTATGAAACAGAGTTTTTAACAGCCAAAAGCCCTAAGTCTTACCTTTTCATAAATGTATACTTCATCTGCATAAAATTGCATATATGGCCGATATTTAGAAGCAACCGAAAAATAATTAGATGTTCAAAATTTTTCCGAAAAAAAAAATTGTTCGTGTTTAGTTCCCATTTATTTTTTTTTTTGCTAAAAAAAAACCCTTTAGCATAATACAAATAATAAATTAAAGGCCAAGGTCCAGGCTTTGCATTACAATATAAATCATTTGCATAAATTTAAATATTCAGATTAAAACTAATAATGATGACTTAAAACTATAACTAATAATATTTCTAAAAAACAGTTCGCGATAAGAAGACATTTCTATAGAAAAAATAAAAATATGAAGATATCTCTATAGAAAACCTGACAATAGAAAGACATTTCTATAGAAAAGTAGACCATAGGAAGACATTTTTATAAAGAAAAGTTCCATTTCTATAGAAAACAAAAGTTTACGGTAGGAACACATTTCTATAGAAATATTTATGAGAGGAAGACTTTTCTAAAATAAAGTTGACGATAGGAAGACTTTTCTAAAGAAAAGTTGACGATAGAAAGACTTTTCTAAGGAAAAGTTGACGAAAGGAAGACTTTTTTAAAGAAAGTTGACGATAGACTTACTTTTCTAAAGAATAGTTGACGACAGGAGGACTTTTCTAAAGAAAAGTTGACGACAGGAGGACTTTTCTAAAGAAAAGTTGACGACAGGAGGACTTTTCTAAAGAAAAGTTGACGACAGGAGGTCTTTTCTAAAGAAAAGTTGACGACAGGAGGACTTTTCTAAAGAAAAGTTGACGACAGGAAGACTTTTCTAAAGAAAAGTTGACGACAGGAAGACTTTTCTAAAGAAAAGTTGACGACAGGAAGACTTTTCTATAGAAAAGTTGACGATAGGAAGACTTTTCTAAAGAAAAGTTGACGACAGGAACCTTTTCTAAAGAAAAGATGATGACAGGAAGACTTTTCTAAAGAGAAGTTGACGACAGGAAGAATTTTCTAAAGAAAAGTTGACGACAGGAAGACTTTTCTAAAGAAAATTTGACGACAGGAAGACTTTTCTAAAGAAAAGTTGACGACAGGAAGACTTTTCTAAAGAAAAGTTGACGACAGGAAGACTTTTCTAAAGAAAAGTTGACGACAGAAAGACTTTTCTAAAGAAAAGTTGACGACAGGAAGACTTTTCTAAAGAAAAGTTGACGATAGGAAGACTTTTCTAAAGAGAAGTTGACGACAGGAAGAATTTTCTAAAGAAAAGTTGACGACAGGAAGACTTTTCTAAAGGAAATTTGACGACAGGAAGACTTTTCTAAAGAAAAGTTGACGACAGGAAGACTTTTCCAAAGAAAAGTTGACGACAGGAAGACTTTTCTAAAGAAAAGTTGACGACAGAAAGACTTTTCTAAAGAAAAGTTGACGACAGGAAGACTTTTCTAAAGAAAAGTTGATGACAGGAAGACTTTTCTAAAGAAAAGTTGACGACAGGAAGACTTTTCTAAAGAAAAGTTGACGACAGGAAGACTTTTCTAAAGAAAAGTTGACGACAGGAAGACTTTTCTAAAGAAAAGTTGACGACAGGAAGACTTTTCTAAAGAAAAGTTGACGACAGGAAGACTTTTCTAAAGAAAAGTTGACGACAGGAAGACTTTTCTAAAGAAAAGTTGACGACAGGAAGACTTTTCTAAAGAAAAGTTGACGACAGGAAGACTTTTCTAAAGAAAAGTTGACGATAGGAAGACTTTTCTAAAGAAAAGTTGACGACAGGAAGACTTTTCTAAAGAAAAGTTGACGACAGGAAGACTTTTCTAAAGAAAAGTTGACGACAGGAAGACTTTTCTAAAGAAAAGTTGACGACAGGAAGACTTTTCTAAAGAAAAGTTGACGACAGGAAGACTTTTCTAAAGAAAAGTTGACGACAGGAAGACTTTTCTAAAGAAAAGTTGACGACAGGAAGACTTTTCTAAAGAAAAGTTGACGACAGGAAGACTTTTCTAAAGAAAAGTTGACGACAGGAAGACTTTTCTAAAGAAAAGTTGACGACAGGAAGACTTTTCTAAAGAAAAGTTGACGACAGGAAGACTTTTCTAAAGAAAAGTTGACGACAGGAAGACTTTTCTAAAGAAAAGTTGACGACAGGAAGACTTTTCTAAAGAAAAGTTGACGATAGAAAGTTTCTTCTATAGAAAAGTTGCCGATAGGAAGTTTTTTCTATAGAAAAGTTGACGATAGGAAGTTATTTCTATAGAAAAGTTGACGATAGGATGTTTTTTCTACAGAAAAGTGAAGGAGAGGAAATTTTTTCTATAGAAAAGTTTATAATAGATAGTTTTTTCTATAGAAAAATTGACGATAGGAAGTTTTTTCTATAGAAAAGTTGACGATAGGAAGATTTTTCTATAAAAAAAGTTGACGATAGGAAGTTTTTTATATAGAAAAGTTGATAGGAAGTTTTTCTATAGAAAAGTTGACGATAGGAAGTTTTTTCTATAAAAAAGTTGACGATAGGAAGTTTTGTCTATGGAAAAGTTGACGATAGGAAGATTTTCTATAGAAAAGTTGACGATAGGAAGTTTTTTTATAGAAATTTGACGATAGGAAGTTTTTTCTATAGAAAAGTTGACGATAGGAAGTTTTTTCTATAGAAAAGTTGACGATAGGAAGTTTTTTCTATAGAATAGTTGACGATAGGAAGTTTTTTCTATAGAAAAGTTAACAATAGGAAGTTTTTTCTAAAAAAAAAGTTGACAATAGGAAGTTTTTTGTATAGAAATGTTGACGATAGGAAGTTTTTTCTATAGAAATGTTGACGATAGGAAGTTTCTTCTTTAGAAAAGTTGACGATATGACTTTTTTTATGGAAAAGTGGTTCCTAAAAAATGTTGATATTAAAAAGAATTTTATATTGTAAAGTTGACGTTGGGAAAAGTTTTCTATATAAATAGAAAAGTGGACTCTAGCATAAGATGAGTTTGGGATGCTGTTTAGTGTATAGTTTATGTAGTGTATTTGAAATTCGTCTTAGAAGCTTTTGAATCTTTGGTTTTTGCCAAAGCCCTTTACTGAAATTCACATTGACATTTGTTGATAAAACTTACACATTTCAGTGAAAGGGAAAAAATTCCCTTTACTAACTTAATTTATAGTTCGAAAAATATATGAAAAGTTTTTTCTTTATTGCTACATCATACATCTATTATTTAAATACTCAAAGGTATTCTTTAGAACTTTTCTAATAATTTCTTTTGAATCACTTCATTTACAGGATATTAAACCCAAAGGAGTTTTCTTGGACATTCTTCAGGTTCATACGTTTATTTATTACATATTGGACAGAAATTTTTAGCTTTCAATGATTTCATATTAAGTTTTGTTTGGGAAAGTTTAACAATACCGATTTGATTTCGAAAAAATGTAAAACTTTGGGAAATTTTTTTCAGGATAAGAAGAAGTTGACATCTAGAACATATTAAAGCATATAATTAATTTGATTTGGATATTTCAAGAGATAAGAAGCTATTATACCTATTGGTTATAAAGGGAATCAAATTTTGATACTGGGATAAATCTCTAATTTAAAAATTTTCTAAGTGAAACTATTTTTTTTTGTTATCCAGATGTTGGTATTATCTTAACTTCTATCATCATTTTCTTAAAATATTTTTTTCCGCTAAAAATTCTTCTTAATTGTAATTACCAGCACTTAATATTTTTGTATAATTATCTCCATATGTTGTCCCTCGGAATTCCCCTGTTTATATTTACTTTGGATTTTCACTTGTTTTTCTTAAATAATATTGTTTTTTTTTCATTTTCATTTTTTCTTTTTATTTCATCTTATTTTAATGTTTTATCTCGTTGTATTGTGTTTTATTTCAAAATGTATCTCCTAGAGAAAAACGAATCTCTATTACATCGAAAATGAAGGAAAACAAGAAATGACAGAAAAACAACATTTTTGCTCATTACAAATGAACATGACAGCTTTTGTTGTTTCTATTCCTTGATAACCAATGTAATTGTGGACAGTGGGGCAAAAGAGCAAAATGTATGATTTTGTATATTTTATTTAGAAATGTCTTACCATCGTCAACTTTTCTATAGAAAAGTCTTACCATCGTCAACTTTTCTATAGAAAAGTCTTACTATCGTCAACTTTTCTATAGAAAAGTCTTATTATCGTCAACTTTTCTATAGAAAAGTCTTACTATCGACAACTTTTCTATAGAAAAGTCTTACTATCGTCAACTTTTCTATAGAAAAGTCTTACTATCGTCAACTTTTCTATAGAAAAGTCTTACTGTCGTCAACTTTTCTATAGAAAAGTCTTACTGTCGTCAACTTTTCTATAGAAAAGTCTTACTATCGTCAACTTTTCTATAGAAAAGTCTTACTATCGTCAACTTTTCTATAGAAAAGTCTTACTATCGTCAACTTTTCTATAGAAAAGTCTTACTATCGTCAACTTTTCTATAGAAAAGTCTTACTATCGTCAACTTTTCTATAGAAAAGTCTTACTATCGTCAACTTTTCTATAGAAAAGTCTTACTATCGTCAACTTTTCTATAGAAAAGTCTTACTATCGTCAACTTTTCTATAGAAAAGTCTTACTATCGTCAACTTTTCTATAGAAAAGTCTTACTATCGTCAACTTTTCTATAGAAAAGTCTTACTATCGTCAACTTTTCTATAGAAAAGTCTTACTATCGTCAACTTTTCTATAGAAGTCTTACTATCGTCAACTTTTCTATAGAAAAGTCTTACTATCGTCAACTTTTCTATAGAAAAGTCTTACTATCGTCAACTTTTCTATAGAAAAGTCTTACTATCGTCAACTTTTCTATAGAAAAGTCTTACTATCGTCAACTTTTCTATAGAAAAGTCTTACTATCGTCAACTTTACTATAGAAAAGTCTAACTATCGTCAACTTTTCTATAGAAAAGTCTAACTATCGTCAACTTTTCTATAGAAAAATCTTACTATCGTCAACTTTTCTATAGAAAAGTCTTACTATCGTCAACTTTTCTATAGAAAAGTCTTACTATCGTCAACTTTTCTATAGAAAAGTCTTACTATCGTCAACTTTTCTATAGAAAAGTCTTACTATCGTCAACTTTTCTATAGAAAAGTCTTACTATCGTCAACTTTTCTATAGAAAAGTCTTACTATCGTCAACTTATCTATAGAAAAGTCTTACTATCGTTAACTTTTCTATAGAAAAATCTTACTATCGTCAACTTTTCTATAGAAAAGCCATACTATCGTCAACTTTTCTATAGAAAAGCCTTACTATCGTCAACTTTTCTATAGAAAAGTCTTACTATCGTCAACTTTTCTATAGAAAAGTCTTACTATCGTCAACTTATCTATAGAAAAGTCTTACTAAAGTTAACTTTTCTATAGAAAAGTCTTACTATCGTCAACTTTTCTATAGAAAAGTCTTACTATCGTCAACTTTTCTATAGAAAAGTCTAACTATCGTCAACTTTTCTATAGAAAAATCTTACTATCGTCAACTTTTCTATAGAAAAGTCTTACTATCGTCAACTTTTCTATAGAAAAGTCTTACTATCGTCAACTTTTCTATAGAAAAGTCTTACTATCGTCAACTTTTCTATAGAAAAGTCTTAGTATCGTCAACTTTTCAATAGAAATGTATTTAATTGGCCAACTTTTAAATAGAAATGCCTCCCTTTGGTCACTTTTCTATAGAAATATCTTTCTTTGGTCAACTTTTCTGCAGGAATGTCTTCCTTTGGTCAACTTTTCTATAGAAATGTCTTTCTTTGGTCAACTTTTTTATAAAAATGTCTTCCTTTGGTTAACGTTTCTATAGAAATGTCTTCCTTTGGTCAACTTTTCTATAGACAAGACTTCCTTTCGTCAACTTTTCTTTAGAAATATCTTCCTTTGGTCAACTTTTTTAAAGAAATGTCTTACTGTTGTCAACTTTTCTATAGAAATGTTTTCCGTTGGTAACCTTTTTTTTAAGAAATGACTTCCGTTGGTCAACTTTTCTATAGAAATGTCTTGATTTAGTCAACTTTTCTATGGTAAAGTCTTCCTTTGGTCAACTTTTTTATAGAAATGTCTTCCTTTTGTCAACCTTTTTAAAGAAATATCTTGCTTTGATCAACTTTTCAATAGAAATGTCTTTCATTGGCCAACTTTTAATTAGAAATGTCTTCCTTTGGTCAACTTTTCTATAGAAATGTCTTCCTTTGGTCAACTTTTCTATAAAAATGTCTTCATTTGGTCAACTTTTCTATAGAAATGTCTTCGTTTGGTCACCTTTTTTTATAGAAATGTCTTCCTTGGGTCAACTTTTCTATCGAAATGTCTTTCTTTGGTCTCCCTTTAGTTTCTGCTGCCCCACTGTCCTGCACTTGTACTAATAGTTGTAGCTTATATTATTTTTTGTGGCCAAAAAACTACATGAAAACTACAAGTTAAAAAAAATAAAATATCTTGTTCTTATAAATGTTTTTTTGTAGTTGTGGTGTTGTGTTATTTTTAGTTTTTCTTTTTGTACTATTTTCAGAATAACATAAGGAAAAAAACAGAATTACTAGAATATAAATAGTAAAACTCCCACAACATAAACTAATTAAAGTGTACGACTACTCGAAGGAATTCCCAAAACTATCAAAAGGAAAATGAAAAGGGTTGATAGGAACAGGGGAGCGTTTGCTTTTAAAAAAAGAAAATGTTAAAATGCTTAGGAGAATTTTTGGGTATTGAATTAAGTAAAGCATACATTAGGGGGTATTAATTTAAGATTTAAGTACTGTTAGACTTTAGGGCGTTTAATTTAGCCTGAGTATGGATAATGCAAGCTACAGCTCTTTGAAGGCTTGCATAATTCGAAAGGTGCTTCAGTTTATAGCTGTTATAGCCTTTTAAAATCCCTACTGGTCCCTTTAATCTCAATTTTTTTCCCATCCTCAACATCATTTTCTATCCCGCTAAACATTAAACTATTTTTAAATGATTTGTTTTTCTTTTCGAATGAAAATGAATTAAAAACCACCAAAATATCATTCTTTTGAAACATTTTATTTGTTTTCTCTAGTTATTTTTTTTTCTTTTTGGAAGTTTTCTGCCATGAAGAGTTTTTGATTTCGCGCTTCATGTACCAAAAACAACAGTATCGAAAAATAGACCAAATGTTCAGTTTGTTTTATATCTAGTTCCTTTGGTTTCTATTTAATAGAGTTTTTTTTTTGCAATTTCGAAATAAAACAAAATTAAAATACATTCATTCATTCACATACAGAAAATGCGATAAAATAAATTTTAATTGGATAAATGTAAAAGTAGAAATGATATCCGGTAATAGATACCAGCATCTACTTAGAGATGATATAAACTCATTTACAATAACATTTACTTAACAAAAATAACAATTTTTTTAACAATAAGATATTGTTGACGATTTCTACAAAAAATATCACAATCACAAGTCATTTCTAAACAAAAGTTGACGACGGAAAGACATTTTTATAAAACTCTACTATAGGAAGACATTTTTATAGAAAAGTTGACGATAGAAAGACATTTCTATAGAAAAGTTGACAATAGGAAGACTTTACTATAGAAAAGTTGACGATAGGAAGACTTTTCTATAGAAAGGTTGACGATAGGAAGACTTTACTATAGAAAAGTTGACAATAGGAAGACTATACTATAGAAAAGTTGACGATAGGAAGACTTTACAATAAAAAAGTTGACAATTGGAAGACTTAACTATAGAAAAGTTGACGATAGAAAGACTTTACTATAGAAAAGTTAACGACAGGAAGACTTAACTATAGAAAAGTAGACGATAGAAAGACTTTACTATAGAAAAGTTGACGATAGCAAGACTTTACTATAGAAAAGTTGACGATAGGAAGACTTTACAATGGGACAATGGGAAGACATTTCTACAGAAAAGTTGACGATAGGAAGACTTTACTATAGAAAAGTTGACGATAGAAAGAACAAACTATAGAAATGTGACGATAGGAAGACTTTACTATAAAAAAGTTGACGATAAGAAGAATTTACTATAGAAAAGTTGACGATAGGAAGACTTTACAATAGAAAAGTTGACAACACTAGAGAACAGTTTTTTGACCAAACGCATTTGACACCTAATCTATATGTAAAATTGTCCGCTGAATCCAAATATGAAGTCAGAATGGTCAAAAGTAGAACAGTTTTCGAGATATTGCAAAATAACCGTTTTTTGTGTTTTTAAAAAAGATGAAGGCACTTAAAATAAAATATTTTCAAAAATGTCCGTCGGTTCGGACATTTCTTACTTTCCAATGAAATACAATAAAATTACTAAAATAACCATTGGTTGTTTGTTAAGATCGGTCATGAAATGACAGAGTAATAGTGGAAAAAACTTCAGATTCCATGAAAAATTTGTTAATTTTTAGCAATTTCGCCCTTTTCAATCAATCTCTTTTAAACCGAACAATTAAAAATTTGTATGTATTTTTACATAGCGTATTAGTATATTAAGTGGGAATATTTTGCGTCCAACATAATCCAGATTGGTACAGAAGTGACAAAGCTACAGAAGATTAAGTGAATTTAGCCACTTTTCGCTATTTTTAAATCAAGTGCCCAAAGGAAAAACAAACATTTTAAATATTAAAAAATTTTAATTTTGGGAAAAAAAGAAATTAAGAAAGCGTGAAATTTGTTAACAAGAACGAAATGCGTAAGGCAAAACGGGCATTTATTTGCAAGAACAATCCAAACAAGTTTTGCTATGCTTGTGGAGTGTACAGTTTTGCACAGCCGTCAAATTTTTCAAACCAATTGCAAAAAGCATTTCGGATGTATTTCAAAGTCAATACGGAAAACATATTGAAATCTTGGACCCCGAATACTTTGTGTAATTCATGCAAAACTCGTTTAACTATGTGGATGTCGGGTGCAGAGTGAGTATGCGTTTTTTAATTTTGTTCTTAGAAAATATGTCTTCAGAATCTTAAGCTAATTTACTATACTGTAGTCGGTATATGCCATTTGATGTTCCCGCCATTTGGCATGAACCCAAAAACCACGAAATCGACTGTTATTTTTGCTTAGCCAATGTAAAGCAAAATGGACGTCATAAGTCTGTTGAATATGCAGATGTTAACTCCTTTATAAAACCAATTCCTCATATGCCTGAAGCTCAATATCCCCTTTGTCCAAAGCGGAAGCATGACTCCGATTCATATGATTCAAGTGACGACAGTGACTTAATTGAAAATAAGGAAACAGTAATGCCCCTCACACAAGCTGAACTCAATGACTGGGTTAGAGATTTGGAGTTACCGAAGAAAAAGGCAGAGTTGGTAGCATCAAGAATGAAAGAACGTGGCTTTGTGACACCTGACGTGAGAATTTCGCATTACAGGAGCCGACATGAAAGTTTTTCTAGTTACTTTTCGAAAAAAGATGGTATTTGCTATTGCCATGATATTAATGGCTTGTTCAGTCAATTCGGGGAGACACACAATCCAGACGATTGGCGATTATTTATTGACAGCAGCAAGTTAAGCTTAAAAGCTGTTCTGTTACACAAAGGTAATAAAAAGCCTTCAGTTCCAGTGGCACATGCTGTAAAGGTAAAAGAATCTTATGAGTCCATATCTCAAATGCTCGATCTTGTAAATTATGAAGTCCATAACTGGAAAATCTGTGCCGATTTAAAAGTTGTTGCCATGGTGACTGGTTTGCAACAAGGGTACACAAAATATTGTTGTTTTTTGTGCAAATGGGATAGCCGAGCGCATCAGGAACACTATTCCCGAAAAGATTGGCCGGATAGAACAAATTTTACGCTTGGTCAAGACAATGTCAAATATAAAGCTCTCGTGAAAAAGGAAAAAATTATTTTGCCACCGTTACATATAAAACTTGGCTTAATCAAAAATTTTGTAAAAGCTTTGGTAAAAAGAGGAAACAGTGTCGCATTTAAATACCTGAAAACCGTTTTTCCCAACTTGTCAGATGCCAAAATTAAAGAAGGGATTTTTGTGGGACCACAAATTACAAAGCTACTCAAGGATTCAAAATTTGATTCGATTTTGTCTGAAGATGAGTTAAAGGCATGGAGATCATTTGGTTTGGTTGTATCAGGCTTTTTGGGCAATTTCAGGGATCCAAACTATGAAGACATCATTCGTGATTTGTTAAAAAACTATGAGAAAATTGGTAGGTTTTTAAATCGTTTTTTCATTGAAGAATTTTACTTAACACTCATTTTTATATCTTACTTAAAAAGGAGTTAATATGTCTTTAAAAATACACCTTCTGCATTCGCACTTAAATTTCTTCCCAAATAACCTCGGCGATGAAAGTGACGAACATGGTGAGCGTTTTCACCAACAAATACAAGAAATGGAACGTCGATACCAAGGGGTGTATGATGAGGTGATGCTGGGCGACTATTGTTGGTTCCTTGTGCGAGAGGCAGAAAATAATTACAATAGGCAAAGCAATTCAACAGTTCTAAGTCATTTTTAATATTTATTATTAATAATGCAATTTATACCTACATGCATTTTTTTAATTTTATAAAAATCTAAAAATGGGATAATTTAATTAATCTTCTACAACTCTGTGATTTTTGCACCGATCTGATTCTTATTGGACCCGTAATATTTGTATTGAAATAAATTAATCTCGTAAGTGATGAAACTAAAGAAAAAGTTATTGTTTGGTTTAAAAAAAAGAAGTTGAAAACAGCAAAATTTCAAAAAATCATTAAAATTTTCGTGAAGTTCAAGCTTTGGTCAACTGTAAAACTCTAAATTCTTATCCAATTTTTGCAAGCGTCCCGTGATTGTTTTGATAATTTTATTGTCTTTCAACGGCAAAAAAGACTTTCAAAATCCGCCAAGCTGTTTTGAAGGTACGTTCACTATAGTGACATAACCTTTTTAGAAAACGCAAAAAACTGTTATTACGCAATATCTCGAAAACTGTTCTACTTTTGACCATTTTGATTTCATATTCGGATTCAGTGAGCAATTTTACATACAGATCAAGTGTCAGATTCATTTGGTCACGACTTTGTTGAAATCTTGTGAAGTAGTGCAATTGGAAGACTTAACTATAGAAAAGTTGACGATAGAAAGACTTTACTATAGAAAAGTTGACGACAGGAAGACTTAACTATAGAAAAGTAGACGATAGGAAGATTTTACTATAGAAAAGTTGACGATAGCAAGACTTTACTATAGAAAAGTTGACGATAAGAAGACTTTACTATAGAAAAGTTGACGATAAGATAACTTTACTATAGGAAAGTTGACGAAAGGAAGACTTTACTATAGAAAAGTTGACGATAGGAAGACTTTTCTATAGAAAGGTTGACGATAGGAAGACTTTACTATAGAAAAGTTGACAATAGGAAGACTATACAATAGAAAAGTTGACAATGGGAAGACATTTCTACAGAAAATTTGACGATAGGAAGAATTTACTATAGAAAAGTTGACGATAGAAAGAATAAACTATAGAAATGTGACGATAGGAAGACTTTACTATAGAAAAGTTGACGATAGGAAGACTTTTGAAATACAAAATTTTTGAAAAATTTCCTATAAAATTAGAAAATTTTTGAAAAATTTCCTATAAAAATAGAAAATTTTTTAAAAATTTCCTATAAAAATTGAAAATTTTTTAAAAATGTCCTATAAAATAAGAAAATTTTTGAAAAATTTCCTATTAAAAAATAGAAAATTTTTGAAAAATTTCCTATTAAAAAATAGAAAATTTTTGAAAAATTTCCTATTAAAAAATAGAAAATTTTTGAAAAATTTCCTATTAAAAAATAGAAAATTTTTGAAAAATTTCCTATTAAAAAATAGAAAATTTTTGAAAAATTTCCTATTAAAAAATAGAAAATTTTTGAAAAATTTCCTATTAAAAAATAGAAAATTTTTGAAAAATTTTCTATTAAAAAATGGAAAATTTTTGAAAAATTTCCTATTAAAAAATAGAAAATTTTTGAAAAATTTCCTATTAAAAAATAGAAAATTTTTGAAAAATTTAATTAATTAAAGGATAGAAATTTTTTTAAAACTTTTTTGTCCGCTCTAATATTAAGTCCACTTATGCTGCATACTCTAGCATTGTTCCCAATACTTAAACAACATTCGTGCTATCAGAACTACCTGTCGTAATAAGCGGAAGTAATTACGATTACTTACAGTAAATTGACCAAATTTAATTGTTTTTATTTTTGTGCGCAAAATACTTTTTATCATACACTTTTCGCCATTTAAATTTCCATAACAAAGTACCTGTCTGTCCTTCCCTCCGTCTGTCAGTCAGACTGTCTTTCGGACATTCGAACCCCACACGAATTTTTGTTTTATAATATTTATGGCTGAGGCTATTAAATTATAATAAAATATTAAAATTTATACATAAATTTTCATATTTCCATATGTATCTGAACATTCATTTATGGCAGCATTAAAAGGTGAGATGAATATTAAAATACAAAAATTGCTAAGAGAATATTAATTGAAACAATGATAAAAATTTATGGTTAAATCATTAAGTTTGGAAGTTTTCTTTTTTTTTGCAGAAGCAGTTTAAAATGTTTCAAAAAATAAATGCAAACGGTTATGAAATGTTTAAGTCAGATTAACGATATTAAAATATTTCAACAAAATTTTCAAAAAATTCTTATTTTTATAGGAAATTTTTCAAAAATTTTCTATTTCTATAGAAAATTTTTCAGAAGCTTCCTATTTTTAAAAAATTTCCTATTTTAATAATAATTTTTCAAAAATTTCCTATTTTTATAGGAATTTTTCAAAAATTTTTCCAAAATTTCCTATTTTTATAGGAAATTTTTCAAAAATTTCCTATTTTTATAGGAAATTTTTCAAAAATTTCCTATTTTTATAGGAAATTTTTCAAAAATTTCCTATTTTTATAGGAAATTTTTCAAAAATTTCCTATTTTTATAGGAAATTTTTCAAAAATTTCCTATTTTTATAGGAAATTTTTCAAAAATTTCCTATTTTTATAGGAAATTTTTCAAAAATTTCCTATTTTTATAGGAAATTTTTCAAAAATTTCCTATTTTTATAGGAAATTTTTCAAAAATTTCCTATTTTTATAGGAAATTTTTCAAAAATTTCCTATTTTTATAGGAAATTTTTCAAAAATTTCCTATTTTTATAGGAAATTTTTCAAAAATTTCCTATTTTTATAGGAAATTTTTCAAAAATTTCCTATTTTTATAGGAAATTTTTCAAAAATTTCCTATTTTTATAGGAAATTTTTCAAAAATTTCCTATTTTTATAGGAAATTTTTCAAAAATTTCCTATTTTTATAGGAAATTTTTCAAAAATTTCCTATTTTTATAGGAAATTTTTCAAAAATTTCCTATTTTTATAGGAAATTTTTCAAAAATTTCCTATTTTTATAGGAAATTTTTCAAAAATTTCCTATTTTTTTAGGAAATTTTTCAAAAATTTCCTATTTTTATAGGAAATTTTTCAAAAATTTCCTATTTTTATAGGAAATTTTTCAAAAATTTCCTATTTTTATAGGAAATTTTTCAAAAATTTCCTATTTTTATAGGAAATTTTTCAAAAATTTCCTATTTTTATAGGAAATTTTTCAAAAATTTCCTATTTTTATAGGAAATTTTTCAAAAATTTCCTATTTTTATAGGAAATTTTTCAAAAATTTCCTATTTTTATAGGAAATTTTTCAAAAATTTCCTATTTTTATAGGAAATTTTTCAAAAATTTCCTATTTTTATAGGAAATTTTTCAAAAATTTCCTATTTTTATAGGAAATTTTTCAAAAATTTCCTATTTTTATAGGAAATTTTTCAAAAATTTCCTATTTTTATAGGAAATTTTTCAAAAATTTCCTATTTTTATAGGAAATTTTTCAAAAATTTCCTATTTTTATAGGAAATTTTTCAAAAATTTCCTATTTTTATAGGAAATTTTTCAAAAATTTCCTATTTTTATAGGAAATTTTTCAAAAATTTCCTATTTTTATAGGAAATTTTTCAAAAATTTCCTATTTTTATAGGAAATTTTTCAAAAATTTCCTATTTTTATAGGAAATTTTTCAAAAATTTCCTATTTTTATAGGAAATTTTTCAAAAATTTCCTATTTTTATAGGAAATTTTTCAAAAATTTCCTATTTTTATAGGAAATTTTTCAAAAATTTCCTATTTTTATAGGAAATTTTTCAAAAATTTCCTATTTTTATAGGAAATTTTTCAAAAATTTCCTATTTTTATAGGAAATTTTTCAAAAATTTCCTATTTTTATAGGAAATTTTTCAAAAATTTCCTATTTTTATAGGAAATTTTTCAAAAATTTCCTATTTTTATAGGAAATTTTTCAAAAATTTCCTATTTTTATAGGAAATTTTTTAAAAATTTCCTATTTTTATAGGAAATTTTTCAAAAATTTCCTATTTTTATAGGAAATTTTTCAAAAATTTCCTATTTTTATAGGAAATTTATCAAAAAATTTCCTATTTTTATAGGAAATTTATCAAAAAATTTCCTATTTTTATAGGAAATTTATCAAAAAATTTCCTATTTTTATAGGAAATTTATCAAAAAATTTCCTATTTTTATAGGAAATTTTTCAAAAATTTCCTATATTTATAGGAAATTTATCAAAAATTTCCTATTTTTATAGGAAATTTTTCAAAAATTTCCGCTTTTTATTTCCTATTTTTATAGGAAATTTTTCAAAAATTTAATATTTTTATAGGAAAATTTTAAAAAATTTACTATTTTTATAGGAAATTTTTCAAAAATTTCCGCTTTTTATTTCTTATTTTTATAGGAAATTTTTCAAAAAATTACTATTTTTATAGGAAATATTTCAAAAATTTCCTATTTTTATAGGAAATTTTTCAAAAATTTCCTATTTTTATAGGAAATTTATCAAAAATTTCCTATTTTTATAGGAAATTTTTCAAAAATTTCCGCTTTTTATTTCCTATTTTTATAGGAAATTTTTCAAAAATTTAATATTTTTATAGGAAAATTTTCAAAAATTTACTATTTTTATAGGAAATTTTTCAAAAATTTCCGCTTTTTATTTCTTATTTTTATAGGAAATTTTTCAAAAAATTACTATTTTTATAGGAAATATTTCAAAAATTTCCTATTTTTATAGGAAATTTTTCAAAAATTTCCTATTTTTATAGGAAATTTTTCAAAAATTTCCTATTTTTATAGGAAATTTTTCAAAAATTTCCCATTTTTATAGGAAATTTTTCAAAAATTTACTTTTTTTATAGGAAATTTTTCAAAAATTTACTTTTTTTATAGGAAATTTTTCAAAAATTTCCTACTTTTATAGGAAATTTTTCAAAAATTTCCTATTTTTATAGGAAATTTTTCAAAAATTTCCCATTTTTATAGGAAATTTTTCAAAAATTTCCCATTTTTATAGGAAATTTTTCAAAAATTTCTATTTTTATAGGAAATTTTTCAAAAATTTCCTATTTCTATAGGAAATTTTTCAAAAATTTCCTATTTTTATAAGAAATTTTTCAAAAATTTCTTATTTCTATAGGACAATTTTAAAATCTTTTTTATTTTTAAACAAAAATTTCAACAAATAAATGAAAAAACAACTTTGCAATATCTACAAATAAATACATAAGTAACAGCTACTTTTTCAATATAAATAACTGATACGAGTGTTTTAAAATAAAGAAATAACAATAACGCACAAAATTGTATAGAATTGAAAAATGATAAAATAACAAACTTTGTAAAGGACATACAACATACAACGACAAAAAGCCTTTAAACAAAACCTCAAACACGAAAAAAATACTTCTCTTACTCTTACACGTGTGTACATATTAAAAAGGATATACACCAACAACGAGTACTACAAGTATTTACATACATACACACACACATACATACATTCGCAATAACAAAGGATGAAAATAATGGATTATATGTTATTGGTTTGTTGGTAGAGGCGAGCATGTATAATCATGTCATAATTTTAATGGTCTGTATACAATTCTTACAAAGATAATATCAATACAATCCATATATATACACACACACATACAAACGATTTATATCCTGAAAAATAACAAATTCATGCGAATTTTCCACGAAATTTATGAAAACCAGATGATGTTAATGTTTTTTGCTGCTACTGATGATTTACATACACGAAACCAATCAATGAATTTATCTGAATAAAAATTTGTTTGAATTTTTTGCTTTTATAGCATAAAAGTTCTGGGTTTTATTGTACGTATAATAAATATGAAAAATATTTGTATGATTAAAGAAAATATTTCAATTGTTAAGTTGTAGTCAGTGCAATATTGAACTGCAGCCTAAAAGTATGCACTATTTAAGTTAATACATTCATGTTATGTATATTAACAGAGAAAATAAATTTAATTTATTTAATTTTATTTTAATGTTTCGAAGAAGCAAATCAATATTGCCGTATGGTCGCTTTGAAAAATCCTTTTACCGCTTTTACTCTAATTCAAAAACAACTAATGGAGACAATTATCTTATAAAAGAAAGCTAAGGCACACACACATACTCATTAAATGTATGTTTTTATAAAAAATTTTTAATAAAACATTTTTTAAAAGAAAGTTTTTAATAAAAAATATTAATTACATATTTTTTTCAATTTTGGTTAAAAAATTTTGAAAATAATTTTTTGTAAAAAAAATCTTTAGGTACAAAAAATATTAATAGAAAATTTTTGATAGAAAAATTTTGTTAAAGAAAATTTTTGATAGTAACGTTTTTTTTAATGAAATGTTTCAACATAAAATTTGTTAATATAAAATTTTAAAAGAAAAATTTTTATAAAACAATTTTTTTCTAGAATTTTTTTTTAACATTTTTTTAGAGAAAATTCTAAATAAAAAAAATTTTGAAAGAAAATTTTAGATAGAAACAAAAAAAAAAATTCTTTATAAAATATATTTAAGAGAAAAAATTTTTTTCCGTATAAAAATAAGAAATTTTTAAAAAATTTCCTATAAAAATTAGAAATTTTTGAAAAATATCCTATAAAAATAAGAAATTTTTAAAAAAATTTCATATAAAAATAGGAAATTTTTGAAAAATTTCCTATAAAAATAAGAAATTTTTCAAAAAATTACTATAAAAATAAGAAATTTTTGAAAATTTTTCTATAAAAATAAGAAATTTTTGAAAATTTTCCTATAAAAATAAGAAAATTTTAAAAAATTTCCTATAAAAATAAGAAATTTTTGAAAATTTTCCTACAAAAATAAGACATTTTTGAAAAATTTCCTATAAAAATAAGAAAATTTTGAAAAATATCCTATAAAAATAAGAAATTTTTGAAAAATTTCCTATAAAATTAGAAAATTTTTGAAAAATTACCTATAAAAATAGAAAATTTTTGAAAAATTTCCTACAAAAATAGAAAATTTTTGAAAAATTTTCTTTAAAAATAGAAATTTTTTGAAAAATTTCCTATAAAAATAGAAATTTTTTGAAAAATTTCCTATAAAAATAGAAAATTTTTCAAAAATTTCCTATAAAAATAGAAAATTTTTGAAAAATTTCCTATAAAAATAGAAAATTTTTGAAAAATTTCCTATAAAAATAGAAAATTTTTGAAAAATTTCCAATAAAAATAGAAAATTTTTGAAAATTTTCCCATAAAAATAGAAAATTTTTGAAAATTTTCCTATAAAAATAGGAAATTTTTGAAAAATTTCCTATAAAAAAAGGAAATTTTTGAAAAATTTCCTATAAAAGTAGAAAATTTTTGAAAAATTTCCTATAATAAAAAAAAATTTTTGAAAAATTTCCTATAATAATAGAAAATTTTTGAAAAAATTCCTATAAAAATAGAAATTTTTGAAAAATTTCCCATAAAAATAGAAATTTCCTACAAAAATAAGAAATTTTTGAAAAATTTCCTATAAAAATAAGAAATTTTTGAAAAATTTCCTATAAACATAAGAAATTTTTGAAAAATTTCCTATAAAATTAGAAAATTTTTGAAAAATTTCCTATAAAAATAGAAAATTTTTGAAAAATTTCCTATAAAAATAGAAAATTTTTGAAAAATTTTCTATAAAAATAGAAATTTTTTGAAAAATTTCCTATAAAAATAGAAAATTTTTGAAAAATTTCCTATAAAAATAGAAAATTTTTGAAAAATTTCCTATAAAAATAGAAAATTTTTGAAAAATTTCCTATAAAAATAGAAAATTTTTGAAAAATTTCCTATAAAAATAGAACATTTTTAAAAAATTTCCTATAAAAATAGAAAATTTTTGAAAAATTTCCTATAAAAATAGGAAATTTTTGAAAAATTTCCTATAAAAATAGGAAATTTTTGAAAAATTTCCTATAAAAATAGAAAATTTTTGAAAAATTTCCTATAATAATAGAAAATTTTTGAAAAATTTAATATAAAAATAAAAAGTTTTTGTAAAATTTCCTATAAAAATAGAAATTTTTTGAAAAATTTCCTATAAAAATAAGAAATTTTTAAAAAAATTTCCTATAAAAATAGGAAATTTTTGAAAAATTTCCTATAAAAATAAGAAATTTTTGAAAAATTTCCTATAAAAATAAGAAATTTTTGAAAATTTTCTATAAAAATAGAAAATTTTTGAAAAATTTTCTATAAAAATAGAAATTTTTTTGAAAAATTTCCTATAAAAATAGAAAATTTTTGAAAAATATCCTATAAAAATAGAAAATTTTTGAAAAATTTCCTATAAAAATAGAAAATTTTTGAAAAATTTCCTATAAAAATAGAAAATTTTTTAAAAATTTCCTATAAAAATAGAACATTTTTTAAAAATTTCCTATAAAAATAGAAATTTTTGAAAAATTTCCTATAAAAATAGAAAATTTTTGAAAAATTTCCTATAAAAATAGAAAATTTTTGAAAAATTTCCTATAAAAATAGAAAATTTTTGAAAAATTTCCTATAAAAATAGAAAATTTTTGAAAAATTTCCTATAAAAAAATGTTTTTTTTTAAATTTCCTATAAATATAAGAAATTTTTAAAAAATTTCCTATAAAAATTAGAAATTTTTAAAAAATTTCCTATAAAAATTAGAAATTTTTTAAAAATTTCCTATAAGTAAGAAATTTTTGAAAAATTTTTTACAAAAATTAGAAATTTTTGAAAATTTTCCAATAAAAATAAGAAATTTTTGAAAAATTTCCTATAAAAATAAGAATTTTTTGAAAAATTTCCTATAAAAATAAGAAATTTTTGAAAAATTTCCTATAAAAATAGGAAATATTTGAAAAATTTTATATAAAAATTAGAAATTTTTGAAAAATTTCCTATAAAAATAAGAAATTTTTGAAAAATTTCCTATAAAAATAAGAAATTTTTGAAAAATTTCCTATAAAAATAAGAAATTTTTGAAAAATTTCGTATAAAAATAGAAAATTTTTGAATAATTTTCTATAAAAATAAGAAATTTTTGATAAATTTCCTTTAAAAATCAACATTTTGGATAAATTTTCTATAAAAATAGAAAATTTTTGAAAAATTTTCTATAAAAATAGAAAATTTAAAAAAAAAAATTACTTATAAAAATCTGTGAAAATAGCATTACATAATATGTGAAAGTCCCCTAAGTGTAATTTTTTCTTTTTATTGAACAATTGTTAAATGTCAGCGAGGGGCATTAATAAAACAAAAAATAACACATAACTTAATCATTTGGACTAAATACCAAAATAAGGACACACGTTTAAGCACATTTTGATGTTTCGGGGGACCAAAGGGTAAAACATCTTCCATTTTTTCATTCGTGCGTACTTTGGAAACAATTTTATAAAAGTCATATTAGAAAATTTCCTGTTTTTACTCTATATTATTTTATTAACTATTATAAAGCCCCACTGTGCGTGCATTCGGTATGACCACATCTGTTTGCTAAAAGTAACTTCTGAAAAATAAACTTAAAATTGAAAATGTTTAACAAATATTGAATTGTGTTAAAACTCAATTTACGCACATAATTCCCACAATTTATATTCATTAATAATTTCTGCTTATTTTCTGTTTTCTTTCGTTTTTAAAATGGCAAACCTGAAAATTACTGCCACTAAAAAACAAGCGCTGCGATCTGATGGTATTGATGATGATACATACATATGTCAGATGTATATGATATGTACGACGAAACAATTTTTATTCATTATTTTGCAATTATTATTTTTGCATAAATTTCCGCATAACGAATCCAATGAATTTTTTTTTTGTACATTATAAACGATAAATTGTTGCGATTAATATAAAAAAACAACCAAATCACTTACACATGTGTAGCTTGAATATAGAAACTCTGGAAAAACTATTACAAACATACGTTTTAAGGCATACAAACCCCAGCCATGAAAGTGACAATTATGATGATAGTAATGGTATTGGTGATGATAATGGTGGTGTTGATGGTATTGATGCTGATACAGATAGAGATGGTGTTGGAAGTGCATCATAACTGGTGATGATATCCATGATATTATTATTTAAATTGATTGTATATTTATGAATATCAAAGGAATTGATAGCCGATTATACACGTATATATAAGAAATTTACTTTATATACATATGTATGTATGTCTACATATGTTTGCCTGTGTAAGACACTTATATTCTTGTGTGCGTGCATTTATTGTATACATAAATTTGCTTGTGCCTTTATACTTCGTATTGTTTTTAAATTATAATGATGACAATAAATTTATTATTGAGAATTTTTATTCATTAAAAAACATTATTTTGCAATAAAAATCTTATAACTAAATTTAAAGTTCAATATTTATAAAAATACAACGATATCGATAACGTTTCAATACAGTAGAGTGTGATTGATATATATGATTTATGAGGTATACTTTTAGGCGCTCAAATCTGAGGATAGGAAATTTTTCAAAAATTTCCTATTTTTATAGGAAAGTTTTCAAAAATTTCCTATATTTATAGGAAATTTTTCAAAAATTTCCTATTTTTATAGGAAATTTTTCAAAAATTTCCTATTTTTATAGGAAATTTTTCAAAAATTTCCTATTTTTATAGGAAATTTTTCAAAAATTTCCTATTTTTATAGGAAATTTTTCAAAAATTTCCTATTTTTATAGGAAATTTTTCAAAAATTTCCTATTTTTATAGGAAATTTTTCAAAAATTTCCTATTTTTATAGGAAATTTTTCAAAAATTTCCTATTTTTATAGGAAATTTTTCAAAAATTTCCTATTTTTATAGGAAATTTTTCAAAAATTTCCTATTTTTATAGGAAATTTTTCAAAAATTTCCTATTTTTATAGGAAATTTTTCAAAAATTTCCTATTTTTATAGGAAATTTTTCAAAAATTTCCTATTTTTATAGGAAATTTTTCAAAAATTTCCTATTTTTATAGGAAATTTTTCAAAAATTTCCTATTTTTATAGGAAATTTTTCAAAAATTTCCTATTTTTTATAGGAAATTTTTCAAAAATTTCCTATTTTTTATAGGAAATTTTTCAAAAATTTCCTATTTTTTATAGGAAATTTTTCAAAAATTTCCTATTTTTTATAGGAAATGTTTCAAAAATTTTCTATTTTTCAAAAATTTCCTACTTTTATAGGAAATTTTTCACAAATTTCCTATTTTTATAGGAAATTTTTCAAAAATTTCCTATTTTTATAGGAAATGTTTCAAAATTTTCTATTTTTCAAAAATTTCCTATTTTTATAGGAAATTTTTCAAAAATTTCCTATTTTTATAGGAAATTTTTCAAAAATTTCCTATTTTTATAGGAAATTTTTCAAAAATTTCCTATTTTTATAGGAAATTTTTCAAAAATTTCCTATTTTTATAGGAAATTTTTCAAAAATTTCCTATTTTTATAGGAAATTTTTCAAAAATTTCCTATTTTTATAGGAAATTTTTCAAAAATTTCCTATTTTTATAGGAAATTTTTCAAAAATTTCCTATTTTTATAGGAAATTTTTCAAAAATTTCCTAATTTTATAGGAAATTTTTCAAAAATTTCCTATTTGTATAGGAAATTTTTCAAAAATTTCCTATTTATATAGGAAATTTTTCAAAAATTTCCTATTAATATAGAAAATTTTTCAAAAATTTCCTATTTTTATAGGAAATTTTTCAAAAATTTCCTATTTTTATAGGAAATTTTTCAAAAATTTCCTATTTTTATAGGAAATTTTTCAAAAATTTCCTATTTTTATAGGAAATTTTTCAAAAATTTCCTATTTTTATAGGAAATTTTTCAAAAATTTCCTATTTTTATAGGAAATTTTTCAAAAATTTCCTATTTTTATAGGAAATTTTTCAAAAATTTCCTATTTTTATAGGAAATTTTTCAAAAATTTCCTATTTTTATAGGAAATTTTTCAAAAATTTCCTATTTTTATAGGAAATTTTTCAAAAATTTCCTATTTTTATAGGAAATTTTTCAAAAATTTCCTATTTATATAGGAAATTTTTCAAAAATTTCCTATTTTTATAGGAAATTTTTCAAAAATTTCCTATTTTTATAGGAAATTTTTCAAAAATTTCCTATTTTTATAGGAAATTTTTCAAAAATTTCCTATTTTTATAGGAAATTTTTCAAAAATTTCCTATTTTTATAGGAAATTTTTCAAAAATTTCCTATTTTTATAGGAAATTTTTCAAAAATTTCCTATTTTTATAGGAAATTTTTCAAAAATTTCCTATTTTTATAGGAAATTTTTCAAAAATTTCCTATTTTTATAGGAAATTTTTCAAAAATTTCCTATTTTTATAGGAAATTTTTCAAAAATTTCCTATTTTTATAGGAAATTTTTCAAAAATTTCCTATTTTTATAGGAAATTTTTCAAAAATTTCCTATTTTTATAGGAAATTTTTCAAAAATTTCCTATTTTTATAGGAAATTTTTCAAAAATTTCCTATTTTTATAGGAAATTTTTCAAAAATTTCCTATTTTTATAGGAAATTTTTCAAAAATTTCCTATTTTTATAGGAAATTTTTCAAAAATTTCCTATTTTTATAGCAAATTTTTCAAAAATTTCCTATTTTTATAGCAAATTTTTCAAAAATTTCCTATTTTTATAGCAAATTTTTCAAAAATTTCCTATTTTTATAGGAAAATTTTCAAAAATTTCCTTTTTTTATAGGAAAATTTTCAAAAATTTCCTTTTTTATAGGAAATTTTTTAAAAATTTTATATTTTTATAGGAAATTTTTCAAAAATTTCCTATTTTTATAGGAAATTTTTCAAAAATTTCCTATTTTTATAGGAAAATTTTCAAAAATTTCCTATTTTTATAGGAAATTTTTCAAAAATTTCCTATTTTTATAGGAAATTTTTCAAAAATTTCCTATTTTTATAGGAAATTTTTCAAAAATTTCCTATTTTTATAGGAAATTTTTCAAAAATTTCCTATTTTTATAGGAAATTTTTCAAAAATTTCCTATTTTTATAGGAAATTTTTCAAAAATTTCCTATTTTTATAGGAAATTTTTCAAAAATTTCCTATTTTTATAGGAAATTTTTCAAAAATTTCCTATTTTTATAGGAAATTTTTCAAAAATTTCCTATTTTTATAGGAAATTTTTCAAAAATTTCCTATTTTTATAGGAAATTTTTCAAAAATTTCCTATTTTTATAGGAAATTTTTCAAAAATTTCCTATTTTTATAGGAAATTTTTCAAAAATTTCCTATTTTTATAGGAAATTTTTCAAAAATTTCCTATTTTTATAGGAAATTTTTCAAAAATTTCCTATTTTTATAGCAAATTTTTCAAAAATTTCCTATTTTTATAGCAAATTTTTCAAAAATTTCCTATTTTTATAGGAAATTTTTCAAAAATTTCCTATTTTTATAGGAAAATTTTCAAAAATTTCCTTTTTTATAGGAAAATTTTCAAAAATTTCCTTTTTTTATAGGAAATTTTTTAAAAATTTTATATTTTTATAGGAAATTTTTCAAAAATTTCCTATTTTTATAGGAAATTTTTCAAAAATTTCCTATTTTTATAGGAAATTTTTCAAAAATTTCCTATTTTTATAGGAAATTTTTCAAAAATTTCCTATAAAAATAGGAAATTTTTGAAAAATTTCCTATAAAAATATAAAATTTTTCAAAAATTTCCTATTTTTACAGGAAATTTTTCAAAAATTTACTATTTTTATAGGAAATTTTTCAAAAATTTACTATTTTTATAGAAAATTTTTCAAAAATTTACTATTTTTATAGGAAATTTTTCAAAAATTTACTATTTTTATAGGAAATTTTTCAAAAATTTACTATTTTTATAGAAAATTTTTCAAAAATTTACTATTTTTATAGGAAATTTTTCAAAAATTTACTATTTTTATAGGAAATTTTTCAAAAATTTCCTATTTTTATAGGAAATTTTTCAAAAATTTTCTATTTTTATAGGAAATTTTTCAAAAATTTTCTATTTTTATAGGAAATTTTTCAAAAATTTCCTTTTTATATAGGAAATTTTTCAAAAATTTCCTTTTTATATAGGAAATTTTTCAAAAATTTCCTATTTTTATAGGAAAATTTTCAAAAATTTCCTATTTTTATAGGAAATTTTTCAAAAATTTCCTATTTTTATAGGAAATTTTTCAAAAATTTTCTATTTTTATAGGAAATTTTTCAAAAATTTCCTATTTTTATATGAAATTTTTCAAAAATTTTGTATTTTTATAGGAAAATTTTCAAAAATTTTGTATTTTTATAGGAAAATTTTCAAAAATTTCCTATTTTTATAGGAAATTTTTCAAAAATTTCCTATTTTTATAGGAAATTTTTCAAAAATTTCCTATTTTTATAGGAAATTTTTCAAAAATTTCCTATTTTTATATGAAATTTTTCAAAAATTTTGTATTTTTATAGGAAAATTTTCAAAAATTTTGTATTTTTATAGGAAAATTTTCAAAAATTTCCTATTTTTATAGGAAATTTTTCAAAAATTTCCTATTTTTATAGGAAATTTTTCAAAAATTTCCTATTTTTATAGGAAATTTTTCAAAAATTTCCTATTTTTATAGGAAATTTTTCAAAAATTTCCTATTTTTATAGGAAATTTTTCAAAAATTTCCTATTTTTATAGGAAATTTTTCAAAAATTTCCTATTTTTATAGGAAATTTTTCAAAAATTTCCTATTTTTATAGGCAATTTTTCAAAAATTTCCTATTTTTATAGGAAATTTTTCAAAAATTTCCTATTTTTATAGGAAATTTTTCAAAAATTTCCTATTTTTATAGGAAATTTTTCAAAAATTTCCTATTTTTATAGGAAATTTTTCAAAAATTTCCTATTTTTATAGGAAATTTTTCAAAAATTTCCTATTTTTATAGGAAATTTTTCAAAAATTTCCTATTTTTATAGGAAATTTTTCAAAAATTTCCTATTTTTATAGGAAATTTTTCAAAAATTTCCTATTTTTATAGGAAATTTTTCAAAAATTTCCTATTTTTATAGGAAATTTTTCAAAAATTTCCTATTTTTATAGGAAATTTTTCAAAAATTTCCTATTTATATAGGAAATTTTTCAAAAATTTCCTATTTATATAGGAAATTTTTCAAAAATTTCCTATTTTTATAGGAAATTTTTCAAAAATTTCCTATTTTTATAGGCATTTTTTCAAAAATTTCCTATTTTTATAGGAAATTTTTAAAAAATTTCCTATTTTTATAGGAAATTTTTCAAAAATTTCCTATTTTTATAGGCAATTTTTCAAAAATTTCCTATTTTTATAGGAAATTTTTCAAAAATTTCCTATTTTTATAGGAAATTTTTCAAAAATTTCCCATTTTTATAGGAAATTTTTCAAAAATTTCCTATTTTTATAGGAAATTTTTCAAAAATTTCCTATTTTTATAGGAAATTTTTCAAAAATTTCCTATTTTTATAGGAATTTTTTCAAAAATTTCCTATTTTTATATAAAATTTTTCAAAAATTTCCTATTTTTATATAAAATTTTTCAAAAATTTCCTATTTTTATATAAAATTTTTCAAAAATTTCCTATTTTTATATAAAATTTTTCAAAAATTTCCTACTTTTATATACAATTTTTCAAAAATTTCCTATTTTTATATAAAATTTTTCAAAAATTTCCTATTTTATATAAAATTTTTCAAAAATTTCCTATTTTTATATAAAATTTTTCAAAAATTTCCTATTTTTATAGGAAATTTTTCAAAAATTTCCTATTTTTATAGGAAATTTTTCAAAAATTTCCTATTTTTATAGGAAATTTTTCAAAAATTTCCTATTTTTATAGGAAATTTTTCAAAAATTTCCTATTTTTATAGGAAATTTTTAAAAATTTCCTATTTTTATAGAAAATTTTTCAAAAATTTCCTATTTTTATAGGAAATTTTTCAAAAATTTCCTATTTTTATAGGAAATTTTTCAAAAATTTCCTATTTTTATAGGAAATTTTTCAAAAATTTCCTATTTTTATAGGAAATTTTTCAAAAATTTCCTATTTTTATAGGAAATTTTTCAAAAATTTCCTATTTTTATAGGAAATTTTTCAAAAATTTCCTATTTTTATAGGAAATTTTTCAAAAATTTCCTATTTTTATAGGAAATTTTTCAAAAATTTCCTATTTTTATAGGAAATTTTTCAAAAATTTCCTATTTTTATAGGAAATTTTTCAAAAATTTCCTATTTTTATAGGAAATTTTTCAAAAATTTCCTATTTTTATAGGAAATTTTTCAAAAATTTCCTATTTTTATAGGAAATTTTTCAAAAATTTCCTATTTTTATAGGAAATTTTTCAAAAATTTCCTATTTTTATAGGAAATTTTTCAAAAATTTCCTATTTTTATAGGAAATTTTTCAAAAATTTCCTATTTTTATAGGAAATTTTTCAAAAATTTCCTATTTTTACAGGAAATTTTTCAAAAATTTCCTATTGTTATAGGAAATTTTTCAAAAATTTCCTATTGTTATAGGAAATTTTTCAAAAATTTCCTATTTTTATAGGAAATTTTTCAAAAATTTCCTATTTTTATAGGAAATTTTTCAAAAATTTCCTATTTTTATAGGAAATTTTTCAAAAATTTCCTATTTTTATAGGAAATTTTTCAAAAATTTCCTATTTTTATAGGAAATTTTTCAAAAATTTCCTATTTTTATAGGAAATTTTTCAAAAATTTCCTATTTTTATAGGAAATTTTTCAAAAATTTCCTATTTTTATAGGAAATTTTTCAAAAATTTCCTATTTTTATAGGAAATTTTTCAAAAATTTCCTATTTTTATAGGAAATTTTTCAAAAATTTCCTATTTTTATAGGAAATTTTTCAAAAATTTCCTATTTTTATAGGAAATTTTTCAAAAATTTCTTATTTTTATAGGAAATTTTTCAAAAAGTTCCTTTTTTTATAGGAAATTTTTCAAAAATTTCCTATTTTTATAGGAAATTTTTCAAAAATTTCCTATCTTCATAGGAAATTTTTCAAAAATTTCCTATTTTTTATAGGAAATTTTTCAAAAATTTCCTATTTTTTATAGGAAATTTTTCAAAAATTTCCTATTTTTTATAGGAAATTTTTCAAAAATTTCCTATTTTTTATAGGAAATTTTTCAAAAATTTCCTATTTTTTATAGGAAATTATTCAAAAATTTCCTATTTTTTATAGGAAATTTTTCAAAAATTTCCTATTTTTTATAGGAAATTTTTCAAAAATTTCCTATTTTTTATAGGAAATTTTTCAAAAATTTCTTATTTTTTATAGGAAATTTTTCAAAAATTTCCTATTTTTTATAGGAAATTTTTCAAAAATTTCCTATTTTTTATAGGAAATTTTTCAAAAATTTCCTATTTTTTATAGGAAATTTTTCAAAAATTTCCTATTTTTTATAGGAAATTTTTCAAAAATTTCCTATTTTTTGTAGGAAATTTTTCAAAAATTTCCTATTTTTTGTAGGAAATTTTTCAAAAATTTCCTATTTTTTTGTAGGAAATTTTTCAAAAATTTCCTATTTTTTTGTAGGAAATTTTTCAAAAATTTCCTATTTTTTATAAGAAATTTTTCAAAAATTTCCTATTTTTTATAGGAAATTTTTCAAAAAATTCCTATTTTTTATAGGAAATTTTTCAAAAATTCCTATTTTTTATAGGAAATTTTTCAAAAATTTCCTATTTCTATTGCAAATTTTTCAAAAATTTCCTATTTCTATAGGAAATTTTTCAAAAATTTCCTATTTTTATAGGAAATTTTTCAAAAATTTTCTATTTTTATAGGAAACTTTTCAAAAATTTCCTATTTTTATAGGAAACTTTTCAAAAATTTCCTATTTTTAAATGAAACTTTTCAAAAATTTCCTATTTTTATAGGAAACTTTTCAAAAATTTCCTATTTTTATAGGAAACTTTTCAAAAATGTTCTATTTTTATAGGAAACTTTTCAAAAATTTCCTATTTTGGTTGGAAACTTTTCAAAGTTTCCTATTTTTGTTGGAAATTTATCAAAAATTTCCTATTTTTATAAGAAATTTTTCAAAATTTCCTATTTTTATAGGAAATTTTTCAAAAATATTCTATTTTTATAGGAAATTTTTCAAAAATTTCCTATTTTCATAGGTAATTTTTCAAAAATTTTCTACTTTAATAGGAAAATTTTCAAAAATTTCCTATTTTTAAAGCAAAATTTTCGAAAATTTACTATTTTTATAGAAAATTTTTCAAAAATTTCCTATTTTCATAATAAATTTTTCAAAAATTTCCTATTTTTGTATGAAATTATGTTTATTGATCTTTTTATCCTCCTATAAACCATACATCTTCTATAATTTTCCACTTTCCATTACAGTTTAATAGGCATAAAAAACCTAACGAATATGTTTTTTTTCCGCCAACACAAATTCGAAGTTGTAATAACTGGAGCAAATTTACAAAGAAAATGCAATTACCAATAGAAAAACAATAGGAGCAGAAAGAAATAAATGAACAAAATCCTGCATAAAAAAGTAATATCAAGAAGGGGTTGAGAAGTGTCAAGTATCTAACACTTGTGGGAATAATAAATAGATTTACTTTCTCCTCTATATATGTATAGAAGCAGTCATGATAACCTCTTTCGCGAAAGCTATTGTACAGAACCATAAAAATGTACAAAAAGAAAATTTTTTTATTCCGAGTATTGTCATATGTTAGTGGGTTAGAATAACTAGTATCTGATAGAAAACTATGAGTTAATCAAATATGAAAATATGTATGTATGAGCAGCACTTACCAAATTCATAGTTTTTAGCTTGTATAAAGGTAAAAGCAACAAAAAGAAAATAAAAACAGAAGCGGAACAGGAAATGTGCAACATAGCTGAATCACTTACATACAAATGCAGGAGGTGACAGTATTAATTTTCTCTTAAATACACGGAATTAAAAATTCTCTGTAAAAATAAGAAATTTTTTAAAAACTTTTTATAAAAATAAGAAATTTTTGAAAAATTTCCTGTAAATAAAAAATTTTAAAAGGATTTCCTATAATAATAAGAAATTTTTGAAAAATTTCCTATAAAAATAGGAAATTTTTGAAAAATTTCCTATAAAAAATAGGAAATTTTTGAAAAATTTCCTATAAAAATAGGAAATTTTTGAAAAATTTCCTATAAAAATAGGAAATTTTTGAAAAATTTCCTATAAAAATAGTAAATTTTTGAAAAATTTCCTATAATAATAGGAAATTTTTGAAAAATTTCCTATAAAAATAAGAAATTTTTGAAAAATTTCCTGTAAATAAAAAATTTTAAAAGGATTTCCTATAATAATAAGAAATTTTTGAAAAATTTCCTATAAAAATAGGAAATTTTTGAAAAATTTCCTATTAGGAATTTTTTGAAAAATTTCCTATAAAAATAAGAAATTTTTGAAAAATTTCCTATAATAATAAGAAATTTTTGACAAATTTCCTCTAAAAATAGGAAATTTTTGAAAAATTTCCTATAAAAATAGGAAATTTTTGAAAAATTTCGTATAAAAATAGGAAATTTTTGAAAAATTTCCTATAAAAATAGGAAATTTTTGAAAATTTTCCTATAAAAATAAGAAATTTTTGAAAAATTTCCTATAAAAATAAGAAATTTTTGAAAAATTTCCTATAAAAATAAGACATTTTTTAAAAATTTCCTATAAAAATAAGAAATTTTTAAAAAATTTCCTATAAAAATAGGAAATTTTTGAAAATTTTCCTATAAAAATAAGAAATTTTTGAAAAATTTCCTATAAAAATAAGAAATTTTTGAAAAATTTCCTGTAAATAAAAAATTTTAAAAGGTTTTCCTATAATAATAAGAAATTTTTGAAAAATTTCCTATAAAAATAGGAAATTTTTGAAAAATTTCCTATAAAAATAGGAAATTTTTGAAAAATTTCCTATAAAAATAGGAAATTTTTGAAAAATTTCCTATAAAAATAGGAAATTTTTGAAAAATTTCCTATAAAAATAGAAAATTTTTGAAAAATTTCCTATAAAAATAGAAAATTTTTGAAAAATTTCCTATAAAAATAAGAAATTTTTGAAAAATTTCCTATAAAAATAAGAAATTTTTGAAAAATTTCCTCTAAAAATAAGAAATTTTTGAAAAATTTCCCATAAAAATAAGAAATTTTTATTTTTATAAGAAATCTTTAAAATTTTTTTTTATTTTTATAGGAAATTTTTAAAAAATTTCTTATTTTTATAATAAGAAATTTTTGAAAAATTTCCTATCAAAATAAGAAATTTTTGAAAAATTTCCTCTAAAAATAAGAAATTTTTGAAAAATTTCCCATAAAAATAAGAAATTTTTGAAAAATTTCCCATAAAAATAAAAAATTTTTGAAAAATTTCCTATAAAAATAAGAAATTTTTTAAATTTTTTTTTATTTTTATAGGAAATTTTTAAAAAATTTCTTATTTTTATAGGGAATTTTTCAGAAATTTCTTATTTTAATAGAAAATTTTTCAAAAGTAGGAAAATGTCCAAAAATTTCTTATTTTATAGGAAATTTAAAAAAAAAATATTATTTTAATAGGAAATTTTTCAAAGATTTCGTATTTTTTAGGAAGTTTTTTTTTAAAAATTCTTTGCTTTATAGGAAATTTTTTAAAATTTCTTATTTAAAAAAAAAAAATTAAACAAATTCTTATTTTGATAGGACATTTTTCAAAAATTTCTTATTTTTATTGGAAGTTTTTCAAACATTTTTTATTTTTACAGGAACATTTTCAAATCTTCTTTTTATAGAAACATTTTCAGTTCTTCTTTTTATAGAAAATTTTTAAAAACATTTCTTTATTTTATAAAAAATTTTTAAAAATTTTGAATTTTGTAGGAATATTTTCAGAAATTTTATATTTTTTTAGAAAAATTTTCAAAAATTTTTTATGGTTTTTTTTAACATTTTCCAAAGGAAGATGAAAACTGAAAATAGTTTGTGTTTTTGTTCAGTCGATGATCTACGCTTTTACTTATGGTTTATAAACATAATTAATGTCAGGTTTTCGATCTGTCTAAATTGGGGATAATCCTCCTAACCAACCATCGAAACGCGTCGAGGAATTTTGGTTTGTCCGCAAACAATTTTTGACTTTTTATCAATAAATTGGTCTGTTACATTAATAAATAAATGTAACAGATTTGGGATCAAATGCGAATTGTTATTCTTTTTGAATCATCCAAAATATCTTATTTTTATAGGAAATTTTTTTAAAATTTCTTATTTTTATAGAAAATTTCTCAAAAATTTTTTATTTTATTAGGAACTATTTCAAAAATTTCTATAAAAATAGGAAATTATGTAAAATTTTATTTAAAAAATAGAAAACTTTTGAAAAATATCCGATAGAAATATAAATTTTTGAAAAATTTCCCATAAAAATAAAAATTTTTGAAAAAATTTCTATAAAAATAAGAAATTTTTGAGAAATTTCCTATAAGAATAGAAATTTTTGAAAAATTTCATAAAAAAATAAGAAATTTTTGAAAAATTTATACAAGTTAAGTTCATCAACTGGTGGATCTTTATGTAATTTAAGTTATTTTCCAGTACTGAATCACGCATCTTATAAAGTGAGTAGCTAATTACTTTCCCTCTAATAGAGACTCCACTGTTCCTTTTATATTTGTTCTATTTTTTTAGCTCTTCATATGTGGGACTTTTATTCTTATCTAACAAATTCCGCATTTTTTTAGTGAATATCTATGTGGCACAAAAATAATTTCAAGTTATTCGAAAATTTATAAAAGATGCAACCAACCTGCTGCTGTTGTTGAATGTTTGATGCAACAAAAAGCTTGAAAAAATCCAATTTTCGGTTGCATATTAATTGAAAATTTAAACCAAACGCATTTTCACGTTTTTTTTGTACAAAAAACACATACCAGAACAAACATAAAGAACTTTCGAGAGAAAACGTTTGCACTAAAGAAGGACAAAAATAATTTAAATAGGTATTGCCGTGGAGAAATTCAAAATATAGGTTTTAAAACTATTTTGGTTCTCCATAACAGCTTCAATTAGAGATTTATATTGGCCATTTGAGGTGCAATCAAATTAAATTTATTTATTAAAATCAAGAACCAAACCTTTTTCGAAACTTAACGTTAACTCTAATTTTATGCATGTTAAGAGCATTAGGGGAAGTACTATAAAAGAACACTCACTACCTCATGCTCCAGCACAGACAATTCTTTATAAATAAATATCACAATAAAGTAGTTTTTATGTTATTGACATTTTTAAATGATATTAAAAAAAAAAAAATACGAAAAAGAATTTATGCAAAAAAAACTTTCAAAAGCTCTCGTCCCCTTTACATGAAAACAAAAATTTATATTAAAGCTATTTTATTTCTTTCATAAAAATTTCCTATAAAATTGAAAAATTTTTGTAAAATTTTCTATAAAAGCAAGAAATTTTTAAAACATCTCTTATAAAAATAATAATTTTTTGAAAAATTTCCTATAAAAATAGAAAATTTTTGAAAAATTTCCTATAAAAATAGAAAATTTTTGAAAAATTTCCTATAAAAATAGGAAATTTTTGAAAAATTTCCTACAAAAATAGGAAATTTTTGAAAAATTTCCTATAAAAATAGGAAATTTTTGAAAAATTTCCTACAAACATAGGAAATTTTTGAAAAATTTCCTATAAAAATAGGAAATTTTTGAAAAATTTCCTATAAAAATAGGAAATTTTTGAAAAATTTCTTATAAAAATAGGAAATTTT
The DNA here is from genome assembly GCA_933228675.1 of Stomorhina lunata. NCBI lineage: Eukaryota > Metazoa > Arthropoda > Insecta > Diptera > Rhiniidae > Stomorhina > Stomorhina lunata. The sequence continues at coordinate 112,068,072 of OW121742.1, forward strand.
TGAAAAATTTCCTACAAAAAAATGAAATTTTTGAAAAATTTCCTACAAAAAAATGAAATTTTTGAAAAATTTCCTACAAAAAAAATTAAATTTTTGAAAAATTTCCTACAAAAAAATGAAATTTTTGAAAAATTTCCTACAAAAATAGGAAATTTTTGAAAAATTTCCTATAAAAATAGGAAATTTTTGAAAAATTTCCTATAAAAATAGGAAATTTTTGAAAAATTTCCTATAAAAATAGGAAATTTTTGAAAAATTTCCTATAAAAATAGGAAATTTTTGAAAAATTTCCTATAAAAATAGGAAATTTTTGAAAAATTTCCTATAAAAATAGGAAATTTTTGAAAAATTTCCTATAAAAATAGGAAATTTTTGAAAAATTTCCTATAAAAATAGGAAATTTTTGAAAAATTTCCTATAAAAATGGGAAATTTTTGAAAAATTTCCTATAAAAATGGGAAATTTTTGAAAAATTTCCTATAAAAATAGGAAATTTTTGAAAAATTTCCTACAAAAATAGGAAATTTTTGAAAAATTTCCTATAAAAATAGGAAATTTTTGAAAAATTTCCTATAAAAATAGGAAATTGTTGAAAAATTTCCTATAAAAATAGGAAATTTTTGAAAAATTTCCTATAAAAATAGGAAATTTTTGAAAAATTTCCTATAAAAATAGGAAATTTTTGAAAAATTTCCTATAAAAATAGGAAATTTTTGAAAAATTTCCTATAAAAATAGGAAATTTTTGAAAAATTTCCTATAAAAATAGGAAATTTTTGAAAAATTTCCTATAAAAATAGGAAATTTTTGAAAAATTTCCTATAAAAATAGGAAATTTTTGAAAAATTTCCTATAAAAATAGGAAATTTTTGAAAAATTTCCTATAAAAATAGGAAATTTTTGAAAAATTTCCTATAAAAATAGGAAATTTTTGAAAAATTTCCTATAAAAATAGGAAATTTTTGAAAAATTTCCTATAAAAATAGGAAATTTTTGAAAAATTTCCTATAAAAATAGGAAATTTTTGAAAAATTTCCTATAAAAATAGGAAATTTTTGAAAAATTTCCTATAAAAATAGGAAATTTTTGAAAAATTTCCTATAAAAATAGGAAATTTTTGAAAAATTTCCTATAAAAATAGGAAATTTTTGAAAAATTTCCTATAAAAATAGGAAATTTTTGAAAAATTTCCTATAAAAACAGGAAATTTTTGAAAAATTTCCTATAAAAATAGGAAGTACTAAAAAAGAACACTCACTACCTCATGCTCCAGCACAGACAATTCTTTATAAATAAATATCACAATAAAGTTGTTTTTATGTTATTGACATTTTTTAAATGATATTAAAAAAAAAAAATACGAAAAAGAATTTATGCAAAAAAACTTTCAAAAGCTCTCTATAAAAATAGGAAATTTTTGAAAAATTTCCTATAAAAATAGGAAATTTTTGAAAAATTTCTTATAAAAATAGGAAATTTTTGAAAAATTTTATTTAAATACTTTTGAAAATTTTTGAAAATTTTTTTATAAAATTATTTTATAAATTGAAAAATTTGCTATAAAAATGAGAAATTTTTTAAAAATTTGTTATAAGAATAAGAAATTTTTGAAAAATTTTTTACAAAAAAAAGAAATTTTTGAAACCTACTTATATTTTTTTATCATAGCTCAAAGTCATCGCTTAAGCCATAGTTCTAATCATATCCTAAGTCATATCAAAAAATATTCCGATTCCTCAAAATCAAAACTGTAATTGCTTTAAAATCACATCGATTACTTATGTATGTATTTGCTTTTAGGAACAACAAAAAAAACTGGACTTAATTATTCCCTATTTGAACTAAAGCAATCAATATTGTTTGCAGTCTATCGACATGTTGTTCATGCTGCTGATGCTGCTGCTGAGAACCAACAATTGCACATTAAAAGAGTCATAAACAATTCAACAAAAACTCTACTAAAACAACAAATCAGTGGTAATGAATGGACTTACTTATACAAGTAAACAAACAAACTTGCAATATCTACAACAATAACGACAAATAAATAAACAAACATACAAACACTGGCAACATTAATACTACGAACAACAGCAATTGCAGGGAATTTGTGTACCCAACAAACACTTATAGAAATTTTTTCAAAAATTTCTTAATTTTATAGAAATTTTTTCAAAAATTTCTTATTTTTATAGGAAATTTTTCAAAAATTTCTTATTTTTATAGGAAATTTTTCAAAAATTTCTTATTTTTATAGGAAATTTTTCAAAAATTTCTTATTTTTATAGGAAATTTTTCAAAAGTTTCTTATTTTTATAGGAAATTTTTCAAAAATTTCTAATTTTTATAGAAAATTTTTCAAAAATTTCTTATTTTTATAGAAAATTTTTCAAAATTTTCTTAATTTTATAGGAAATTTTTCAAAAATTTCTTAATTTTATAGGAAATTTTTCATTTTTTCTTATTTTTATATTAAATTTTTCAAAAATTTCTTATTTTTATAGGAAATTTTTCAAAAATTTCTTATTTTTATAGGAAATTTTTCAAAAATTTCTTATTTTTATACGAAATTTTTCAAAAATTTCTTATTTTTTAGGAAATTTTTCAAAAATTTCTTATTTTTATAGAAAATTTTTCAAAAATTTTTTATTTTTATGGGAAATTTTTCGAAAATGTCTTATTTTTATAGGAAATTTTTCAAAAATTTCTTATTTTTATAGGAAAATTTTCAAAAATTTCTTATTTTTATAGGAAATTTTTCAAAAATTTCTTATTTGTATAGGAAATTTTTCAAAAATTTCTTATTTGAATAGGAAATTTTTCAAACATTTCTTATTTTTATAGGAAACTTTTCAAAAATTTCTTATTTTTATAGGAAAATTTTCAAAATTTCTTATTTTTATAGGAAGTTTTTTAAAAATTTCTTATTTTTATAGGAAATTTTCCAAACATTTCTTATTGTTATAGGAATTTTTTCAAAAATTTCGTATTTTTATAGGAAATTTTTCAAAAGTTTCATATTTTTATAGGAAATTTTACAAAAATGTATTATTTTTATAGGAAATGTTCATTGGTTTTAGTCAACACAATTAACACATGCATGAGAATGAATGAATGAATGTTTAGAATTGCATGTAATTGCATGGCTTTATAAGGATTCGAATGAACATCGATTTATGTGTGTGTGTGTGTAAATGTATTTGCAAATACATACAATTGAAGAAATTGTAATGAAAACTTGTGTATGTATTGATTTGACACAAAGTAAATGCTGGAGAATAAAAGGAAACAACTACAACTCGAACATCATCAGTAACAACAATAAATAGTAAGCAACACTCGTCAATCAAAACAAGTAACTTAACAGCAACAACAACAACATGAATAAGGAATTGTACATATTCATTCATTTACATGAAGAGTGTCATATCATATGTTTTCTGTAGGTAGCTCTTCCTATTGTTAGCTTTTCTATTAAAAACTTATAATGTCATCAACTTTTCTACAGAAAACTTATCCTATTGTCAACTTTTCTATAGAAAACTCATCCTATCGTTAATTTTTCTACAGAAAACTCATCCTATTGTCAACTTTTCTATAGAAAACTCATCCTATTGTCAACTTTTCTATAGAAAACTCATCCTATCGTCAACTTTTCTAAGGTAGAAAACTCTTTAGAAGACACATTTGACTCGTATGCCGTCATATTTTTAGTTGTATCACTCTTTACCTAAAGGGGCGCCTTGTAAGTTAGTACCCAAGAATATGGAACCAAATGAAATAAGCTCGTATACAATTCTATACACTACTTACATGTATGTAAATCTAGAAATTCAAGTAAAAAATTTACTTGTTCGAGGTGAGTTTTCGAAGTTTATTCAAAGAATAAAAGTAGTTTTAGAGGTATATAATATTTGAAATGAAACATAGTTTTCAGTCAAGAAATCGCGAAAAATGTTTAGTTCTATCTTTTGTCATGACCTCGTACCTTTAAATATATTTATGTACTACTGTATGCTTCAATGTTTGGCTATGTGTTAGATGGGTATCGCTAGAAAAATACGACGATTTTTGGTATGTTAAGTATACCAGAGCTTGTGTTAAAACCCGTATGTAGCAACAACACATGGTATGTTGGATTGCACAGTAAAAGCTCTTTATATATCTAAGTAGCATAAGTAATAATACATAGCATTCGTCAACTTTTCTACAGAAAAGTCTTCCTATTGCCAACTTTTCTGTAGAAAAGTCTTCCTATTGTCAACTTTTCTATAGAAAAGTCTTTCTATCGTCAACTTTTCTATAGAAATATCTTCCTATCGTCAACTTTTCTATAGAAAAGTCTTCCTATCGTCAACTTTTCTATAGAAATGTCTTGCTATCGTCAACTTTTCTATAGAAAAGTCTTCCTATTGCCAACTTTTCTGTAGAGAAGTCTTCCTATTGTCAACTTTTCTATAGAAAAGTCTTTCTATCGTCAACTTTTCTATAGAAATATCTTCCTATCGTCAACTTTTCTATAGAAATATCTTCATATCGTCAACTTTTCTATAGAAAAGTCTTCCTATCGTCAACTTTTCTATAGAAATGTCTTCCTATCGTCAACTTTTCTATAAAAATGTCTTCCTATCGTCAACTTTTCTATAAAAATGTCTTCCTATCGTCAACTTTTCTATAGAAATGTCTTCCTATCGTCAACTTTTCTATAGAAATGTCTTCCTATCGTCAACTTTTCTATAGAAATGTCTTCCTATCGTCGACTTTTCTATAGAAATGTCTTCCTATCGTCAACTTTTCTATAGAAATGTCTTCCTATCGTCAACTTCTCTATAGAAATGTCTTCCTATCGTCAACTTTTCTATAGAAATGTCTTCCTATCGTCAACTTTTCTATAGAAATGTCTTCCTATCGTCAACTTTTCTATAGAAATGTCTTCCTATCGTCAACTTTTCTATAGAAATGTCTTCCTATCGTCAACTTTTCCATAGAAATGTCTTCCTATCGTCAACTTTTCTATAGAAATGTCTTCCTATCGTCAACTTTTCTATAGAAATGTCTTCCTGTCGTCAACTTTTCTATAGAAATGTCTTCCTATCGTCAACTTTTCTATAGAAATGTCTTCCTATCGTAAACTTTTCTATAGAAATGTCTTCCTATCGTCAACTTTTCTTTAGAAATGTCTTCCTATCGTCAACTTGTCTATAGAAATGTCTTCCTATCGTCAACTTTTCTATAGAAATGACTTCCTATCGTCAACTTTTCTATAGAAATGTCTTCCTATCGTCAACTTTTCTATAGAAATGTCTTCCTATCGTCAACTTTTCTATAGAAATGTCTTCCTATCGTCAACTTTTCTATAGAAATGTCTTCCTATCGTCAACTTTTCCATAGAAATGTCTTCCTATCGTCAACTTTTCTATAGAAATGTCTTCCTATCGTCAACTTTTCTATAGAAATGTCTTCCTGTCGTCAACTTTTCTATAGAAAAGTCTTCCTTTGGTGAACTTTTCTATAGAAATGTCTTACTTTCATCAACTTTTCTATAGAAAAGTTTTACTTTCGTCAACTTTTCTGTACAAAAGTCTTCCTATCGTCAACTTTTCTATAGAAAATCTTCCTTTGGTCAACTTTTCTATAGAGAGGTCTTCCTTTGGTCAACTTTTCTATAGAAAGGTCTTCCTTTGGTCAACTTTTTTATAGAAAAGTTTTTCTTTGGTCAACTTTTTTACAGAAAAGCCTTCCTTTGGTCAACTTTTCTATAGAAAAGTCTTCCCTTGGTCAACTTTTCTATAGAAAAGTCTTTCTTTGATCAACTTTTCTTTTGAAAGGTCTTCCTTTGGTCAACTTTTCTATAGAAGAGTCTTTCTTAGGTCAACTGTTCTATAGAAGAGTCTTCCTTTGGTCAACTTTTCTATAGAAAAGTCTTCCATTGGTCAACTTTTCTATAGAAAAATCCTCCTATCGTCAACTTTTCTATAGAAAAGTCTTCCTTTGGTCAACTTTTCTTTTGAAAGGTTTCTTTGGTCAACTTTTCTATAGAAGAGTCTTTCTTTGGTCAACTTTTCTATAGAAAGATCTTCCTATCGTCAACTTTTCTATAGAAAAGTCTTCCTATCGTCAACGTGTTCTTCTCCTAGTACATTTTACTGTTCCTAAATAAAAATAGTTGTTTTTGTTTTTATATCCTTTGCTGATAACTAATTTGCAAACATACAGATTTCAACTGATATTGTAGAAAAATTCTAAAAAAAATTCAGTTAAGGCAACAACAAAACAAGTGTGAACAATCGGGAGCCAGAGACAGGAACTGGAATTGAAAAAACAAGAATAGAATAGAAACAAATAAATATTACAAAACATGAATACATTCAAGTGTGTAGTTCTTATGCCAACAACAGGAGTCGTAGTAGGTACAATACAAAATCTCGAAATGAGTTGTGTTCTTTCGTGAATGTAATATTGGAATTCGCTAGATGTCAGTGTTACAGAGGAAACATTACATCACATGTACTGGAGGCATCAGCTGCATAAATATGCATGAGAATGCAGCAGCAGTAGTTACTACATGAGCTACTACTTTAATAGAAAAACATTTTGAGCAGGCATATGTTGTAGATGAATAATCAGTTGGATATGGATATATGAAATGAACCTTTAGATACTCTAAATCTTTAATTGCTGTAGAATCTTTAATGCTGTAGATCATACGGTGGCGTATGATTGATATTAATAGATAAATATTATTTGTTTTAAATGAAAAACTGGTCCTTAAAGCCTTAAAATACCTACCAATTTTACAGATTAAGATCAAAGAGATTCTTCTTGATATTATGATTCTCGCATATGACTTTTCGCATTCTTGATATAAGGGATAAACAGAATTGGTCTCTTTTGAGATTTTAATCCCATCCAAAATTTTTAAGCTTTCCAAACTTTAGGTCGATTCAATTTTATTTCTATTCCAAATCATGTAGCTCATACTTACACTTCAAATGGCAACAAAACTTCTAACAAACTCCTAAAATCTGCCAAATAAAAGACTGACAGACAAATGAAAAGAATCACATGATACGATTGTTGTTGAATACCAAATTATAACGTTAGATAGAACCTTAGAAAAACCATATAAAACTGTATGAAAAAGGAACAAAATCAAGGCGAGTCGTGTTAAATGCGTGCATGCATTCATGCAACCAACCAGTCATCCAAAATATCTACATATTTTGTAGGCACATTCACTTGCTCCCCAAACAAAATATACTATTGTCACAATAGCACTGCATCAGCTATCGGGGATAGAAATCACCAACAATATCATTTGGATACAGAGTTTCAGTAACTGACATTTGCACTTCAATTTGATATTCTTTCAACACTCGAGCGAAAAGCTCCCACATATTGGCTCTTACATATGTTATTAACAAAAATTTGAAGCTAATACTTAAGTTACTACTGCATTTGGTCTTGTCAAAAGGGCCCAATAGGGTGGTACAAAAAGTGGTTTGTTGACAAATATTGAAGTCTTCCTATTATCAACTTTTCTCTAAAAAAGTCTTCCTATTATCAACTTTTCTATAGAAAAGTCTTCCTATCATCAACTTTTCAATAGAAAAGTCTTCCTATCATCAACTTTTCTATAGAAAAGTCTTCCTATCATCAACTTTTCTATAGCAAAGTTTTTCTGTCATGAACTTTTCTATAGAAAAGTCTTCCTATCGTCAACTTTTCTATAGAAAAGTCTTCCTGTCATCAAATTTTCTATAGACAAGTCTTCCTATCGTCAACTTTTCTATAGAAAAGTCTTCCTATCATCAATTTTTCTATAGAAAAGTCTTCCTATCGTCAACTTTCCTATAGAAAAGTCTTCCTATCGTCAACTTTTCTATAGAAAAGTCTTCCTGTCATCAACTTTTCTATAGAAAAGTCTTCCTATCATTAACTTTTTTATAGAAAAGTCTTCCTATCGTCAACTTTTCTATAGAAAAGTCTTTCTATCATCAACTTTTCTATAGAAAAGTCTTCCTATCATAAACTTTTCTATAGAAAAGTTTTTCTATCATCAACTTTCTTATAGAACTGTCTTCCTATAGTCAACTTTTCTATAGAAAAGTCTTTCTATCGTCAACTTTTCTATAGAAATGTTTTCCTGTCATCAACTTTTCTATAGAAAAGTGTTCCTATTATCAACTTTTTTTATAGAAAATTGTTCCTTTCATCAACTTTTCTATACAAAAGCCTTCCTATCATCAACTTTTCTATAGAAAATCTTCCTCTCATCAACTTGTCTATAGAAAAGTCTTCCTATCATCAATTTTTCTTTCGAAAAGTGTTCCTATTATCACTTTTTTTATAGAAAAGTGTTCCTATCATCAAGTTTTCTATACAAAAGTCTTCCCATCATCAACTCTTCTATGGAAAAGTCTCCTGTCATCAACTTTTATATAGAAAAGTCTTCCTGTCATCAAATTTTCTATAGAAAAGTCTTCCCTTCATCAACTTTTCTATAGAAAAGTCTTCCTATCGTCAACTCTTCTATAGAAATATCTTCCTAACGCCAACTTTTCTATAGAAATGTCTTTCTAAAGTCAACTTTTCTATAGAAATGTCTTCCTAATGTTAACTTTTCTATAGAAATGTCTTCCTTTCGTCAACTTTTCTATACAAATGTCTTCCTATCATCAAGTTTTCTATAGAATGTCTTCCCATCATCAACTTTTCTAAAAAAATGTTTTCCTTTCGTCAACTTTTCTATAGAAAAATCTTCCTAACGTCAACTTTTCTACAGAAAAGTCTTCCTATCGTCAACTTTTCTAAAGAAAAGTATTCCTATCGTCAACTTTTCTAAAGAAAAGTCTTCCTATCGTCAACTTTTCTACAGAAAACTCTTCCTATCGTCAACTTTTCTATAGAAATGTCTTCCCATCTTCAACTTTTCTATAGAAAAGTCTTCCTATCGTCAACTTTTTTATAGAAAAGTCTTCCTATCGTCAACTTTTCTATAGAAAAGTGTTCCTATCGTCAACTTTTCTATAGAAAAGTCTTCCTATCATTAACTTTTCTATAGAAAAGTCTTCCTATCGTCAACTTTTCTATAGGAATGTCTTCCTATCGTCAACTTTTCTAAAGAAATGTCTTCCTATCGTTAACTTTTCTATAGAAAGGTCTTCCTATCGTCAACTTTTCTATAGAAATGTCTTCTTATCGTCAACTTTTCTATAGAAAAGTCTTCCTATCGTCAACTTTTTTATAGAACAGTCTTCCTATCGTCAACTTTTCTATAGAAAAATTTTCTATCGCCAACTTTTCTATAGAAAAGTCTTGTAGTTATTACTTTGAAAAGTTAAATTGAGTGGAATAAATATTTAACACTTGTTCAAATATTGAAATTTTTGTATCGTTTTTATATTTTTGTTTGATTCCTAGACATGATTTGCATACAACGAAAATAGTACCTTTTGTTAAACCAAAAATCAATCATCATGATAATTTTACATGTAAATCACACAATATTTTTTGATGATACACAATTTCCTTTCCAACGAATTTCCTTCTCCTCCCCGGGATTTTGCAATGCATCTGAAATAGAAAAGAAAAACAAGTAACATTTTAGATGATCTATTGTTATTTGAATTTAAAGACTGATTGTTGCATGTTGTCACAATTTGTTTTTTTTTTCGGTTCGAGTACATTTTTGTTGCATGTACACGATTTTGATATTTCGACTGCAGCCAGTGTTTACATGTTTATATGCATTTGCTGTCACATATATTTGCCTTTTCACATACATTCACATTCTTACAGAGCTTATCTACTAACTATTGCCTCAGAAAAAAAGAGACACATGTTGCATTCGTGTTTTGTAGTTTATGCCACTGCAACACATTCTACTTGTTGTTGTATTTTTTGTGTTCACAGCTTTTTGAAATTTTTATTAGTTTTGATGTGACAGCTGTCATAGTATATGTTAACAACTAATCTCAATGTACCGTGATGTTAGATGTATGTATGTCTTTCGTCGGTCTGTGTATGATCTGTAAACTGGGGACCATTATTAGTTGTTTTTCTCTTCCATTTTTTTTTTTGGAATGAAGTATTAAATCATTGTCAAAAAAATGCAAAAGAAATCATGTAAAAAGTTTTAGTTATATGATTGTAATGTGTCAATAAATATTATTTTTCGGCGCTGGCTTAGAGATTATACATATTTTTGTTTTCAAAAACAGTTGCATACTTGAGGGGTGAGAGGAAAAGGAGATTCTCAAAAATTTTGAAATGTTGCAAAAATGTTATTGCTTGTTTGATAGAACTGGAATGAAATGATTTCAATACTTTGCAAATTTAATGAAATATTTTGAGTATATTTTATATCGAAAAATTTTCTATAGAAATTTTTTCTTATAGAAAAATTTTCTATAGAAATTTTTTCTTATAAAAAAATTTTCTATAGAAATTTTTTCTTATAGAAAAATTTTCTATAGAAATTTTTTCTTAATTTTCTATAGAAATTTTTTCTTATAGAAAAATTTTCTAAAGAATTTCTTTCTTATAGAAATGTTCTTTCTTATAGAAATGTAGAAATTTTCTCTTAAAGAAAAATATTCTATAGAAATTTTTTCTTAGAGAAAAATTTTCTATAGAAGTTGTTTTTCAAAGAAAAATTTTCGATAGAAATTTTTCTTAGAGAAAAAAAGTTTTTCTATTAAAAGTTTTTCTTATAGAAAAAGTTTCTATAGAAATCTTTTCTTATGGAAAAAGTTACTATAAAAATTTTTTTTATAGAAAAGATAGAAACTTTTTTTGTTATTTTTTGTTATCGAAAAAGTTTCTATAGAAATTTTTTCTTATAGAAAAAGTTTCTATAGAAATTTTTTCTTATATAAAAATGTTGTGTAGAAATTTTTTCTTATAGAAAAATTTCTATTGAAATTTTTTCTTATAGAAAAATTTTCTATAGAAATATTTTCTTATAAAAAATTTTCTATAGAAATTTTTTCTTATAGAAAAATTTCCTACAGAAATTTTTTCTTATAGAAAAACTTCCTACAGAAATTTTTTCATATAAAAAAATTTGCTATAGAAATTTTTTCTTCTAGAAAAATTTTCTATAGAAATTTTTTCTTATAGAAAAATTTTCCATAGAAATTTTTTCTTATAGAAAAATTTTCTCTAGAAATTTATTCATATAGAAAAATTTTCTATAAAAATTTTTTCTTATAGAAAAATTTTCTATAGAAATTTGTCCTTAGAGAAAAATTTTCCATAGAAATTTTTTCTTAGAGAAAAATTTTCCATAGAAATTTTTCCTTATAGAAAAATTGTCTATAAACATTTTTTCTTATCGAAAAATTTTCCATAGGAATTTATTCATATAGAAAAATTTTTTCTTATACAAACATTTTCAATAGAAATTTTTTCTTATACAAAAATTTTCTATAGAAATTTTTGCTTATAAAAAATTTTCTTTAGAAATTTTTTTTATTGAAAATTTTCTATAGAAATTTTTTCTTATAGAAAAATTTTCTATAGAAATTTTTGCTTACAGAAAAATTTTCTATAGAAATTTGCTATATAAAATTTTCTATAGAAGTTTTTTCTTGGAGAAAAATTTTCAACAGAAATTTTTATCTTATAGAAAAATTTTCAATAGAAATTTTCAGGGACCGTAACTGTTATAACTTTTATCGTAAAAGTCAGAAGATAAAAGTTAGTTTTTTATTTTTTTTTTTGTCGAGCAGAAATAAAAGTTATTTTTTTGACTTTTATTTTTTCGAGCGGAAATAAAAGTTTTTCTTAGAGAAAAATTTTCATAGAATTTTTTTCTTAGAGAAAATTTTCTAGAGACATTTTTTCTTAGAAAAAAAATTTCTGCAGAAATTTTTTCTTATAGAAAAATTTTCTATCGAAATATTTTCTTATAGAAAAAATTTTTATAGAAATTTTTCCTAAGAGAAAAATTTTCCATAGAAATTTTTGCTTAGAGATAAATTTTCTATAGAAATTTACTATATAAAATTTTCTATAGAAATTTTTTCTACAGAAACTCTTTGTTATGAAAAAATTTTCTATAGAAATTTTTTTATAGAAAATTTTTCTACAGAAATTTTTTGTTTTTGGAAAATTTTCTATAGAAATTTTTTCTTGTCGAAGAATCTTCTATAGAAATTTTTTCTTATCGAAAAATTTTTTATAGAAATATTTTTTATTGAAGACTTTTTCTTAGGGAAAATTTTTCCATAAAAATTTTTTCTTAGAGAAAAATTGCTATAGAAAATCTTTATAGAATTTTTTTCTTATAGAAAAAATTTATTGATATAGAAAAATTTTCTATAGAATTTTTTTCATCTGAAAAATTTTTTCTTCTAAAAAAAATTTAAAATTAAATTTGAATTAATTGTCCATTTATTTAATTCCTTTCAATTTCTCTCTCGACATTCCTTTTAATTTCCAACATGCCATTAAATCAAATTTAAGGATAAACCATTTAAGATCATTTTAAATTAAATAACATTTAACGCTTTTATTTACAACAACAACTCATTTTTAATCCTAGTACAAGAAAATCCTCTTGTTGGCCTTTTATTGCTGCTGCTGCTGACGGAGTGACTGAAGAAATATATAATTATTACGCGCATTTCAAATGAATTTAATTAAAATATTCTCTAGCTGAGGATAATTCGCAAAAAGCAAAATAGGATGTAGTAATAAATAATAGAACTCTTTAGTATTCTCGGGAGTCAGGAAGTTGTTAACTAAATGAAAAGAAAATTCCTTGTTAGGAAATAAAAATATAATGAAAGTAACTAACAAGAAAAATAAACTGAACAAATTTAAAACTAAGCCAACAAAATTATTTACAAAAGACAATAAACATTTTTCTAGTTTATGGCGTTGAAATGTAGAAAATAGACACAACTTTATTGTTATAGCAAAAATGTACTCGACTCAACTCTAAGTTCTGGAATAATGTTCGCACATAAATTGTTAAGGCTTTATCATCATAAACTAGAAAAGCAATTGGTGTCTTTTAGTAGAGTCAACTACACCCTCGTCAGAGATACTCGTACCAGCAGAAGAAGGAAAGAAAGAAAGAATTTAAACTTCACACCTTCCACTTAAAGCTTAAGCAATAAACATAAATATAAAGCCTACTCCAAGGAGCAACAACCGACTGTTTTAGATACTCAAAACATCAGTATACGAAAGTTTAAATGTCTGTTCTTTTCGTATGTCCGTCCACTTAAGTGTAAGTTTCATTTCAAAAAGTTGGCACCGGCATAAAGGTAACCATAGACATAGTTTCATTTCCGTTACTAAACAACAATTTCTTGACTACAATAGTCGACAAGAAAGTAAAAACAAAAAAAAAAATATTTCAAAAATTTTTGTAGTTTGTTTTAAAATTGCTATTGTCCTTGCAGGAGTAAATAAACAATAATATTGTAAATTTAGTTCTAGAAAAGCCTAAAAGTAGGCAATAAAAATTATATGCTACAAATTGTTATACTAAATGCTGGTATTGTTGGTTTTGTTTTTGTTGTCAGTCCACAAAATGTTAGTGTTAAATGCAGCTAAAACCCAAAGAGAGTTAAGTAGAAGGGAATATTACAAATGATATAAATAAATAAATGTTTAAAATAAATGAAATGCAATCAAATTTTATTTTGTAAATTTTAAGGATTTTCATAAGTAAATACATACAATACAATATAAAATAAAGTAAAGTATACTTTAAGGGTTTGTTTTATGATTTGTTTTTAATTTGTCTGATTTGGTCAGACAGATAATGTTTTTTTTGTAGGAAATGTTGATTAATAGCGATAAATGGAATAAGTAAGCATTAAAAGTCGAATATAAAAGTCCGAATATAAGAAACCCTACATGACTGAGTTAAAAAAAACAATTGAAAAGATTGAACTTTTTGAAGTTTTTTATAAGAGTTAGGGAAAGGGTTGCCCTTTCCAGTAGTTCAATCAAAACTTTAAATTTAGACATGAATATAGTCAATCATTGCTTTGACCTTAAGTCTTTACATAGTAAAATTCTAGTTTAATCATAGCTTTGATCCTAGGTCAGATTTTCCTTCAATAATTGTTTTAATTGTAGGCCTTTATATAAACAAATTCTAGCTCAATCATAGCTTTAATCGAAGGTCAGATTCTTCTTCAATCATAGCTTTAATCGTAGAGGTTTATATAGTCAAACTCTAGTTCAATCATAGCTTTAATCGTAGGTCTTTATGTAGTCAAATTCTAGTTCAATCATAGCTTTAATCGTAAGTCAGATTCTCCTTCAATCTCAGCTTTAATCGTAGGCCTTTATATAATCAAATTCTAGTTTAATCATATCTTTAATCGTAGGTCAATTTCTCATTCAATCATAGCTTTAATCGTAGGTCTTTATATAATGAAATTCTAGTTTAATCATAGCTTTAATTGTAGGTTGGATTTTTCTTCAATCATAGCTTTAATCGTAAGTATTTATGTAATCTAATTCTAGTTCAATCACAGCTTTAAGCATAGGTCAGATTCTTCTTAATCATAGCTTTAATCGTAGGTCTTTATATAGTCCAATTCTAGTTCAATCTTAGCTTTAATCGTAGGTCAGATTCTCCTTCAATTATAGATTTAATCGTAGATCTTTATATAGTAAAATTCTAGTTCAATCATAGCTCTAATCGTAAGTCAGATTCTTCTTCAATCACAGCTTTAATCGTAGGTCCTTATAAAGTGAAATTCTAGTTCAATCATAGCTTTAATCGTAGGTCAGATTCTCCTTCAATTATAGATTTAATCGTAGATCTTTATATAGTAAAATTCTAGTTCAATCATAGCTCTAATCGTAAGTCAGATTCTTCTTCAATCACAGCTTTAATCGTAGGTCCTTATATAGTCAAATTCTGGCTCAATCATGGCTTTAATCGTAGGTCAGATTCTCCTTTAATCATAGCTTTCATCGAAGGTCTTTATGTGGTCAAATTCTAGCTCAATCATAGCTTTAATCGTAGGTCAGATTCTCCTTCAATCATAGCTTTAATAGTAGGTCTTAATGTAGTCAAATTCTAGCTCAATCAAAGCCTTAATCTTAGGTTAGATTCTCCTTTAGTCAAAGCTTTAATCGTAGGTCAGTTTCTCATTCAATCGTAGCTTTAATCGTAGGTCTTTATATAGTCAAATTCTAGTTTAATCATAGCTTTAATCGATGGTCGGATTCTTCTTCAATCATAGCTTTAATCGTAAGTCTTTATATAATCTAATTCTAGTTCAATCAAAGCTTTAATCGTAGGTCAGATTCTCCTTAATCATAGCCTTAATCGTAGGTCTTTATATAGTCCAATTTTAGTTCAATCATAGCTTTAATCGTAGGTCAGATTCTCCTTCAATCACAGCTTTAATCATAGGTCTTAATATAGTCAAATTATAGTTCAATCGTAGCTTTAATTGTAGGTCAGATCCTCCTTCCATAATAGCTTTAATCGTGGTTGTTCATATAGTCAAATTCTGGCTCAATCATGGTTTTAATCGTAGGTCAGATTTTCCTTCAATTATAGCTTTAATCGTAGTTGTTCATATAGTCAAATTCTGGCTCAATCATGGCTTTAATTGTAAGTCAGATTCTCCTTTAATCATAGCTTTCATCGAAAGTCTTTATGTGGTCAAATTCCAGCTCAATCATAGCTTTAATCGTAGGTCAGATTCTCCTTCAATCATAGCTTTAATTGTAGGTCTTTATATAGTCAAATTCTAGTTTAATCATAGCTTTAATCGTAGGTCTTTATGTAGTCGAATTCTATGTCAATCATAGCTTTAATCGCGGGTTAGATTCTCCTTCAATAATAGCTCTAATCATAGGCCTTTATGTAGGCAAATTCTAGATCAATCATAGCTTTTATCTTAGGTCAGAATTTCCTTTGATCATAGCTTTAATTCTAGGTCTATATATTGTCAAATTCTAGATAAATTTTCTATAGAAATTTTTTCATATGGAAAAATTTTCTTTAGAAATTTTTTCATATAGAAAAATTTTCTATAGAAATTTTTTCATGTAGAAAAATTTTCTATAGAAATTTTTTCATGTAGAAAAATTTTCTATAGAAATTTTTTCATGTAGAAAAATTTTCTATAGAAATTTTTTCATATAGAAAAATTTTCTATAGATATTTTTTCATCTAGAAAAAGTTTTTATAGAAATTTTTTCTTAAACAAAATTTTCGATAAAAATTTTTTCTATAACAAAAATTTTCTACAGAAATCTGTTCTTATGGAAAAATTTTCTATAAGAAAAAAATTCAGTAGAAATTTGATTTTCTATAGAAATTTTTTCTAATAAAAAAATTTCTAAGTAAAATTTTTCTATATAAAAAAATTTCTATAAAAATTTTTTCTATAGAAATTTTTCTAAAATGTTCTATAGAAATTTTTTCTTATAAGAAAATGTTTATAGAAATCTTTTCTTGTAAAAAATTCTCTATAGAAATTTTTTCTAGTAGAAAAATTCTCTATAGAAATTTTTTCTTTCACAAAAATTTTCTATAGAAATTTTTCTCATAGAAATATTTTCTTATGCTAAAATTTTCAATAGAAATTTTTTCTTAGAGAAAAATTTTCTATAGAAATTTTTTTATTATAGTAAAATTTTCTATATAATTTTTTTCTTAGAGAAAAATTTTCTATAGAAATTTTTTCTTAGAGAAAAATTTTCTATAGAAATTTTTTCTTAGAGAAAAATTTTCTATAGAAATTTTTTCTTAGAGAAAAATTTTCTATAGAAATTTTTTCTTAAAGAAAAATTTTCTATAGAAATTTTTTCTTAGAAAAAAATTTTCTATAGAACTTTATTCTTAGAGACAAATTTTCTATAGACATTTTTTCATATAAAAAAATTTTCTATAGAAATTTTTTCTTAGAGAAAAATTTTCTATAGAAATTTTTTATTAAAAAAAATTTTCTATAGAAATTTTTTCTAAGAGAAAATTTTTCTATATAAATTTTTTCTTGGAGAAAAAATTTTTATAGACATTTTTTCTTATAGAAAAATTTTATAGAAATTTTTTCTTGTACAAAAATTTTTTCATGTACAAAAATTTTCTATAGCAATTTTTTCTTATACAAAAATTTTCTATAGAATATTTTATTATAGAAAAATTTCTATAGAAATTTTTTCTTATAGAAAAATTTTCTACAGACAAATTTTCTTATAAAAAAATTTTATAGAAATTTTTTCTTGTACAAAAATTTTTTATAGAAATTTTTTCCTCTACAAAAATTTTCCATAGAAAAATTTTCTTAGAGAAAAATTTTCTATAGAAATTTTTTCTTATAGAAAAATTTCTATAGACATTTTTTAATAGAAAATATTTCTATAGAAAATTTTTGTATAAGAAAAAATTTCTATAGAAAATTTTTGTATAGGAAAAAAATTCTATAAAATTTTTCTATAAGAAAAAATGTCTATAGAAAACTTTTCTATAAGAAAAAATTTCTATAGAAATTTTTCTTTAAGAAAATATTTCTATACAAAAATATTTCTGTACAAAAATTTTCTATAGAAATTTTTTCTTATACAAAAATTTTCTATAGAAATATTTTCTTATAGAAAAACTTTTATAGAAATTTTTTCTTATAGAAAAAATTCTATAGAAATTTTTTCTTATAGAAAATTATAGAGAAAAATTTTCTATAGAAATTTTTTCTTAGTGAAAAATTTTCTATAGAAATTTTTTCTTAGTGAAAAATTTTCTATAGACATTTTTTCTTATAGTAAAATTTGCTATAGAATTTTTTTCTTAGAGAAAAATTTTTTATAGAAATTTTTTCTTAGAGAAAAATTGTCTATAGAAATTTTTTCTTAGAGAAAAATTTTCTATAGAATTTTTTTCTTAGAGAAAAATTTTCTATAGAAATTTTTTCTTAGAGAAAAATTTTCTATAGAAATTTTTTCTTAGAGAAAAATTTTCTATAGAAATTTTTTCTTAGAGAAAAATTTTCTATAGAAATTTTTTCTCTAAGAAAAAATTTCTATAAAAAATTTTTTCTTAGAAAAAAATTTTCTATAGAAATTTATTCTTAGAGAAACATTTTTTATAGAAATTTTTTCTTAGAGAAAAATTTTCTATAGAAATTTTTTCTTAGAGAAAAAATTTCTAAAGGAATTTTTTCTTACTTTAGTGTATTGCACTAAGATCTAAATTTATTGTAATTATATATAATTTTTTCATTGGTCCATATTTACTTTTTTAATTGCTTCAATCGTATCTCTGTATATTTCAGTCATTGCTAAAATCATCAGTTATTATACAGTTCATTTCAAGAATGTATGGAAATGTTTTAAAATTCCTAAAAATTCCTTTTGCTTTCATTTTCAATTTTCATCACTCATAACATACATCCATCCTTTTGGCTTTCACAACATGTGCTAATTACTAACACATCATTTGCCGTAATGAAATTGTGTTAATTATCTCTGGAAATTTGTCGACAAGTTCCCAAAATATAAAAAACATTTAATACATTTATTTTATGACCCAAAAATTCTAATATACACCTTTAGCACAAACCAATACGATTTAATCATAATCATTATCTTTTTACATTTTTTTCCTTTTTTTCCAACATTTTTAGAAAACTAATTTTTCACTTACAACCACAAACTTTGTTTTCGATCGAAAACAAAAATGTTAGAAAAAATGTTAGAAACTTTTTTTTTTTATTTTGGCGGAACATGCCAAGCAGCTGAAAATATATGTGGAAATGGAACATGGTAAAACTTTTGCGGAGGAATCTCTCCTATAAAAATAGTAATTTTTCATAGTTTTTTCGCTAAAATACTGAACATAATTATTATTTTTTGTTTGCTAGTTTATGTGCTTGTTTCTTGTTTTTCCCCCGATTTTTTTTTTGGTTCTAGTTAACAATACACTATAATTTGACACATGTTTGATATCTGAGGGTTATGAAGGGATTTTTTTTAGTGTAATGGAAGTAAAAGAAATTTTGATATGTTAAGTCACAACAAATTTCGAGAACAGTAAATAATTTAAGAAATCTATAAGATTTTACATATATGTAGGCATCAATCCAATTTTGCAATGGTTGAATCATAGTCTCAATCGTTAATGTTTACATAGATCAATTACAGTTTCAATCTTAACATAGTTAGATCATAGCTTCAATCGAAAGGTTTTTATGTTAAATTACAGTTTCGATCTAAGCTCTATATAGTTAGATCAATCGTAGGTATTTACATAGATCAATTATAGCTTAAATCGTAGGCCTTTATATAATTAAATTCCAGCTTCAAGCGTGGGTCTTAAAATAGTTCAGTTGCAGCTTCAATCGTGGGTCTTTATATAGCTCCAAAAATATCTTCAATCGTGGGTCTTTATATAGTTCAATTACAGCATCAATCGTGGTACTTTTTATAGTTCAATTGTTGGTCCTTATATACTTTAATTACAGCTTCAGTCGTGCGTTCTTATATACTTCAAGTACAGCCTCAATCGTGGGTCTTTATATAGTTCAATTGCAGCCTCAATCGTGGGTCTTTATATAGTTCAATTACAGACTTAATCGTAGGTCTTTATATAGCTCAATTACAGCCTCAATCGTGGGTCTTTATATAGTTAAATTTCAGCCTCAATCGTGGGTCTTTATATACTTCAATTACAGCCTCAACCGTATGTCTTTATATAGTTCAATTATAGTTTTAATCTTAGGTTTTTAGATATTTCAATTATAGCTTTGATCGCAGTTGTTTATATAGTTCAGTTACAGCCTCAATCGTGCTTCTTTACATAGTTCAATTACAGCCTTAATCGTAGGTCTTTATATAGTTCAATTACAGCCTCAATCGTGGGTCTTTAAATAGTTCGATTACAGCCTTAATTGTAGGAATTTACATAGTTCAATTACAGCCTCAATCGTGGGTCTTTAAATAGTTCAATTACAGCCTTAATCGTAGGTCTTTATATAGCTCAATTACAGCCTCAATCGTGGGTCTTTATATAGTTAAATTTCAGCCTCAATCGTGGGTCTTTATATAGTTCAATTACAGCCTCAATCGTATGTCTTTATATAGTTCAATTATAGTTTTAATCTTAGGTTTTTAGATATTTCAATTATAGCTTTGATCGCAGGGGTTTATATGGTTCAGTTACAGCCTCAATCGTGCTTCTTTACATAGTTCAATTACAGCCTTAATCGTAGGTCTTTATATAGTTCAATTACAGCCTCAATCGTGGGTCTTTAAATAGTTCGATTACAGCCTTAATTGTAGGAATTTATATAGTTCAATTACAGTCTCAATCGTGGGTCTATATATAGTCCAATTGCAGCCTCAATCGTGGGTCTTTATATAGTTCAACTACAGCCTTAATCGTAGGTCTTTATATAGCTCAATTACAGCCTCAATCGTGGGTCTTTATATAGTTCAATTACAGCCTCAATCGTGGGTCTTTAAATAGTTCAATTACAGCCTCAATCGTATGTCTTTATATAGTTCAATTATAGTTTTAATCTTAGGTTTTTAGATATTTCAATTATAGCTTTGATCGCAGGGGTTTATATGGTTCAGTTACAGCCTCAATCGTGCTTCTTTACATAGTTCAATTACAGCCTTAATCGTAAGTCTTTATATAGTTCAATTACAGCCTCAATCGTGGGTCTTTAAATAGTTCGATTACAGCCTTAATTGTGGGGATTTATATAGTTCAATTACAGCCTCAATCGTGGGTCTTTATATAGTTCAGTTGCAGCCTCAATCGTGTTTCTTTACATAGTTCAATTACAGCCTTAATCGTAGGTCTTTATATAGTTCAATTACAGCCTCAATCGTGGGTCTTTAAATAGTTCGATTACAGCCTTAATTGTGGGGATTTATATAGTTCAATTACAGCCTCAATCGTGGGTCTTTATATAGTTCAATTGCAGCCTCAATCGTGGGTCTTTATATAGTTCAATTACAGCCTTAATCGTAGGTCTTTGTATAGCTCAATTACAGCCTCAATCGTGGGTCTTTATATAGTTAAATTTCAGCCTCAATCGTGGGTCTTTATATAGTTCAATTACAGCCTCAATCGTGGGTCTTTAAATAGTTCAATTACAGCCTTAATCGTAAGTCTTTATATAGTTCAATTACAGCCTCAATCGTGGGTCTTTAAATAGTTCAATTACAGCCTTAACCGTAGGTCTTTATATAGTTCAATTACAGCCTCAATCGTGGGTCTTTAAATAGTTCAATTACAGCCTTAATCGTAGGTCTTTATATAGTTCAATTATAGCCTCAATCATGGGTCTTTATATAGTTCAATTACAGCCTCAATCGTAGGTCTTTACATAGTTCAATTATAGCCTCAATCGTGGGTCTTTAAATAGTTCAATTACAGCCTTAATCGTAGGTCTTTAAATAGCTCAATTACAGCCTCAATCGTGGGTCTTTATATAGTTAAATTTCAGCCTCAATCGTGGGTCTTTATATAGTTCAATTACAGCCTCAATCGTATGTCTTTATATAGTTCAATTATAGTTTTAATCTTAGGTTTTTAGATATTTCAATTATAGCTTTGATCGCAGGGGTTTATATAGTTCAGTTACAGCCTCAATCGTGCTTCTTTACATAGTTCAATTACAGCCTTAATCGTAGGTCTTTATATAGTTCAATTACAGCCTCAATCGTGGGTCTTTAAATAGTTCGATTACAGCCTTAATTGTAGGGATTTATATAGTTCAATTACAGCCTCAACCGTGGGTCTTTATATAGCTCAATTGCAGCCTCAATCGTGGGTCTTTATATAGTTCAATTACAGCCTTAACCGTAGGTCTTTATATAGTTCAATTACAGCCTCAATCGTGGGTCTCTAAATAGTTCAATTACAGCCTTAATCGTAGGTCTTTATATAGTTCAATTATAGCCTCAATCATGGGTCTTTAAATAGTTCAATTACAGCCTTAATCGTAAGTCTTTATATAGTTCAATTACAGCCTCAATCGTGGGTCTTTAAATAGTTCAATTACAGCCTTAACCGTAGGTCTTTATATAGTTCAATTACAGCCTCAATCGTGGGTCTTTAAATAGTTCAATTAGAGCCTTAATCGTAGGTCTTTATATAGTTCAATTATAGCCTCAATCATGGGTCTTTATATAGTTCAATTACAGCCTCAATCGTAGGTCTTTACATAGTTCAATTACAGCCTCAATCGTGGGTCTTTAAATAGTTCAATTACAGCCTTAATCGTAGGTCATTATATAGTTTCATTACAGCCTCAATCGTGGGTCTTTATACAGTTCCATTACAGCCTTAATCGTTGGTTTTTACATAATTCAATTACAGTCTCAATCGTGGGTCTTTATAAAGTTCAATTACAGCTATAATCGTGAGTATTTAAATAGTTCAATTACAGCTTTAATCGCGGGTCTTTATGTAGTTTAAATACAGCTTCAATTGTGGGTCTCTATATAGTTCAATTACAGCTTCAATCGTGTGTTTTTATATAGTTCAATTACAGCTTCAATCGTGGGTTTTTATGTAGTTCAATTACAGCTTCAATCGTGGGTCTTTATATAGTTCAATTACAGCTTCAGTCGTGGGACTTTATATAGTTCAATTGCAGCTTTAATCGCGGGTCTTTATGTAGTTTAAATACAGCTTCAATTGTGGGTCTTTATATAGTTCAATTACAGCTTCAATCGTGTGTTTTTATATAGTTCAATTACAGCTTCAATCGTGGGTTTTTATGTAGTTCAATTACAGCTTTAATCGTGGGTCTTTATATAGTTCAATTACAGCTTCAATCGTGGGTCTTTATATAGTTCAATTGCAGCTTTAATCGCGGGTCTTTATGTAGTTTAAATACAGCTTCAATTGTGGGTCTTTATATAGTTCAATTACAGCTTCAATCGTGTGTTTTTATATAGTTCAATTACAGCTTCAATCGTGGGTTTTTATGTAGTTCAATTAAAGCTTTAATCGTGGGTGTTTATATAGTTCAATTACAGCTTCAATCGTGGGTCTTTATATAGTTCAATTACAGCTTCAATCGTGGGTCTTTATATAGTTCAATTATAGCTTCAATCGTGGGTTTATATAGTTCAATTACAGCTTCAATCGTGGGTCTTTATATAATTCAATTACAACTTCAATCGTGATTCTTTATATAGTTTAATTACAGCCTCAATCGTGGGTCTTTATATAGTTCAATTACAGCTTCAATCGTGGGTCTTTATATAGTTCAATTACAGCTTCAATCGTGGGTCTTTATATAGTCCAATTACAGCTTCAGTCGTGGGACTTTATATAGTTCAATTGCAGCTTCAATCGAGGGTCTTTATATAATTCAATTGCAGCTTCAATCGTGGGTCTTTATATACTTCAATTACAGCTTCAATCGTAGGTCTTTATATACTTCAATTACAGCTTCAATCGTGGGTATTTATATGGTTCAATTACAGCCTCAATTGTGGGTATTTATATAGTTCAATTATGCTCTCAATCGTCGGTCTTTATATCGTTCAATTCCAGCTTTAGTCGTAAATTTTATTTGGTTCTGTTTCTCTGCCATTTCCAAAGCTTAGTTATATCAGTTCCTCAGTCTTCCTTACCAACCTTTTCGCTAAAAGATTTTAATGTTCGAAAAAGGAAAACAATGTGATAATTAGTGGTTGTAGAATACCATTGGCGTATTACTATTTTATATTTACCTTGTTTTTTTTGGCTCTGGCAAAAAATGTTATAGCTTCCTTTTATCATAATATAGCAGAGGTGCAACTATGAAGAACTAAAACATGGATCGAAAAAAAAAATACCACAACTAACTAAAATAACAACCAACATGTGATTAAATTCCTACAAATGTATGTGTATGTAAGTGAAAATGAGTGAGCATGTGTGTGAGAATGTGTGGGTGCATTTAATATTTAAGGATAATAATTGGGAACCAAACAGGAAAAAATTTCACAATGTAGAGAAACTTTAATGATGTTAAATGGTTTTTGTTAGCAAATTACCAATTCTCATACCATCACAGCTACCACTACCATCACCACAGCCAAAAACATGTTACTGCATGCTTAACAAAAACTTTTTAATGGAATTTAAACAAGAAGAATAGGTTACATAGGACGACTCACCATCATCATAATGTATAGATGGATGAATGGCTGAGGCTGATGACGTTGGTGGTATATGAATGAGATAATAGCTAAAACTAACACTAAAGGCCATGGAATATATACATTTAGCATGAACATGAAAATGAAAATGAGCTGAGTTGGTTAAATAGTTTGTTTTTTTTTTGTTTTTGTGTGCGAATAGAGTTTTAACAGGTGATTAGATAATCAGAGTAAATGAGTTGAACAAAATGAGACAATTACGAAAAATGTTGCTAAAATATTTATGAAAAGTATTTAAAAACAATTTTGTTTTTCCAAACATAAACGTTAAAGTTTTTCCTTTCGTAGGTTAGAGGGAAAATCTGAGGTTATACCAAGCTTTAGTTAAAAGTTGATTAGAAGCGTTTAATATAAAGGATAATTTAAAAACAATTTAGAGGTTTACTCAAGCACCTTAAAGTATGCTTTAAAATTTTATTTTTAAAATATATTAATTTTTATAAGAATTTTTTCAAAAATTTCTTATTTTCATAGGAAATTTTTCAAAACTTATTTTTATAAGAAATTTTTTAAAAAGTTTCTTATTTTCTATATCTCTTTCTATTTTTAAAGGAAATTTTTTAAAAATTAATTACTTATTTTTATAAGAAAATTTTTCAAAAATTACTTATTTTTATAAAATTTTTTTCCTATTTTTAAGGGAAATTTTTCAAAAATTTTCTATTTTTATAGGAAATTTTTTAAAAATTTTTAAAAATGTCTTATTTTTATGGGAAATTTTTCAAAAATTTCCCATTTTTATAGAAAATTTTTCAAAAATTTCCTATTTTTATAGGAATTTTTTTCAAAAATTTCTTATTTTTATAAGAAATTTTTCAAAAATTTCTTATTTTTAAAGGACATTTTTCATAAATTTCTTATTTATATAGGAAATTTTTTTAAAAATTTCATATTTTTATAGGAAATTTGTCAAAAATTTCTTACTTTTATAGGAAAATTTTCAAAAATGTCCTATTATTATAGGACTTCAAAAGTTTCCTATTTTTTTTTGGAAAATTTTTTATTTTTAAAGGAAATTTTTCAATTTTTTTTCATTTTTATAGGAAATTTTTTGAAAAATTCTTTTTTTATAAGAATTTTTTCAAAAATTTCTAATTTTTTACAGGAAATTTTCAAAAATTTTTGAAACATTTTTCAAAAATTTCTTATTTTTATAAGAAAATTTTCAAAAATTTAGTATTTTTATAGGGAATTTTTCAAAAATTTCAAATTTTTTAGGAAATATTTCAAAAATTTACTATTTTTATAGGAAATTTTTCAAAAATTTCCGATTTTTATTATATTGCCAATACTCCTAAAACTATGCAGTAGAATTTTCAAAAAAAAAATATCCCAGATTTCGATTTCTTTTAAATAATATAAAATTTAATAAATTGCCTCTACAATAATTTTTGAACTATTTTCACTTCACAAATCACAAAAAACAAAAAAAAAAGTCCTTATAGATAAATTTGGGAAAATTTATAAAATTTTTATTAAGTTTGCCAAAAGGAAAAGTTTTATATCATTTTAATTTTTAATCATCAGATTAACCTTCATATACAAATGTTTTCCTTAATAAAAAGCGTTAAAAAAAATCATAACTTTTATATCCTCTCTTCGGGCTCCTGCTGGGAATATTGCTGGAGATATTAAGGTCCTTAACAATTGCTTGTTTGCTTTATTTCTTCTTTTAACTCCTCTACTTTAACTGACATCCTCCAATCCAACACACACACAGCTGCAAAACAAGAAATATAAGCAAAATGTACAAGAAATGAAGGAAGACCTGACAAAAAATGTAGCAAGCAAAAGGTCCCATTGGAATCTACTAAATATTTATAACTTTTGAAATGCCATTGAAGATTCAATGCATATTAATAACAAACAGCATCAGCAACATTTTGGGACAACAACAGAAGCAGCGGCAACAACAACAGCAATGCCAACAATATCAACAACTGAAAAAAAGAAAAGCGTCTTTTGAGATGAATGTTCAATTTAAAATCGTTGAGTGTTTCATAAATGTTTATTCGTATAAGATTCCTAGAATGAAAGAATGAAGAACGATTGTTGCCAGCACCTCAGAGAGTACAAAAAGAAAATTCTTTGGAAATGTTAAGAAAATTTTGGAGAATATGGATAAAAAGGACATCACGAAAAAATGGCTACTCTGAAAAAAGGGAACAATATTTTTGATGAAAATTCATAAAAACTACATAAACTGATATTTAAGATCAGGAACTTTAAGTGTCATTGAATCAATTCTAGATCTTTATATGGTTCAATTCTAGCCTTAACTGAAAATTTTTAAAAATTTCTTACTTTTATAGAAAATTTTTCAAAAATTTCTTACTTTTATAGGAAATTTATCAAAAATTTCCTACTTTTATAGGAAACTTTTCAAAAATTTATTACTTTTATAGGAATTTCTTTGAAAAATTTCCTATTTTTATAAGAATTTTTTCAAAAATTTCTTATTTTTATAGGAATTTTTCAAAAATTTCCTATTTTTATAGGAAATTTTTCAAAAATTTCCTATTTTTATAGGAAATTTTTCAAAAATTTCCTATTTTTATAGGAAATTTTTCAAAAATTTCCTATTTTTATAGGAAATTTTTCAAAAATTTCCTATTTTTATAGGAAATTTATCAAAAATTTCCTATTTTTATAGGAAATTTTTCAAAAATTTCCTTTTTTTATAAGAAATTTTTCAAAAATTTCCTATTTTTATAGAAAATTTTTCAAAAATTTCCTATTTTATAGGAAATTTTTCAAAAATTTCCTATTTTATAGGAAATTTTTCAAATATTTCCTATTTCTATAGAAATTTTTCAAAAATTTCCTATTTTTATAGGAAATTTTTCAAAAATTTCCTATTTCTATAGGAAATTTTTCAAAAATTTCCTATTTTTATAGGAAATTTTTCAAAAATTTCCTATTTTTATAGGAAATTTTTCAAAAATTTCCTATTTTTATAGGAAATTTCCTATTTTTATAGGAAATTTCCTATTTTTATAGGAAATTTTTCAAAAATTTCCTATTTTTATAGGAAATTTTTCAAAAATTTCCTATTTTTATAGGAAATTTTTCAAAAATTTCCTATTTTTATAGGAAATTTTTCAAAAATTTCCTATTTTTATAGGAAATTTTTCAAAAATTTCCTATTTTTATAGGAAATTTTTCAAAAATTTCCTATTTTTATAGGAAATTTTTCAAAAGTTTCCTATTTTTATAGGAAATTTTTCAAAAATTTCCTATTTTTATAGGAAATTTTTCAAAAATTTCCTATTTTTATAGGAAATTTTTCAAAAATTTCCTATTTTTATAGGAAATTTTTCAAAAATTTCCTATTTTTATAGGAAATTTTTCAAAAATTTCCTATTTTTATAGGAAATTTTTCAAAAATTTCCTATTTTTATAGGAAATTTTTCAAAAATTTCCTATTTTTATAGGAAATTTTTCAAAAATTTCCTATTTTCATAGGAAATTTTTCAAAAATTTCCTATTTTCATAGGAAATTTTTCAAAAATTTCCTATTTTTATAGGTAATTTTTCAAAAATTTCCTATTTTTATAGGTAATTTTTCAAAAATTTCCTATTTTTTAGGAAATTTTTCAAAAATTTCCTATTTTATAGGAAATTTTTCAAAAATTTCCTATTTTATAGGAAATTTTTCAAAAATTTCCTATTTTTATAGAAATTTTTCAAAAATTTCCTATTTTTATAGGAAATTTTTCAAAAATTTCCTATTTTTATATTAAATTTTTCAAAAATTTCCTATTTTTATAGGAAATTTTTCAAAAATTTCCTATTTTTATAGGATATTTTTCAAAAATTTCCTATTTTTATAGGAAATTTTTCAAAAATTTCCTATTTTTATAGGAAATTTTTCAAAAATTTCCTATTTTTATAGGAAATTTTTCAAAAATTTCCTATTTTTATAGGAAATTTTTCAAAAATTTCCTATTTTTATAGGAAATTTTTCAAAAATTTCCTATTTTTATAGGTAATTTTTCAAAAATTTCCTATTTTTATAGGTAATTTTTCAAAAATTTCCTATTTTTATAGGAAATTTTTCAAAAATTTCCTATTTTTATAGGAAATTTTTCAAAAATTTATTATTTTTATACAAAATTTTTCAAAAATTTCCTATTTTTATAGGAAATTTTTCAAAAATTTCCTATTTTTATAGGAAATTTTTCAAAAATTTCCTATTTTTATAGGAAATTTTTCAAAAATTTCCTATTTTTATAGGAAATTTTTCAAAAATTTCCTATTTTTATAGGAAATTTTTCAAAAATTTCCTATTTATTTGAACTATGTAAATATAAAAAAAAACTAAAAAATCACAATTCAAAGCCAGGAACTTGTTATGTCAACAAGTTCATGGCTAAATATTTAATAATTCAACTGACATTTTCACAAGATTTTGCTAAAGCACCAGAACACACTCCCCCTCCTGCTTAGTTGACAGCAATTTATTTTCTTCTGAATGTATGTTATAAGTGTTGATGACATCATGTTACTATATTTTGGCAAATTTTCGAACCTTTTTGCAGTTCATAAGAGATGCAATTTGAAAAAATGTTAAATTGTAAAATGGAAAAAGTAGAGTGCCTGCGATGCCTGTAACATATCATGAAGATTTTTTGTTTATTCCAGGTTTTGACAGCCCCCTATTGGCTTTTATATATGGCAAATTTCCTGTTGTTTTTAATTTAAGGAAAAAAATACGAAAGGAATAATTTGTTCTTCCTCTTAATGATTTACAAATGTTAACAGCCTTAAAACGTACCTGAAATCAGGATGTTAACGCCGTGTATGATGATGTTGATGACGTCCGCCAAGTTGCTGATGTTGCAAAACGATTTAACTTGACTTTTCGTTACTGACAATGACAATTGATTTTAATGTTTTATTTACACAGAAACTTTGTTCTTTTGGGCCTGGACACGAGATTTAAGGATATAAGCATTGGAGAAATCAATATCAATGTTATCAAAAATTTCTTATTTTTATTGGAAATTGTTTAAAAATTTCTTATTTTTATAGGAAATTTTTCAAAAATTTCATATTTTTATAGGACATTTTTCAAAAATTTTAATATTTTTAAAGGAAATTTTTCAAAAATTTCTTTTTTTTATAGGAAATTTTTCAAAAATTTCATATTTTTATAGGAAATTTTTCAAAAATTCCTTATTTTTATAGGAAATTTTTCAAAAATTTCTTATTTTTATAGGAAATTTTCCAAAAATTTCTTTATTTTATAAGAAATGTTTCAAAAGTTTCCAATTTTTATAAGAAATTTATCAAAAATTTCTTATTTTTATAAGAAATTTTTTAAAAATTGCTTATTTTTATAGGAAATTTTTCAAAAATTTCATATTTTTATAGGAAATTTTTCAAAATTTTCCTATTTTTATAGGAAATTTTTCAAAAATTTTTATAGAAAATTTTTAAAAATTTCTTATTTTTATAGGAAATTTTTTCAAAAATTTCTTATTTTTATAGGAAATTTTCCAAAAATTTCTTATTTTTATAGGAAGTTTTTCAAAAATTTCTTATTTTTATAGGAAGTTTTTCAAAAATTTCTTATTTATATCGGAAATTTTCAAAAATTTCTCATTTTTATAGGAAATTTTTCAAAAATTTCTTATTTTTATAGGAAATTTTTCAAAAGTTTCTGATTTTTATAAAAAATTTAAAAAAATTTCTTTTCTATTAAAGAATTGTTTTTTATTTTTATAGGAAATTTTTCAAAAATTTCTTTTTTTTTAGAAATTTTTCAAAAATTTCCAATTTTTATTAGAAATTTATCAAAAATTTCTTATTTTTATAAGAAGTTTTTTAAAAATTTTATAGGAAATTTTCCAAAAATTTCTTATTTTTATAGGAAATTTTCCAAAAGTTTCCAATTTTTATAAGAAATTTATAAAAAATTTCTTATTTTTATAAGAAATTTTTTAAAAATTTCATATTTTTATAGGACATTTTTCAAAAATTTCATATTTTTATAGGAAATTTTTCAAAAATTTCTTATTTTTATAGAAAATTTTTCAAAAATTTCTTATTTTTATAGGAAATTTTTTCAAAAATTTCTTATTTTAATAGGAAATTTTCCAAAAATTTCTTATTTTTATGGGAAATTTTTCAAAAATTTCTTATTTTTATAGGAAATTTTTCAAAAATTTCTCATTTTTATAGGAAATTTTTCAAAAATTTCTTATTTTTATAGGAAATTTTTCAAAAATTTCTGATTTTTATAAAAATTTTTAAAAAATTTCTTTTCTGTAAAAGAAAATTTTTTTATTTTTATAAAAAAATTTTTCAAAAACTTCTAATTTTTATAAGAAATTTTTCAAAAATTTCCAATTTAAAAAAAAATTTCCAAATTTATGAAAAATATCTTATTTTTATAGGAAATTTTCCAATAATTTCATAATTTTTTAGGAAATTTTCTAAAAATTTCTTATTTTTATAGAAAAATTTTCTAAAAATTCTTATTTTAAAAGGAACATTTTCTAAAATTTTCATATTTTTATAGGAAATTTTCCAAGAATTTCTTATTTTTATAGGAAATTTTTCAAAAATTTCTTATTTTTATATGAAAATTTTCAAAAATTTTCTATTTTCATAAGAAATTTATCCTAAATTTCTTATTTTAATAAGAAATTTTTCAAAGATTTCTCAGTTTTATAGAAAATTTTCCAAAAATTTATTATTTTTATAGGAAATTTTTCAAAAATTTCTTATTTTTATAGGAAATTTTTCAAAAATTTCTTATTTATATCGGAAATTTTCAAAAATTTCTCATTTTGATAAGAAATTTTTCAAAAATTTCATATTTTTATAAGAAATTTTAAAAAATTTTATAGAAAAAAAAAAATTTCTCTTTTTGTTAGGAGATTTTTAAAAAATTGTTTATTTTTATAGGAAGATTTTCAGAATTTTCAAAAATATTCTACTTTTGTTGGAAATTTTCATTATTTAACAAAAAAATTTCTTATGTTTTAAAGAATTTTTTTTAAATTTTCGATTTTTTTAGGAAATTTTTCAAAAATTTCTTATTTTTATAAATTTTTTTTTAATTTCCTATTTTTATAGGAAATTTAAAAAAAAAAATTTATATCTATAAGAAATTTTTAAAAAATTTATTTTTTTTTGTAGAAAACTTTTCAAAAAAATCTTATTTTTTTTCGGACATTTAAATAATATTACTAATTTTTATGGAAATTTTTTAAAAATTACTTGTTTTTATACGAGAGTTTTCAAAAATTTCTTATTTTAATAGGAAAATTTTTATAAATTTCTTATTTTTACAGGAAGTTTTTCACAGATTTCCTGTTTTTATAGGAAATTTTTCTAAAATTTCTTATTATAGGAAATTTTTCAAATATTTCTTATTATAGGTAATTTATTAAAATATTTTAGTTGATAATAGATATATTCATATTATAGTCATAATTCAATTGAACATTATTAATATAAAATTCTGCATTATGACCCGCTTACAAATTCAAATGATAGCTAACACCAGGAGTCGAAAAACTTTTGCCAAGATTCCTAGAAATCCTGAATAGCTCTGTAGCAACAACTAAGCAAAATACATAACTAATTTTTCTAAGAAGAATTATTATAGAAACAACAAACTTTCCTTCATACCTACAACCAACTCGAACCATAACAATTCTCTTGAATCACTGCTTTTCTATAAATCCTAATTAAGGACTTATAATTCCAGCAGGAAACTTTTTCCTTCCTTTTGTTTCTCCCATGGCCTATGTTGAAGAATGAATCTCTTGTCGGGTGTAATGAATAACAAACATTAAATCAAAGTTCTTCCAAATACTTTTAACATCTTTTGACATTTAACATAATTTTCCTTAGCAAGGATCTTTAGGGCTATAAAAAACGAACACACACAAACTCTCTTACTCATACATACACACAAACAAAGTCCTTCCAACAACTACGACTACGATGACTGTTGCTCAATTACCTTTTACAAACAACCAATTAGTCAGGTAGAAAAATTATACAAGAAAAAGAACAAAAAATATAAAAATTATATAAAAATACTTTTAGTTGTAATTAATTTTTATTTTATTCTATAGCTTCATAAAAAAATTATGCGAAAACATCAACAAAACTAACAAGTTTTTGAACAAGAGAGTAAATACATTTAAATATAAAGAAAATTTCTGCTCAAGGAAATCAAAAGAAAACTACAAACAAAAATAAAGAAGAAAATTGAAGGAAGCAATACAATATACGTTAAACTTTTTTCAAATTTCCTATTTTTTAAGAAAAATTCATAAATTTCCTATTTTTATACAAAATTTTTCAAAAATTTCCTATTTTTATAAGAAATTTTTCAAAAATTTCCTATTTTTATAGGAAAATTTTCAAAAATTTCCTATTTTTATAGGAAATTTTTCAAAAATTGCCTATTTTTATAGGAAAATTTTCAAAAATTTCCTATTTTTATAGGAAATTTTTCAAAAATTTCCTATTTTTATAGGAAATTTTTCAAAAATTTCCTATTTTTATAGGAAATTTTTCAAAAATTTCTTATTTTTATAGGAAATTTTTCAAAAATTTCCTATTTTTGTAGGAAATTTTTCAAAAATTTCCTATTTTGATAGGAAATTTTTCAAAAATTTCCTATTTTTATAGGAAAATTTTCAATTTTTCCTATTTTTATAGGAAATTTTTCAAAAATTTCCTATTTTGATAGGAAATTTTTCAAAAATTTCCTATTTTTATAGAAAAATTTTCAATTTTTCCTATTTTTATAGGAAATTTTTCAAAAATTTCCTATTTTTATAGGAAATTTTTCAAAAATTTCCTATTTTTATAGGAAATTTTTCAAAAATTTCCTATTTTTATAGGAAATTTTTCAAAAATTTTCCTATTTTTATAGGAAATTTTTCAAAAATTTCCTATTTTTATAGGAAATTTTTTCAAAAATTTCCTATTTTTTATAGGAAAATTTTCAAAAATTTCCTATTTTTATAGGAAATTTTTCAAAAATTTCCTATTTTTATAGGAAATTTTTCAAAAATTTCCTATTTTTATAGGAAATTTTTCAAAAATTTCCTATTTTTATAGGAAATTTTTCAAAAATTTCCTATTTTTATAGGAAATTTTTCAAAAATTTCCTATTTTTATAGGAAATTTTTCAAAAATTTCCTTGTTTTATAGGAAATTTTTCAAAAATTTCCTATTTTTATAGGAAATTTTTCAAAAATTTCCTATTTTTTATAGGAAAATTTTCAAAAATTCCTATTTTTATAGGAAATTTTTCAAAAATTTCCTATTTTTGAAATTTTTCAAAAATTTCCTATTTTTATAGGAAATTTTTCAAAAATTTCCTATTTTTATAGGAAATTTTTCAAAAATTTCCTATTTTTATAGGAAATTTTTCAAAAATTTCCTATTTTTATAGGAAATTTTTCAAAAATTTCCTATTTTTATAGGAAATTTTTCAAAAATTTCCTATTTTTATAGGAAATTTTTCAAAAATTTCCTATTTTTATAGGAAATTTTTCAAAAATTTCCTATTTTTATAGGAAATTTTTCAAAAATTTCCTATTTTTATAGGAAATTTTTCAAAAATTTCTTGTTTTTATAAGAGTTTTTAAAAATTTCCTATTTTTATAGGAAATTTTTCAAAAATTTCCTATTTTTATAGGAAATTTTTCAAAAATTTCCTATTTTTATAGGAAAATTTTCAAAAATTTCCTATTTTTATAAAAAATTTTTTAAAATTTCCTATTTTTATAGGAAACTTTTCAAATTTTCCTATTTTGTAGGGAATTTTTCAAAGATTTTCTATTTTTATAAGAAATTTTTCAAAAATTTCCTATTTTTTTACAGGAAATTTGTTCCTATTTTTATAGGAAATTTTTCAAAATTTCCTATTTTTATAGGAAATTTTTAAAAAATTTCCTATTTTTATAGGAAATTTTTCAAAAATTTCCTATTTTTATAGGAAATTTTTCAAAAATTTCCTATTTTTGTAGGATAGTTTTCAAAAATTTCCTATTTTTATATGAATTTTCCTATTTTTATAGGAAATTTTTCAAAAATTTCCTATTTGTATATTAAATTTTTCAAAAATTTCCGATTTAAATAGGAAATTTTTCAAAATTTCCTATTTTTACAGGAAATTTTTCAAAAATTTTCCTATTTTTATAGGAAATTTTTGAAAAATTTCCTATTTTTAGAGGAAATTTTTGAAAAATTTCCTATTTTTATAGGAAAATTTTCAAAATTTCTTATCTATATGAAAATTTTCAAAAATGTCTTATTTCTATAGGAAAATTTTCAAAAATTTCTTATTTTCTATAGGAAAATTTTCAAAAATTTCTTATTTCTATAGGAAATCTTTTAAAATTTTCTATTTTTATAGGAAATTTCTTAAATGTTTTTTATTTTATAGGAATTTTTTTGAAATTTCTTTTTTTTTATAGGAAATTTTTCGAAAATTTCTTTTTATTATAAAAATAAACTAGTTAAAAGATCAATTGATGAGATAAACTTTCATTTTCTACTTGTTTTTTTTTATTATACTTAAATAATCAAAAACTATTGCCTACATTAAGGCTTATTGTAAAATAAACACATTATTTCGCTATTTCGCTTATAAAAAGAATTTTGAATTATTTTGTGGTAAACAGATTAAAATTGTTTATTTTCTAAATTAACGTCATTTGTTTGTAAGCGATAACAAACAAATCTATTTAAATTACTAACCTCAATACCGAGCTGATATCTTATAGCTTTCAAGCGTATTAAAAAAATCTATTGACCAAATAAAAATTCTAAAGCAGGCGGAGTAGCCAATTGGACTAAATCATTGTATGGATGTATTTTGTTAATGATACCGAAGCTGTAGTAGCTTTAGCTGCATATGTTTTAAATCTCATTTTTATTTGTTTCGAAAATTTTGCGTGTAAATAACCACATAGAGACCTATTACCACATCATTATATGACCACAGGGATCAAATACTATTCCGAAAACACTAGTCCAGGCTAAACCGTTAACTAATGCTCTCAACAAACACAAACAGCAACAACTAAGGCAAAAGTAAACAAAACACATTGAATACATACACGCACATTCAAAAACACATTCATATACACATTTAAGGAAAGGGATATGAATGCATATGCAAAAGACTTTATGTGTATGTGAGTTTGTTTGTTTTTTTTTCGGGTCCATAACAAAAGCGGAAGTATACCACCAAAAAGCATCATTAAGTCAATTTGTGACAAGGAAAAGTTGCAATTTAATGGCTAAAAACATGATGGTTCCCAGGACCCCCAAAAAATACAAATGCATCAGGAACGAACAATTGTTGTTTGTTCTTCGTTTTAGATTGTATGGAGACTTGGGACTCTCAAACTAAATTCTACTATTTTTAGCAAACAAAAATTTCTGTAATTTAGAGGAAATTCTAATTTCAATGACAATTAAGAGTAGTCGTTGGACCCTCTTTGTTTATTTTGTTTCAGTTTTAGTGTGTCATTTGCCCTAAAAACTTTCTAGATAAATTATTTTGTATGTGTTTTTTTGTCAGATCATTTTTGTGGTTTTTTTCAACAAAACTTTTATTTGTTGCTATTAGTGCTGATTCTAATATTTGTTTGGCTGGCCATTAACACATTTTATCCTTTTGCAATCTTGGAAAATGGTACAGTGGAATTTTTAAATAATTTAAGGTATGAAAAGCTTTGAATTGCACACTTCCAGAATAATATCTCAAGTTAAAAATAAAAAATTTTCTATATAAAAAGGAAATTTTTGAAAAATTTCCTGTAAAACCAAGAAATTTTAAAATATTTTTAAAATATAAAAATAAGAAATTTTTGAAAAATTTCCTATAAGAATAGGAAATTTTTGAAACATTTCCTATAAAAATACGAAATTTTTCAAATATAACGAATTTTTCCTATAAAAATGCGAAATTTTTGTAAAATACGAATTTTTCCTATAAAAATAAGAAATTTTTGAAAAATTTCCTATAAAAATAGGAAATTTTTGAAAAATTTCCTATAAAAATAGGAAATTTTTAAAAAATTTCCTATAAAAATAGAAAAATTTTTTGAAAAATTTCCTATAAAAATAGGAAATATTTTGAAAAATTTCCTATAAAAATAGGAAATATTTTGAAAAATTTCCTATAAAATAGGAAATATTTTGAAAAATTTCCTATAAAAATAGGAAATATTTTGAAAAATTTCCTATAAAAGTAGGAAATATTTTGAAAAATTTCCTATAAAAATAGGAAATATTTTGAAAAATTTCCTATAAAAGTAGGAAATATTTTGAAAAATTTCCTATAAAAATTGGAAATATTTTGAAAAATTTCCTATAAAAATAGGAAATTTTATGAAAAATTTCCTATAAAAACAGGTAATGTTTTTTAAAATTTTCCTATAAAAACAGGAATTTTTTTTGAAAATCTTCCTATAAAAATAGGAAATTTTTGAAAATCTTCCTATAAAAATAGGAAATTTTTTTGAAAAATTTTTTAAAAAATTTCCTATAAAAATAGAAAATTTTTTTAAAAATTTCCTATAAAATAGATAGAAAA
>OW121742.1:112105018-112210018 GCA_933228675.1 Stomorhina lunata
AAAAATTTCCTATTTTTATAGGAAATTTTTCAAAAATTTCCTATTTTTATAGGAAATTTTTCAAAAATTTCCTATTTTTATAGGAAATTTTTCAAAAATTTCCTATTTTTATAGGAAATTTTTCAAAAATTTCCTATTTTTATAGGAAATTTTTCAAAAATTTCCTATTTTTATAGGAAATTTTTCAAAAATTTCCTATTTTTATAGGAAATTTTTCAAAAATTTCCTATTTTTATAGGAATTTTTTAAAAAATTTCCTATTTTTATAGGAAATTTTTCAAAAGTTTCCTATTTTTATAGGAAATTTTTCAAAAGTTTCCTATTTTTATAGGAAATTTTTCAAAAGTTTCCTATTTTTATAGGAAATTTTTCAAAAATTTCCTATTTTTATAGGAAATTTTTCAAAAATTTCCTATTTTTATAGGAAGTTTTTCAAAAATTTTCTATTTTTATAGGAAATTTTTCAAAAATTTCTTGTTTTTAGAGGAGTTTTTAAAAAATTTCCTATTTTTATAGGAAATTTTTCAAAAATTTCCTATTTTTATAGGAAATTTTTGAAAAATTTCCTATTTTTATAGGAAAATTTTCAAAAATTTCCTATTTTTTTAAAAAATTTTTTTAAAATTTCCTATTTTTATAGGAAACTTTTCAAAATTTTCCTATTTTGTAGGGAATTTTTCAAAGATTTTCTATTTTTATAAGAAATTTTTCAAAAATTTCCTATTTTTTTACAGGAAATTTTTGAAAAATTTCCTATTTTTATAGGAAATTTTTCAAAAATTTCCTATTTTTATAAGAAATTTTTTCCTATTTTTATAAGAAATTTTTTCCTATTTTTATAGGAAATTTTTCAAAAATTTCCTATTTTTATAGGAAATTTTTCAAAAATTTCCTATTTTTGTAGGATAGTTTTCAAAAATTTCCTATTTTTATATGAAATTTCCTATTTTTATAGGAAATTTTTCAAAAATTTCCTATGTGTATATTAAATTTTTCAAAAATTTCCTATTTAAATAGGAAATTTTTCAAAAATTTCCTATTTTTACAGGAAATTTTTCAAAAATTTCCTATTTTTATAGGAAATTTTTGAAAAATTTCCTATTTTTTATAGGAAATTTTTGAAAAATTTCCTATTTTTATAGGAAAATTTTCAAAAATTTCTTATCTATAGGAAAATTTTCAAAAATTTCTTATTTCTATAGGAAAATTTTCAAAAATTTCTTATTTCTATAGGAAATCTTTTAAAAATTTTCTATTTTTTATAGGAAATTTCTTAAATGTTTTTTATTTTTATAGGAATTTTTTTTTAAATTTCCTTTTTTTATAGGAAATTTTTCGAAAATTTCTTTTTATTATAAAAATAAACTAGTTAAAAGATCAATTGATGAGATAAAACTTTCATTTTCTACTTGTTTTTTTTTATTATACTTAAAATAATCAAAAACTATAGCCTACATTAAGGCTTATTGTAAAATAAACACATTATTTCGCTATTTCGCTTATAAAAAGAATTTTGAATTATTTTGTGGTAAACAGATTAAAATTGTTTATTTTCTAAATTAACGTCATTTGTTTGTAAGCGAATAACAAACAAATCTATTTAAATTACTAACCTCAATACCGAGCTGATATCTTATAGCTTTCAAGCGTATTAAAAAAATCTATTGACCAAATAAAAATTCTAAAGCAGGCGGAGTAGCCAAATTGACTAAATCATTGTATGGATGTATTTTGTTAATGATACCGAAGCTGTAGTAGCTTTAGCTGCATACGTTTTAAATCTCATTTTTATTTTGTTTCGAAAATTTTGCGTGTAAATAACCACATAGAGACCTATTACCACATCATTATATGACCACAGGGATCAAATACTATTCCGAAAACACTAGTCCAGGCTAAACCGTTAACTAATGCTCTCAACAAACACAAACAGCAACAACTAAGGCAAAAGCAAACAAAAACACATTGAATACACACACGCACATTCAAAAACACATTCATATACACATTTAAGGAAAGGGATATGAATGCATATGCAAAAGTCTTTATGTGTATGTGAGTTTGTTTGTTTTTTTTCGGGTCCATAACAAAAGCCGGAAGTATACCACCAAAAGCATCATTAAGTCAATTTGTGACAAGGAAAAGTTGCAATTTAATGGCTAAAAACATGATGGTTCCCAGGACCCCCAAAAAATACAAATGCATCAGGAACGAACAATTGTTGTTTGTTCTTCGATTTAGATTGTATGGAGACTTGGGACTCTCAAACTAAATTCTACTATTTTTAGCAAACAAACATTTCTGTAATTTAGAGGAAATTCTAATTTCAATGATAATTAAGAGTAGTCGTTGGACCCTCTTTGTTTTATTTTGTTTCAGTTTTAGTGTGTCATTTGCCCTAAAAACTTTCTAGATAAATTATTTTGTATGTGTTTTTTTGTCAGATCATTTTTGTGGTTTTTTTCAACAAAACTTTTATTTGTTGCTATTAGTGCTGATTCTAATATTTGTTTGGCTGGCCATTAACACATTATATCCTTTTGCAATCTTGGAAAATGGTACAGTGGAATTTTTAAATAAATTTTAAGGTATGAAATGCTTTGAATTGCACACTTCCAGAATAATATCTCAAGTTAAAAATAAAAAATTTTCTATATCAAAAGAAAATTTTTGAAAAATTTCCTGTAAAACCAAGAAATTTTTAAAATATTTACTATAAAAATAAGAAATTTTTGAAAAATTTCCTATAAGAATAGGAAATTTTTGAAACATTTCCTATAAAAATACGAATTTTTTTAAAAATATGAATTTTTCCTATAAAAATACGAAATTTTTGTAAAATACGATTTTTTCCTATAAAAATAGGAAATTTTTAAAAATTTTCCTATAAAAATAGGAAATTTTTGAAAAAATTCCAATAAAAATAGGAAATTTTTGAAAAAATTCCTATAAAAATAGGAAATTTTTGAAAAATTTCCTATAAAAATAGGAAATTTTTGAAAAATGTCCTATAAAAATAGGAAATTTTTGAAAAATGTCCTATAAAAATAGGAAATTTTTGAAAATTTTTCTATAAAAATAGGAAATTTTTGAAAAATTTCCTATAAAAATAGGAAATTTTTGAAAAATTTCCTATAAAAATAGGAAATTTTTGAAAAAATTCCTATAAAAATAGGAAATTTTTGAAAAATTTCCTATATAAATAGGAAATTTTTGAAAAAATTCCTATAAAAATAGGAAATTTTTGAAAAATTTCCTATAAAAATAGGAAATTTTTGAAAAAATTCCTATAAAAATAGGAAATTTTTGAAAAATTTCCTATAAAAATAGGAAATTTTTGAAAAATTTCCTACAAAAATAGGAAATTTTTGAAAAATTTCCTATAAAAATAGGAAATGTTTGAAAAATTTCCTATAAAAATAGGAAATTTTTGAAAAATTTCCTATAAAATAGGTAATTGTTGAAAAATTTCCTATAAAAATAGGAAATTTTTGAAAAATTTCCTATAAAAATAGGAAATTTTTGAAAAATTTCCTATAAAAATAGGAAATTTTTGAAAAATTTCCTATAAAAATAGGAAATTTTTGAAAAATTTCCTATAAAAATAGGAAATATTTTGAAAAATTTCCTATAAAAATAGGAAATATTTTGAAAAATTTCCTATAAAAATAGGAAATATTTTGAAAAATTTCCTATAAAAATAGAAAATTTTTTTAAAAATTTCCTATAAAAATAGAAAATTTTTTGAAAAATTTCCTATAAAAATAGGAAATATTTTGAAAAATTTCCTATAAAAATAGGAAATATTTTGAAAAATTTCCTATAAAAATAGGAAATATTTTGAAAAATTTCCTATAAAAATAGGAAATTTTATGAAAAATTTCCTATAAAAACAGGAAATTTTTTGAAAATTTTCCTATAAAAAGAGGAAATTTTTTGAAAATTTTCCTATAAAAAAAGGAAATTTTTTGAAAAATTTCCTACAAAAATAGGAAATTTTATGAAAAATTTCCTATAAAAACGGGAAATTTTTTGAAAATTTTCCTATAAAAATAGGAAATTTTTTGAAAAATTTCCTTTAAAAATAGGACATTTTTCAAAAATTTCCTATAAAAATTAGGAATTTTTGAAAAATGTTTGATACTTTTTCAGTATGGAATAGTCAATTTGTTTTCCAAAAATTCTTGATTCTAGTCCACTGTGACTTATGTATGTGATTACGTGATTGTGGTAGTTGAGTCTATTTTAAGAGTTTCTTGTATTTTATGGGACTAATGAAGCCACTTTACGATATTTCCATAAACATATGATATTAACATTTTATTAATTGTTGAAAAAAGTTTTGTTAAATATGGCTGGAATCTAAAGGGACAGTGGTCTTTTTGTTTTTTTTTTGCTTATTTGCAAACATTTAGAGTCATAATTGGGGCCAAGTTACGGCATTCGATATCGATCGAAATCTTAGATATTTTCAAAACATTTGTATAGCATACTTTAAGGATAATCAAAATTATTTAAAAGATGCGCAGTTTACTATATTTTTTTGAAGTTATTTGCCAAAAGATGAACAATAGTAAAAGAATTTTAATTGAACTAAATGTTTTTAAAAACTAATCAAAATAGATACCAAATTTCAAAAATTTATTTGCATAGAAGTAACTTTCTTCAACATCCGTAAAGTATACTTCACAATATTCGCTTAAAAGTCTGAGTTGTCGATCGATATCGAATGCGGTAACTTGGCCCCTGATCTATAACAGCAGAGTTTTGATCTTTGATATCCGTCTTACAGCTATACTTCCCCCTTTTTGGCCTCACAGTCATCTAGCTACTACATTTTCCCCCCTTTCTGCCCGTTTTTTCCCGGTGACATTTACTATTCACAACATGTCGTCTTTGTATTTGCTTTAATTCATCTCTAAGTGGTTTACATTTGCGGTTCATGCTCAGGCAAACTCAAGTTATAATCATTTGATGTTTTGAAATTTTCTTCCTCTAATGTGTCATAGGCAGCAATTTAGGTTTTAGGCTTAAGCAATTGTTGCTATTGCTATTTGTTTGGTTAAATGTTGTAAAGACTCGTGTGTATGTATCATTGTCGTCATCCCCATTTAGTCATATAATATTGATACATTTTAAGTTAAACCGCATATTTTAGACTATGTCCATTGTTTTAAATCTAAAGTTGCTGCTGCTGTCTCAAAAACTGTCTGTATTCCATATTTTAGCACAGTTGGATAGTTTGTGGTTTTAGATATTTCACAGAAACGAGTAACTTCTAGTTTGAAATTAAAACAAATCTTGTAATTTTATAAAGAAATTGCAAAGCAGTAAAATTAATTGCCTAGACAAAAGGGCTGTAAATAAAGAGGAAAAAGAAGCATACTGTTAGGCAGAAATAAAAATTATGGATATAATTTAATTATATTTTTAAGTGAAAGGACATAAAAGATAATTGCAAATCCTATTTTGAGGTATTTGGTTATTATTTTTGAAATACAGAGAAATATTCTAGCATAGATGGATAAAAATTGTTTTTGTCTCCAAGAGATACTAAACAGGAGTATGATAAGCGGGGAAAGATATTTGATTGGAGATACTAATAAAGTTTAAGTTTACAATACAAAAATAAGTCTTTTTATTTAGATAAAGGAGCCCGGAAGCGATTTAAAAGAAACCAATTGCAGACCTCATAGAAGTTCCCTACATTGGCGATCGATCGAATACTAAATAGTTTAACCAGTGAGAAAAATATACTCCACAAATTGAGGGTGTGCACCCTAGAGATAAGATTAGTATTTTTTGGGGAATTAAGGGGCACAGTATAGGGATGAGCAAGAGAATTTTTTCTTTCGTTTAACTATGGGAAACACCAAAATAAAGTTCTAAGTCGACTTTCTTCTTCTTACGTCATCCTTGACTCCTAGTGGGGCATAATGCCTCCAACTTTAGAAAATCGCGAGTGGAGAACCAGCACAGGCGCAAACCCGGATTAACTAACCGCGCACAGTATTGAAGCCTAAGACTTCATCTATGTTAGATGCATTAGTTAAGCTATTTTCTTCTACAGCCAATTTTATTAAGTTTACATCGACAGCATGTTAATGCTGTGGGCTTACAGTCGATGAAGAATCCTGATATAATAAATAATTTTTAATAAAAATTACAGAAATTGATGCTGTTATTAGTTTTAGTATTAGTATAAACAGTATCGGTATCATCCATATCGACTAGAGCCACTTCTTGTTTTAACTCTTTTTCAGTATAAGTATCAGTTTTGGTATTAGTTTCAGTATTAAAGACTGTCATTAGTATTGTTTTTATTGTTATTTGTATTAATATATTTTTCTTAGTTGATATACTTGACCAAAATCTGAGATTTTCTTCTATGATTTTGTAAACATATTGGAATTACATTTTAAGCTATTTATAATTTTATTAGTAAATCATTGTACAAAATATAGCTCTTCGTTTAAATTAATTGTATTTAAGATATATAGCAAAAATTTTAATAATTAATTGACCACTAATCTGTCAATTAAATTAAGATCCTAGTTAAAACTACCTCTCAATATTTATTTAATAGCTATAGCAAACAATTATTACTTTTGCCAACTATAACTACCTCCTCTTACCTCTACATAAAAAGCCATGACGATCTGCTGGCAAGCCAAGTAGAATAAAAAAAAACACCTTCATTAGCTTAAACAGTTTTCGCAACAAAACTCTACCAAAAACTCATATCATTAGCAAGTTGTAACAAGTTGAATTATTATGCCATAATAAGTCTCAAGTATACAATTTGTCAAATTATAAGTACATTGTGTAACTAGTACTTTTTTTCTCACCCGTTTTTCCTCCCCCTTTTTGAAACTTTGCTGCTGCTATGCTGTGCAAATTATACCTCAAACTGTTGGCAACAAATTAAAAAAGTTTTATTCTTTTTTTTTTTCTCATGCTACGAGTAGTTTGTTCCTTTCATTTACCCTTCCAATATCTAGGATTTTACTTACTTTTATATTTTGAGTCGTTTCAAACAAATATGTTTGTATCAATACTCGGGCAAAAAGTAAATTGTCTTTTAAGAAGTCAATCATTCAAAACTGGAGGCAAAATGGAATAAAAATAACTTCCTTGACTGCTTTTTTTGCTTGATGTAGCTTTAACTCTTCCTGCTATGAAAGCAACTTACTCACACTATTAAGTATAAATTTGCGGCATGAGTTTTTTTAAATATAAATCCCTTAAGGATTTAAAATATTATTACTGTTGTTGTAAGCTTTGACAGAACTTGAAGCAACTTAATGCATCAGTGATGAGTGCTGGGGACCAAAGGGGATTTTTAAAATTCTTGCTTGATATAAGAGCTTTGCTCTTGATGCAGTTATGTTCTTTTTATAATCTGGCTACTAGAAGTACTCGATTATGGTCCTATTTTTATAGTACCACTGAGGTAGGCATCAACTCTTCATCATTGGCAACTTCACGGTTGTGTTCACAAAACTTTGTGACATTTTGTATTCATTTCTATATATATATATATTTTTTTTTTGCTCCTGTTGAAAGTTGCTGCTTTTGTTGGTTGAGTTATTCTTTTGCTGTTTCTGTTATTTAGCCTATGGGTTCCTTAATAGTATTCTCGAGTAGTAGAGTCACTCAGTACGAGTATGTATTGCAAATTGTTTGTAATTGTATGACAAGTTACAGAAGTATTAATAATTTACTTTTTGTGCTCGATTTTTTTTTTCTTCTCCTTTTCAGTTACTTTATCATTCTGTTCGCTTTATCCTGTTTAGTAAATCCTTCTAACAAATTATATTTTCTGGGGTTTATTCCCTTTTGGTGCAAAAAGTTGTTAGAAAAAAATTCTATTGCCACAAAAAAGGGTGTGTATAATTTAGAAGAGGT
Source organism: Stomorhina lunata (assembly GCA_933228675.1). Lineage (NCBI taxonomy): Eukaryota > Metazoa > Arthropoda > Insecta > Diptera > Rhiniidae > Stomorhina > Stomorhina lunata. The sequence goes on from OW121742.1 coordinate 112,112,927, forward strand.
CGTCTGAATTATAATTCTTAAAGTTGAAGCTTTTTATATTTTTTGGCTTAACTCTTTTAAAACAACATATTTTAATAAACTAGTAAGGGAATTTTACGCTTTGATTTGAGGCAGACGATGGGGGAAAGGGTTTTGGAGGTCATTAACACAACGAAAGGATGAAGAATTAAATGAGATAAATGAAAAAACAAGAAATTTTTGAAAAATTTCCTGTAAAAATAGAAAAATTTTGAAATATTTCCTAAAAAAATAGAAAATTTTTGAGAAATTTTCTATAAAAATAGAAAATTTTTGAAAAATTTTCTATAAAAATAGAAAATTTTTGAAAATTTTTCTATAAAAATAGGAAATTTTTGAAAAATTTCCTATAAAAATAGGAAATTTTTGAAAAATTTTCTATAAAAATAGGAAATTTTTGAAAAATTTCCTATAAAAATAGGAAATTTTTGAAAAATTTCCTATAAAAATAGGAAATTTTTGAAAAATTTCCTATAAAAATAGGAAATTTTTGAAAAATTTCCTATAAAAATAGGAAATTTTTGAAAAATTTCCTATAAATAGGAAATTTTTGAAAAATTTCCTATAAAAATAGGAAATTTCCTATAAAAATAGGAAATTTCCTATAAAAATAGGAAATTTTTGAAAAATTTTCTATAAAAATAGGAAATTTTTGAAAAATTTCCTATAAAAATAGGAAATTTTTGAAAAATTTCCTATAAAAATAGGAAATTTTTGAAAAATTTCCTTTAAAAGTAGGAAATTTTTGAAAAATTTCCTATAAAAAAAGGAAATTTTTGAAAAATTTCCTATAAAAATAGGAAATTTTTGAAAAATTTCTATAAAAATAGGAAATTTTTGAAAAATTTCCTACAAAATAGGAAATTTTTGAAAAATTTCCTACAAAATAGGAAATTTTTGAAAAATTTCCTATAAAATAGGAAATTTTTGAAAAATTTCCTATAAAATAGGAAATTTTTGAAAAATTTCCTATAAAAATAGGAAATTTTTGAAAAATTTCCTATAAAAATAGGAAATTTTTGAAAAATTTCCTATAAAAATAGGAAATTTTTGAAAAATTTCCTATAAAAATAGGAAATTTTTGAAAAATTTCCTATAAAAATAGGAAATTTTTGAAAAATTTCCTATAAAAATAGGAAATTTTTGAAAAATTTCCTATAAAAATAGGAAATTTTTGAAAAATTTCCTATAAAAATAGGAAATTTTTGAAAAATTTCCTATAAAAATAGGAAATTTTTGAAAAATTTCCTTTAAAAATAGGAAATTTTTGAAAAATTTCCTATAAAAATAGGAAATTTTTGAAAAATTTCCTATAAAAATAGGAAATTTTTGAAAAATTTCCTATAAAAATAGGAAATTTTTGAAAAATTTCCTATAAAAATAGGAAATTTTTGAAAAATTTCCTATAAAAATAGGAAATTTTTGAAAAATTTCCTATAAAAATAGGAAATTTTTGAAAAATTTCCTATAAAAATAGGAAATTTTTGAAAAATTTCCTATAAAAATAGGAAATTTTTGAAAAATTTCCTATAAAAATAGGAAATTTTTGAAAAATTTCCTATAAAAATAGGAAATTTTTGAAAAATTTCCTATAAAAATAGGAAATTTTTGAAAAATTTCCTATAAAAATAGGAAATTTTTGAAAAATTTCCTATAAAAATAGGAAATTTTTGAAAAATTTCCTATAAAAATAGGAAATTTTTGAAAAATTTCCTATAAAAATAGGAAATTTTTAAAAAATTTCCTATAAAAATAGGAAATTTTTGAAAAATTTCCTATAAAAATAGGAAATTTTTGAGAAATTTCCTATAAAAATAGGAAATTTCCTATAAAAATAGGAAAATAGGAAATTTTTGAAAAATTTCCTATAAAAATAGGAAATTTTTGAAAAATTTCCTATAAAAATAGGAAATTTTTGAAAAATTTCTATAGAAATAGGAAATATTTGAAAAATTTCCTATAAAATAGGAAATTTTTGAAAAATTTCCTATAAAATAGGAAATTTTTGAAAAATTTTCTATAAAAATAGGAAATTTTTGAAAAATTTCTTATAAAAAAAGGAAATTTTTGAAAAATTTCCTATAAAAATAGGAAATTTTTGATAAATTTCCTATAAAAATAGGAAATTTTTGAAAAATTTCCTATAAAAATAGGAAATTTTTGAAAAATTTCCTATAAAAATAGCAAATTTTTGAAAAATTTCCTATAAAAATAGGAAATTTTTGAAAAATTTCCTATATAAATAGGAAATTTTTGAAAAATTTCCTATAAAAATAGGAAATTTTTGAAAAATTTCCTATAAAAATAGGAAATTTTTGAAAAATTTCCTATAAAAATAGGAAATTTTTGAAAAATTTCCTACAAAAATAGGAAATTTTTGAAAAATTTCCTACAAAAATAGGAAATTTTTGAAAAATTTCCTACAAAAATAGGAAATTTTTGAAAAATTTCCTACAAAAATAGGAAATTTTTGAAAAATTTCCTATAAAAATAGGAAAGTTTTGAAAAATTTTCTATAAAAATAGGAAGTTTTTGAAAAATTTCCTATAAAAAAAGGAAATTTTTGAAAAATTTCCTATAAAAAAAGGAAATTTTTGAAAAATTTCATATAAAAATAGGAAATTTTTGAAAAATTTCCTATAAAAATAGGAAATTTTTGAAAAATTTCCTATAAAAATAGGAAATTTTTGAAAAATTTCCTATAAAAATAGGAAATTTTTGAAAAATTTCCTATAAAAATAGGAAATTTTTGAAAAATTTCCGATAAAAATAGGAAATTTTTGAAAAATTTCCTATAAAAATAGGAAATTTTTGAAAAATTTCCTATAAAAATAGGAAATTTTTGAAAAATTTCCTATAAAAATAGGAAATTTTTGAAAAATTTCCTATAAAATTAGGAAATTTTTGAAAAATTTCCTATAAAAATAGGAAATTTTTGAAAAATTTCCTATAAAAATAGGAAATTTTTGAAAAATTTCCTATAAAAATAGGAAATTTTTGAAAAATTTCCTATAAAAATAGGAAATTTTTGAAAAATTTCCTATAAAAATAGGAAATTTTTGAAAAATTTCCTATAAAAATAGGAAATTTTTGAAAAATTTCCTATAAAAATAGGAAATTTTTGAAAAATTTCCTATAAAAATAGGAAATTTTTGAAAAATTTCCTATAAAAATAGGAAATTTTTGAAAAATTTCCTATAAAAATAGGAAATTTTTGAAAAATTTCCTATAAAAATAGGAAATTTTTGAAAAATTTCCTATAAAAATAGGAAATTTTTGAAAAATTTCCTATAAAAATAGGAAATTTTTGAAAAATTTCCTATAAAAATAGGAAATTTTTGAAAAATTTCCTATAAAAATAGGAAATTTTTGAAAAATTTCCTATAAAAATAGGAAATTTTTGAAAAATTTCCTATAAAAATAGGAAATTTTTGAAAAATTTCCTATAAAAATAGGAAATTTTTGAAAAATTTCCTATAAAAATAGGAAATTTTTGAAAAATTTCCTATAAAAATAGGAAATTTTTGAAAAATTTCCTATAAAAATAGGAAATTTTTGAAAAATTTCCTATAAAAATAGGAAATTTTTGAAAAATTTCCTATAAAAATAGGAAATTTTTGAAAAATTTCCTATAAAAATAGGAAATTTTTGAAAAATTTCCTATAAAAATAGGAAATTTTTGAAAAATTTCCTATAAAAATAGGAAATTTTTGAAAAATTTCCTATAAAAATAGGAAATTTTTGAAAAATTTCCTATAAAAATAGGAAATTTTTGAAAAATTTCCTATAAAAATAGGAAATTTTTGAAAAATTTCCTATAAAAATAGGAAATTTTTGAAAAATTTCCTATAAAAATAGGAAATTTTTGAAAAATTTCCTATAAAAATAGGAAATTTTTGAAAAATTTCCTATAAAAATAGGAAATTTTTGAAAAATTTCCTATAAAAATAGGAAATTTTTGAAAAATTTCCTATAAAAATAGGAAATTTTTGAAAAATTTCCTATAAAAATAGGAAATTTTTGAAAAATTTCCTATAAAAATAGGAAATTTTTGAAAAATTTCCTATAAAAATAGGAAATTTTTGAAAAATTTCCTATAAAAATAGGAAATTTTTGAAAAATTTCCTATAAAAATAGGAAATTTTTGAAAAATTTCCTATAAAAATAGGAAATTTTTGAAAAATTTCCTATAAAAATAGGAAATTTTTGAAAAATTTCCTATAAAAATAGGAAATTTTTGAAAAATTTCCTATAAAAATAGGAAATTTTTGAAAATTTTCCTATAAAAATAGGAAATTTTTGAAAAATTTCCTATAAAAATAGGAAATTTTTGAAAAATTTCCTATAAAAATGAGAAATTTTTGAAAAAGTTCATATAAAAATAAAAAACTAATCCAAAAATTAGGCTTTAAGGATAATTTTAGTTCTAATTTTCCATGAAAATAAATCTTTTTATTCTTTAGATTTTTTCCTCTTGTTATCCTCGAACATGAAAGTTGCATCATGGAAAAAGAAATTCCTTTTAATGGTTCGTTACAAGTGCATCAGGTGCTCCTTTGGATTTTATGAATGTGCTTCTCTTGGCTGCTCCTGCTACTCTTCAACCCAAAACACGTTCAAATTGAGCGTTGACAGTTTGTTTTTTAAGTTTTGTTGTTGTTGGAAACATTTTTCCTACAACTTTTCCTTATTTTTTTATTGAGAGCTTCTTTGGTTTTTCTTCATTTTTTTTTAGTTTTTGGGTTAAAACTCTTGTTGGTAAAAGATTGTGGTTTTTTATTGCTTATTTAAAGCAGCTCAATTTATGCGGCATGAACTGGGAACAGGAAAAAGAAAAAAATAAAATGACAAAATATTTATTGCACGTTTGACACGTTAATGTTTGCAACCAGCCCCCAAAATGGGATAAAAAGACAAAAAATGCAGAAACCATAAAATATTATGATGCAATACAGGGATGTCCTCTTGGGAGGGGTTCCTAAACCTAACATCAAAAAAGAATTCATTTCAGAAATTTTACAAAAATTTTCCATTTTTATAAAATATTTTTCAAAAATTTCCTATTTTTATAGGAATTTTTTTTTAAAAATTCTTATTTTTATAGGAAATTTTTTTAAAATTTCTTATTTTTATACAAATTATTCAAAAATTTCTCATTTTTATAGAAATTTTTTTTCAAAATTTCTTATCTTTATACAAAATTTTTCAAAAATTTCTTATTTTTTTAGGAAAATTTTCAAAAATTTCTTAGTTTTTTAGGAAATTTTTCAAAAATTTCTTATTTTTATAGGAAATTTTTCAAATTCATACAAATTTCTTATTTTTTTAAAAATTTCCTATTCGGATAGCAAATTTTTCAAATATTTGCTATTTTTATAGGTAATTTTTCAAAAAATTCTTTCTTTTATAGGTAATTTTTCAAAAATTTCCTAATTTTATAGGAAAATTTTCAAAAATTTCCTATTTTTATAAGAAAATTTTCAAAAATACTTATTTTTATAAGAAATTTTTCAAAAATTTCCTATTAGTCCTACATCTCTGTTTTTATGTTTTTGTTTTCGTTTTATAGCAGAAATTTCTTCTGGCTTCAAGGTACTCTTTCGTATCTTTTCATGCAAAACCATGAGGAGACTTGAGTCTTGTATATAGGATCCATATGAAAATATATCGATGAGTTAAAGTTATGAGTAAAACTTAGTAACTTTATATACTTTCTTTGTAAATATGCATTAAAATTTTATTCTACAAAAATAATAAAATATATAATGTTATTTACCCTTTATTTACAGCTTTTCCAAAAAAAGATAAAAAAGAAAAGGGTTACAATTTTCATGCTTCAAGTATCAGAAAAACGAGCAAAACCTATATTTTTTGGCTTGTTAAGTCAGTTAGTTGTTAAAAATTATAGCAAAGCCAAAAACAAAACTAGGTGTCTCTTTTGAAAAATATTATCGCTTGGGGTGAGGGTAAGCTAAGATGCTACATTAACAGTCACACTCACGCTCCCTTACATTTGCTGATGCTGCTAAGCAGCAGCCGCACATTTGCAAACGACAGCCCCTTTAATGGTAATTTGTTGGCATTTCCGGTATTTGGCGGAAGTTCATTTTTACGTTTATGTTATTTTCACTATTTTCATAGACAAATACACCTACACTGATGTACTTCTACGTGAGAGAATTTTTGTCATTGTGTTCTTAGATTTTTTCAGGAACTTAAGGTAATGGAGGCATATTTGAAATTTCCTTAAATAATTTTGTTTAACCGAGATTTACAAAGATAGTTCTACAAAGGGTAGTAAGGGTTAAACAAATTAGCTAAAAATAATGAAAATTCCTATTTTGATGGGAAATTGTTCAAAATTTTCTTATTAAATAGGTAATTTTTCAAAAATTTGCTATTTTTATTATATTTTTATTTTTGAAAAATTTTCTAAAAAATAAGAATTTTTTGAAAAATTTCCTGTAAAATTATCAAATCTTTGAAAAATTTCCTATAAAAATAGGAAATTTTTGAAAAATTTCCTATAAAAATAGGAAATTTTTGAAAAATTTCCTATAAAATAGGAAATTTTTGAAAAATTTCCTATAAAAATAGGAAATTTTTGAAAAATTTCCTATAAAAATAGGAAATTTTTGAAAAATTTCCTATAAAAATAGGAAATTTTTGAAAAATTTCCTATAAAAATAGGAAATTTTTGAAAAATTTTCTATAAAAATAGGAAATTTTTGAAAAATTTCCTATAAAAATAGGAAATTTTTGAAAAATTTCCTATAAAAATAGGAAATTTTTGAAAAATTTCCTATAAAAATAGGAAATTTTTGAAAAATTTCCTATAAAAATAGGAAATTTTTGAAAAAATTCCTATAAAAATAGGAAATTTTTGAAAAATTTCCTAAAAAAATAGGAAATTTTTGAAAAATTTCCTATAAAAATAGGAAATTTTTGAAAAATTTCCCATAAAAATAGGAAATTTTTGAAAAATTTCCTATTTTTATAGGAAATTTTGGAAAAATTTCCTGGAAAAATAAGAAATTTTTGAAAAATTTCCTATAAAAATAGGAAATTTGAAAAATTTCCTATAAAAATAGGAAATTTTTGAAAAATTGCCTATAAAAATAGGAAATTTTTGAAAAATTGCCTATAAAAATAGGAAATTTTTGAAAAATTTCCTATAAAAATAGGAAATTTTTGAAAAATTTCCTATAAAAATAGGAAATTTTTGAAAAATTTCCTATAAAAGTAGAACAATTTCCTATTTATTTAAGAAAATTTTTTAATATTTTCGGTGCGATTCGTGGCATGTTAGTTTTATATTCAAACTTTTTATTTTATCTTTTTTTCTTTTCCTTTTCATAATTTACTTTTGCTAAGAATTTTTAAAACTAATCCTTATTTTCATCCTACTTAAGCAACATTTCGAACATTGTTTGATGGTTTTAAACTTTCTTAGACGTTTCCTTCTTTCTTTCAAGGACTTGTCAGGAGTTTTGTTTCATTTTAGGGGCTTATTTCATAAAATGCGGTTAGAGTTTTTAAGTTTTATCTATGAATAGTTCCCTTTTGTATAATTTTATTGTTTCTTTTTTTGTTAGTAATTTCTTTTAGAGTTTGGTTATTTAAAGGATTTCATTAATTTTGATCCTTTTGTTGGTTTGTTTGTAAAATAATACTTTCTAATAATCGTCTTAATTAAGCGTGTTAAGTGGGTGTTTGTAGGACTTATAAAATAGAAACTAATGAAGGGGGAATTGTTTGAAAAGTTGGGTAATAAAAAGTAAAGAACATAATTTAACACTTTTTTAATTTTGTAATAATTGAAGGAAAGGGAGTTTATTGGTCTTAGATCTTAGACCTTAGAGTAGAGATTATGATTAGAAGCCATAAATTGAGACTACGACTGAAGCACTTGTGTGTGCCTTGGCTTTCTCTCATTAGATAATCATATAAACTAGTTGTTTTCGAATTAGAGTAAAAGTGGTATGGGACTTTTTATGGGACTTTTCAAAACGACCATGCGGCAATTCAATGTATGGAAGCGCAACATCTTTGTACTCTAGAGTCTTTGGTCTAAGTTTTTTGACTGGGACTATGAAATCATCTTCATGAATTTAATAACAGGTGCAAAACCCCTTCATTCTATAATCGACCTGCCAAATTCCAAAGATCAGGTTCAATGACAGCCGATTTTGAACATTTAATTTACGAATTAGTCCTCTCGACTCCAAGTTTTTGAAATTGTAACAATTACTAGTTTTTCATCATCAACTGTCGAAACCCCAATAAAAACATTTACATTAGAAAACCAAAAGTTCAATTATTTTTATTTCCTAAAATGTCAAATTTTTTATAATTACCTTGGAAAAACAACTGCTTCCCTCAAAAACTTTCTTTATCGAATATTTTCTAATTAAAACGACAAGACAATTTCCATTAACTTTTGGGTTTCGAAGGCGAGAAAAACTATAAAATTAGAATAAAGAAAAGAAAACAAAACCACAATAGACATCAAAGTTGTTTTTTTCTGTTCTATCTCTATATCCAGTGAATCAAAAAAGGACACGTGTAGATGGAAAGGATGCGGGAGGATAAGAGTTATTATCAAATTTTCAATTTGTTAGCAGAAAAATTTGCTGTTAAGTTTTATCATTTCTATCTATTATACAAAGATGTTAACTCTAAGGAAACCACTTTATGGACAGCTTAAACAATGTGGCTGAAGGACAAAAAAAAAAACAGGATGACTTCAGAAAATATTGAGGCAGCTTAAACATAGGCATAGTCAGGCCATATTCTTTAGTAAAAGTTTCCAGTTGTAGTATAGAAAAATAGTTAAAGTCGTAGCATTTCATTATAGCTGTCGTCAGCCAAAGACTCATTGATTTGCGGTATGGTCGTTTTGAAAAGTCCCATGAAAAAAGTACTTCGCTTTTACTGTAATTCGGAAACAACTAATGAAGACGATTATCTAATGAAAGAAAGCTAAGGCTTGAACAAAATTTGCTAATAAATTCTTAATAAAAAATTCCAAATTTTGTTCTTTGACCTTGGGAAAGAAGTAAAGCTTTCAATTTTAAAAAGGGAATGCCTTGTATATTCCATTAAGTCGGAGGAAAGATATTACCTATTACTTTTGTTAATGTTGAATATTGGTACAATTTAAAAAGCTATAATAAAAATATCACAAAAGATTAAAATTTTAACGAAATTTTACGCATTCAAAACGCAGGTACGCCGAAATGATTAAAGATATCGACCTTATTTTTTGTATTTTATTCTCCCATTTGTTTGTTTTATGATACTGGAAAGCAAATTTATTAGTTGTTATATTTGTTGAACAAAATTTTCAGAAAATTAAAAAATGATTTCTGAAACCGGCCTGAGAATAAAGTATAAATTTCTAATATGAAAAAAACTTAAAAAATCGTTTATATTTTAACAAAAATCAACTATTTAATACTGGCAGGTCATAAAATTGTAAATCATGTCTTACTTTGAAATTGTTGTTATCCTTAAGTACATTTTTTGCTGCACATCCTTAGGCGTGTCATCAATTCATATTGAATTTTCGGAAAACAAAAATTGCTATAACTCCGAAACTACTTCTGATGACTTTAAATAAAGCTACTTTTGTTCTTTATTTAATTCCTTTAAATTTTTTTAAATAATTAAATTTTTACTGGTTAAAATTTAGTCAAAACCGAAAATATTCCCATTTTTTCACATACAAAAAAGCATAAATTTCAACCCCCATAAATAGGCAATAAATTTTGAAATTCCTGATTTTTTCTCAAATTAAAGTTATACCAAAATTAGAAACATTAAAGTACAATTTACACAAAGTAAAAAAAATGTTGATAACAATTACAAATTTTAAAAAAGAAAATTGATTAAAGTTTAAAAAAAAAATTGAAATTAAAAAAAATACAAAAATATAAAAATTTTTCCAAATATTTTATTAAAGATTTTACCAATTTAAGAAAAACTCAAATTAGAGGAATTTTTGGCGGATTTCATTGTCTTTATAGATATTAAATAAATTAAATTTTCAAAAATATTTTATAAGAAAATTATAAAAAAAAATTGTTTTTGGTCCAATATTATTTTAAAATTATATATAATTCTGGAAGAATCTATTCAAATAAAACCGTTATTACTTTATTTTGTTATAAAAAATACAAAATTTTTAGAATAAATATTTTTTAAAGTCAATTCCAGTTAAAATTTATTTCAAACATTTTGCGACTCCTAAGGGTAGGCAATATTTTTTAAAAATTAAAAATTTTACAAATTTAAGAAAAACTCAAATTATAGGAAAATGTGGCGGATTTCATTAAGTATAGATATTTAATAAATTATTTTTTTTTTAAATAATGTCAAAAAAATTAATTTCAATAGACAATTTTTTCAAAAAATTAAAATTTTGCAAATCAAAGAAAAACTCAAATTAAAGAAAATTATAGGATATTAAACCTTGATATGTTCCTTAAAATTAAAATATCATCTTGTTTGACATACTATGTGGGATAATCTCCCCTTAGCTTTTCCAATCTGTCATACCTAGAACCCATACCCCTTTCATAAATTCTGAGTGTCGGGTACCACGCAGTCGACTTTATTCACTTCGACTTTTCTTTTTATATTGAAATAAAATCAATCTTATATTTACTGTTAAAATGTATAACTATTTTTGTTGGTGTTACAAGTAAATTCACTTTGGTTTCAACAATTTCTTCTCAACTCCACAACTGACCCTCTCACCAGATAACTCAGCCTAACGGCTCACTAACTAGATATATATGAATAAATAAATGTTTGGATACATGTTGGAATATATATTGAAAAATATTGATGGTTGGTTGCCTGCCTTTGGTTTTGTGGGTTTGGATGGAGGCCTTCGATTTACATGGCTAAAGACAGCAAAAGGACAAATTGAATGACAAACTGCCAGAGTAAAGTGTTGCCACCTGATGACATGACAACGAGATGATGTGGCTTTTAAGCCACACACTCATCTCTATCCCCTTTTTTGTGTCACACAAAAAGGTAAAACGAAAAGGTACTATGGTACCAGAGCAAAGTTAACAACTTTATTATACAAGTCCTGGATATTACAGCATGAACTAAAGAAGTTATGGAGACTTGTTTTGTGTGAGTGAGTGACTGAGTGTTTGTGTTTGTTCTGAAGTATTTATTTAAATATTTGTTGCCTTGTAGTAGAATGTTTTTGCTTGCCTGGGCAGGTTGTAAACTGTACTTTTACGCATTGTTAAATAAGTAATTTGCAAAATGTCCAAACCAATAACTTAACAAATGACAACATTGGTTTTAACAATGTTTTCTTATTTTGTTGCTGCTACTGCTCCTGGTACTGCAACAACTGCTGATGTTGCTATGTCTCTTCAGGTTTCTATTGCAATTGTTTGCAACAGCAACATACATATGTAATTGTTCCAGCAAAGCTGTAGTACAATGTTAAGCAGGGGCAAGAAATTATAAATGTTGGAAATTTTTTAAAAATTTCCTATAAAATTAACAAATTTCTGAAAAATTTCCTATAAAAATCGGAAATTTTTGAAACATTTCCTATAAAATTAAGATTTTTATTGGAAATTTTTCAAAAATTTCCTATTTTTATTGGAAATTTTTCAAAAATTTCATATTTTATTAAGGAAATTCAAAAATTTCATATTTTATAGAAAATTCCTATAAAAATAGGAAATTTTTGAAAATTTATAGGAAATTTTTCAAAAATTTCCTATTTTTATAGGAAATTTTTCAAAAATTTCCTATTTTTATAGGAAATTTTTCAAAAATTTCCTATTTTTATAGGAAATTTTTCAAAATTTTCCTATTTTTATAGGAAATTTTTCAAAAATTTCCTATTTTTATAGGAAATTTTTCAAAATTTTCCTATTTTTATAGGAAATTTTTCAAAAATTTCCTATTTTTATAGGAAATTTTTCAAAAATTTCCTATTTTTATAGGAAATTTTTCAAAAATTTCCTATTTTTATAGGAAATTTTTCAAAAATTTCCTATTTTTATAGGAAATTTTTCAAAAATTTCCTATTTTTATAGGAAATTTTTCAAAAATTTCCTATTTTTATAGGAAATTTTTCAAAAATTTCCTATTTTTATAGGAAATTTTTCAAAAATTTCCTATTTTTATAGGAAATTTTTCAAAAATTTCCTATTTTTATAGGAAATTTTTCAAAAATTTCCTATTTTTATAGGAAATTTTTCAAAAATTTCCTATTTTTATAGGAAATTTTTCAAAAATTTCCTATTTTTATAGGAAAATTTTCAAAAATTTCCTATTTTTATAGGAAATTTTTCAAAAATTTCCTATTTGTATAGGAAATTTTTCAAAAATTTCCTATTTTTATAGGAAATTTTTCAAAAATTTCCTATTTTTATAGGAAATTTTTCAAAAATTTCCTATTTTTATAGGAAATTTTTCAAAAATTCCTATTTTTATAGGAAAATTTTCAAAAATTTCCTATTTTTATAGGAAATTTTTCAAAAATTTCCTATTTTTATAGGAAATTTTTCAAAAATTTCCTATTTGTATAGGAAATTTTTCAAAAATTTCCTATTTTTATAGAAAATTTTTCAAAAATTTCCTATTTTTATAGGAAATTTTTCAAAAATTTCCTATTTTTATAGGAAATTTTTCAAAAATTTCCTATTTTTATAGGAAATTTTTCAAAAATTCCTATTTTTATAGGAAAATTTTCAAAAATTTCCTATTTTTATAGGAAATTTTTCAAAAATTTCCTATTTTTATAGGAAATTTTTCAAAAATTTCCTATTTTTATAGGAAATTTTTCAAAAATTTCCTATTTTTATAGGAAATTTTTCAAAAATTTCCTATTTTTATAGGAAATTTTTCAAAAATTTCCTATTTTTATAGGAAATTTTTCAAAAATTTCCTATTTTTATAGGAAATTTTTCAAAAATTTCCTATTTTTATAGGAAATTTTTCAAAAATTTCCTATTTTTATAGGAAATTTTTCAAAAATTTCCTATTTTTATAGGAAATTTTTCAAAAATTTCCTATTTTTATAGGAAATTTTTCAAAAATTTCCTATTTTTATAGGAAATTTTTCAAAAATTTCCTATTTTTATAGGAAATTTTTCAAAAATTTCCTATTTTTATAGGAAATTTTTCAAAAATTTCCTATTTTTATAGGAAATTTTTCAAAAATTTCCTATTTTTATAGGAAATTTTTCAAAAATTTCCTATTTTTATAGGAAATTTTTCAAAAATTTCCTATTTTTATAGGAAATTTTTCAAAAATTTCCTATTTTTATAGGAAATTTTTCAAAAATTTCCTATTTTTATAGGAAATTTTTCAAAAATTTCCTATTTTTATAGGAAATTTTTCAAAAATTTCCTATTTTTATAGGAAATTTTTCAAAAATTTCCTATTTTTATAGGAAATTTTTCAAAAATTTCCTATTTTTATAGGAAATTTTTCAAAAATTTCCTATTTTTATAGGAAATTTTTCAAAAATTTCCTATTTTTATAGGAAATTTTTCAAAAATTTCCTATTTTTATAGGAAATTTTTCAAAAATTTCCTATTTTTATAGGAAATTTTTCAAAAATTTCCTATTTTTATAGGAAATTTTTCAAAAATTTCCTATTTTTATAGGAAATTTTTCAAAAATTTTCTATTTTTATAGGAAATTTTTCAAAAATTTCCTATTTTTATAGGAAATTTTTCAAAAATTTCCTATTTTTATAGGAAATTTTTCAAAAATTTCCTATTTTTATAGGAAATTTTTCAAAAATTTCCTATTTTTATAGGAAATTTTTCAAAAATTTCCTATTTTTATAGGAAATTTTTCAAAAATTTCCTATTTTTATAGGAAATTTTTCAAAAATTTCCTATTTTTATAGGAAATTTTTCGAAAATTTCCTATTTTTATAGGAAATTTTTCAAAAATTTCCTATTTTTATAGGAAAATTTTCAAAAATTTCCTATTTTTATAGGAAATTTTTTAAAAATTTCCTATTTTTATAGGAAATTTTTCAAAAATTTCCTATTTTTATAGGAAATTTTTCAAAAATTTCCTATTTTTATAGGAAATTTTTCAAAAATTTTTTATTTTTATAGGAAATTTTTCAAAAATTTCCTATTTTTATAGGAAATTTTTCAAAAATTTCCTATTTTTATAGGAAATTTTTCAAAAATTTCCTATTTTTATAGGAAATTTTTCAAAAATTTCCTATTTTTATAGGAAATTTTTCAAAAATTTCCTATTTTTATAGGAATTTTTTTTATGAAAATAGGAAATTTTTTACATCTGCTCTAGTTTTATCATACCTCCTAAAAGTAGGCACCACTTTTTAATTGCTTTATCCTTCTCTGTATATACGAGTATGTTACCAGCAAGTGCAAATGATTGCAATATTTGATGTATTGTGGTTGTAAATGTACAACAAAACTTGCTATAAAACTACTTTCAAGTATTTTTGCATAATGTTTTTCTTTCGTTTTTTGGGATTTAAGGTACAAGTAATAACATATTGTTAAAACAAGGGAGTCTGATGGAAGTTACTACATATTTATATTTATATTTATATGTATATACAGAATTGAAAACAAAAAAAATGAAATGAATGTTCCCCTCAATAAACTTACACATGCATATAAATCATTTCTCACCTTTTACACTTATAAAGACATACATACGAATACATATATGCAGATGTATTGAATTTAGTCATGTAAATGTAACAAGGTTACAAGTAATATCCACCAATTGTACACAAACCGTAACAGTAGCATTTGAGTAATATATGGATGTATGTAGTCGGATATTGTAACACACTTACATAGATTTATAAAAAAAAAATTGGGAAAAATATTTGCTTAAATATACAGATATGACCCTATACATTTCAAATTGTTCAATATTTTTCAGAGGTTCCCAAGCACTAAGAAAAGTATGCTTAACTATTTCAGTGAAATCAATCGAAAGGTTTCTGGTGTTTAAATTTTGGATCTGCCAAAAGTTCCTAAGGTCAGACCTTTATGTTGGGAACTTCTGCCTTCATACATTTCACTTCCATCGAATTTCATTTTTTTGAGTTATATCGAACACAAAAAATTCAATGAAATAATAAAACTTTCGAAGCATAAAAATAAAACTCACCCGAAATCAATAGTATTCATGTTGCGATAGCTACTGCGATAAATGTAAGGTAAACTTACAAAATACCAAGTCCATTACAACCGAAGGTATTTATTTAAAGTTGCAGAGACTATTATTGAAATGTTTTTAATATTTATGAAATTTTTCAGACAATTGGATTGGTTTAAAAAATTTTGGTTTTATAAAAGAATTTTTATAAGGAAAGCAAAGGAGTCCAAGAGTATAGTTTGGACTAAAATCAGAAGTTTTTGTCGTCGAATATAGACATTAATTTTATTCGTAGACCTGATAATGATAATAGATTTTGAATATCGATCTATTGAAAACAATTGTATAAATTAGCTTAATAGCAGTATCGAACTCTGCTACACCTCAAAAATTCCTTACTGAAATCTAAACATCTCAGAGATTGCCTTCAACTAACCAAGTCCACCCATCAACCCAACCACCATCAAACCCATCAAAGTTGCAAAGCAACCTTCAGTTCTTCAACATTGTCATTTCATGCATCAGTCAGTGGAAGTTTAGTTTGTCAGCCATCACTCTTTAGATATTGTTCAAAAAAAAAAAAACAAAACTGAAACATTTTGTCATTTCTTTAGCCTGACATGTATTCAGTACCGACCAAAGGACAACAATTGGAGGAAGTGAAAATATTTTCTTTCATTTTTCTTTTCACATTCATAAAAATTTAAAGCAAATAATAGAAAAAAGTTGAACATTTGTAGTTTTTATCGTCCTTCTATTGTTGCAATAACATGGGTCATTTTGGTTTCGCTGATGCTGACATGGTTTAGCCAAAGATGAAAGTGAAAGATTTTTAAAATTCCTGGAGGTTACAAAATGAAATTCTCATTTAATATTAATGGTCTAAAGTTTTCACTTAATAAAATATTCAATTGAAAGGAAAAGAAAGTGTTACATTTTTCAATGATTTAAACCAACATAGAAACAAGGTCTCTACAAATATCAAAATAAAAAATTTCCTATAAAAATAGGATTTTTTAAAAAAATTCCTATAAAAATAAGAAATTTTTGAAAAATTTCCTATAAAAATAAAAAAATTTTTAAAAATTTTCCCATAAAAATAAGAAATTTTTGAAAAGTTTCCTATAAAAACAAGAAATTTTTTAAAAAAAATTTTATAAAACCAAGAAATTTTAAAAATTTCCTATAAAAATAAGAAGACTTTAAAAAATTTCCTATAAAAATAAGAAATATATGAAAATTTTCCTATAAAACTAAGAAACTTTTGAAAAATTTCCTATAAAACTAAGAAATTTTTGAAAAATTTCCTATAAAACTAAGAAATTTTTGAAAAATTTCCTATAAAAATACGAAATTTTTGAAAAAATTCCTATTAAAAAAGGAAATTTTTGAAAAATTTCCTATAAAAATAGGAAATTATTAAATAATTTTCTATAAAAATAGGAAATTTTTAAAAAATTTCCCTTAAAAATAGGAAATTTTGGAAAAATTTTGTATTAAAAGAGGAAATTTTTGAAAAATTTTCTATAAAAATTTTGTATCAAAAATTTCCGATAAAAATAGAAAATTTTTGAAAAATTTCCTATAAAAATAGGAAATTTTTGAAAAGTTTCCTATAAAAATAGGAAATTTTTGAAAAATTTCCCTTAAAAATAAAAATAGGAAATTTTTGAAAAATTTCCTTTAAAAATAAAAATAGGAAATTTTTGAAAAATTTCCTATAAAAATAAAAATAGGAAATTTTTGAAAAATTTCCTATAAAAATAAAAATAGGAAATTTTTGAAAAATTTCCTATAAAAATAAAAATAAAAATAGGAAATTTTTGAAAAATTTCCTATAAAAATAGGAAATTTTTGAAAAATTTCCTATAAAAATAGGAAATTTTTGAAAAATTTCCTATAAAAATAGGAAATTTTTGAAAAATTTCCTATAAAAATAGGAAATTTTTGAAAAATTTCCTTTAAAAATAGGAAATCTTTGAAAAATTTCCTATAAAAATAGGAAATCTTTAAAAAATTTCCTATAAAAATAGGAAATTTTTGAAAAATTTCCTATAAAAATAGGAAATTTTTGAAAAATTTCCTATAAAAATAGGAAATTTTTGAAAAATTTCCTATAAAAATAGGAAATTTTTGAAAAATTTCCTATAAAAAAAGGAAATTTTTGAAAAATTTCCTATAAAAATAGGACGTTTTTGAAAAATTTCCTATAAAAATTGGACATTTTTGAAAAATTTCCTATAAAAATAGGGAATTTTTAAAAATTTCCTATAAAAATAGGAAATTTTTGAAAAATTTCCTATAAAAATAGGAAATTTTTGAAAAATTTCCTATAAAAATAGGAAATTTTTGAAAAATTTCCTATAAAAATAGGAAATTTTTGAAAAATTTCCTATAAAAATAGGAAATTTTTGAAAAATTTCCTATAAAAATAGGAAATTTTTGAAAAATTTCCTATAAAAATAGGAAATTTTTGAAAAATTTCCTATAAAAATAGGAAATTTTTGAAAAATTTCCTATAAAAATAGGAAATTTTTGAAAAATTTCCTATAAAAATAGGAAATTTTTGAAAAATTTCCTATAAAAATAGGAAATTTTTGAAAAATTTCCTATAAAAATAGGAAATTTTTGAAAAATTTCCTATAAAAATAGGAAATTTTTGAAAAATTTCCTATAAAAATAGGAAATTTTTGAAAAATTTCCTATAAAAATAGGAAATTTTTGAAAAATTTCCTATAAAAATAGGAAATTTTTGAAAAATTTCCTATAAAAAGAGGAAATTTTTGAAAAATTTCCTATAAAAAGAGGAAATTTTTGAAAAATTTCCTATAAAAATAGGAAATTTTTGAAAAATTTCCTATAAAAATAGGAAATTTTTGAAAAATTTCCTATAAAAATAGGAAATTTTTGAAAAATTTCCTATAAAAAGAGGAAATTTTTGAAAAATTTCCTATAAAAAGAGGAAATTTTTGAAAAATTTCCTATAAAAAGAGGAAATTTTTGAAAAATTTCCTATAAAAAGAGGAAATTTTTGAAAAATTTATTATAAAAATAGGAAATTTTTGAAAAATTTCCTATAAAAATAGGAAATTTTTGAAAAATTTCCTATAAAAATAGGAAATTTGTGAAAAATTTTGTATAAACATAGGAAATTTTTGAAAAATTTCCTATAAAAATGGGAAATTTTTGAAAAATTTCCTATAAAAATAGGAAATTTTTGAAAAATTTTCTATAAAAATAGGAAATTTTTGAAAAATTTCCTATAAAAATAGGACATTTTTGAAAAATTACCTATAACAATAGGTAATTTTTGAAAAATTTCCTATATAAATATGAAATTTTTGAAAATTTTTGTATAAAAATAGGAAATTTTGGAAAATTTTTGTATAAAAATCGGAAATTTTGGAAAAATTTTGTATAAGAATAGGAAATTTTTGAAAAATTTCCTATAAAAATATAGAAAATGTTCTAGAACTGAATATACAACAGAATCTTTGTGGATATTAAGAACATGATTTAGAATAGGGTCGAGTAAAGAACTGGACAAGTTGTGAATTTTCAATCACAAATTATTTTAATTATAAGAATTTTTTAATTCAAAAGTTCTACCTCCTAACTTTTGCAAATTGACTTTCATCCTTTTATTTTACCTAAAATTATACAAACTTAACATAAGTTTTTAATAAGTAATATATTTCCTCCTTTTCGTTTGTAGCTTTTCTTTAAAGTTCATTTAAACATTAACAGTTTCCTGGATGTAAAAGTAAATATCCATATACCTACATATTTATGAGAAAATACATGCATGTGCATGTTTTCTTCTGTACTAATGAAATATTCTCTTTTTTCCCGAATACTTATTTTATCACAAACAGGAACAAGATTTCTTAGTTTTTTTTTTTCACTTTTTTTCAAAGATATTTCCTTAGGGTTTTTGTTAGACCAAAAATTTCATGTTCATCACATTTTCTTTGGGTTTTTCTGTTTTAGTTTTTCCTCATCTGGTATCTTTTTTTTCTGTTAACATTCATTCGTTCTTTAGCTTGCAAATGATGTCTTTTCATCATCATTTGTACTAGAATCAAGTAAGAAGTGTTTTTTTCCAAGTTCTAGTAATTTTTGTAGTTCTCATTTCAGACTTTTTTGAGTTTTGTATAATTTTTTGTAGTTTACAAAGTTAAGGAATATTTACCTTTATGAAACGCTCGTAAATGGTAATGTTTAGATTTATAAAATAGTATTAACTAAGGAGTCATGGAAAAAAACAAGAACAAATTCGAAAAGTCAACAAAAATTAAAGAACGAATAGGGTCATTCTAAGATTTATGATAAAAAAAAAAAACAGAAAACTTTTGAAAAATTTCCTATAAAAATATAAAGTTTTTGAAAAATTTTCTATAAAAACAGAAAATTTTTGAAAAATTTTCTATAAAAACAGAAAATTTTTGAAAAATTTTCTATAAAAACAGAAAATTTTTGAAAAATTTTTAAAAAATTTTCTATAAAAAGAGAAAATTTTTGAAAAATTTTCTATAAAAACAGAAAATTTTTGAAAAATTTTCTATAAAAACAGAAAATTTTTGAAAAATTTTTTATAAAAACAGAAAATTTTTGAAAACTTTTCTATAAAAACAGAAATTTTTTGAAAAATTTTCTATAAAAACAGAAAATTTTTGAAAAATTTTCTATAAAAACAGAAAATTTTTGAAAAATTTTCTATAAAAACAGAAAAATTTTGAAAAATTTTCTGCAAAAACAGAAATTTTTTGAAAAATTTTCTATAAAAATATAAAATTTTTGAAAAATTTTCTATAAAAACAGAAAATTTTTGAAAAACTTTCTATAAAAATAGAAAATTTTTGAAAAATTTCCTATAAAAACAAAAAATTTTTCAAAAATTCCCTATAAAAACAGAAAATTTTTGAAAATTTTCCTATAAAAACAGAAAATTTTTGAAAATTTTCCTATAAAACAGAAAATTTTTAAAAAGTTTCATATAAAACAAAAAATGTTTGAAAAATTTTCTACAAAAACAGGAATTTTTTTTCAAAAATTTCATATAAAAACAAATTTTTTTTCAAAAATTTCATATAAAAACAGAACATTTTTCAAAAATTCCCTATAAAAACAAAAACTTTTTGAAAATTTTCCTATAAAAACAAAAAATTTTCGAAAAATTTCCTATAAAAATAGAACTTTTTTGAAAAATTTCCTATAAAAATAAGAAATTTTTAATTTGTTTGTTTTAGTTTTAATAGGACTGTTTCTGTTCTGTTCTGTTCTGTTCTGTTCTGTTCTGTTCTGTTCTGTTCTGTTCTGTTCTGTTCCGTTCTGTTCTGTTTCTGTTCTGTTTCTGTTCTGTTTCTGTTCTGTTTCTGTTCTGTTTCTGTTCTGTTTCTGTTCTGTTTCTGTTCTGTTTCTGTTCTGTTTCTGTTCTGTTTCTGTTCCGTTCTGTTCTGTTCTGTTCTGTTCTGTTTCTGTTTCTGTTTCTGTTTCTGTTCTGTTTCTGTTCTGTTTCTGTTCTGTTTCTATTCTGTTTCTATTCTGTTTCTGTTCTGTTTCTGTTCTGTTTCTGTTCTGTTTCTGTTCTGTTTCTGTTCTGTTTCTGTTCTGTTTCTGTTCTGTTTCTGTTCTGTTTCTGTTCTGTTCTGTTCTGTTCTGTTTCTGTTCTGTTTCTGTTCTGTTTCTGTTCTGTTTCTGTTCTGTTTCTGTTCTGTTTCTGTTCTGTTTCTGTTCTGTTTCTGTTCTGTTTCTGTTCTGTTTCTGTTCTGTTTCTGTTCTGTTTCTGTTCTGTTTCTGTTCTGTTTCTGTTCTGTTTCTGTTCTGTTTCTGTTCTGTTTCTGTTCTGTTTCTGTTCTGTTTCTGTTCTGTTTCTGTTCTGTTTCTGTTCTGTTTCTGTTCTGTTTCTGTTCTGCTTCTGTTCTGTTTCTGTTCTGTTTCTGTTCTGTTTCTGTTCTGTTTCTGTTCTGTTTCTGTTCTGTTTCTGTTCTGTTTCTGTTCTGTTTCTGTTCTGTTTCTGTTCTGTTTCTGTTCTGTTTCTGTTCTGTTTCTGTTCTGTTTCTGTTCTGTTTCTGTTCTGTTTCTGTTCTGTTTCTGTTCTGTTTCTGTTCTGTTTCTGTTCTGTTTCTGTTCTGTTTCTGTTCTGTTTCTGTTCTGTTTCTGTTCTGTTTCTGTTCTGTTTCTGTTCTGTTTCTGTTCTGTTTCTGTTCTGTTTCTGTTCTGTTTCTGTTCTGTTTCTGTTCTGTTTCTGTTCTGTTTCTGTTCTGTTTCTGTTCTGTTTCTGTTCTGTTTCTGTTCTGTTTCTGTTCTGTTTCTGTTCTGTTTCTGTTCTGTTTCTGTTCTGTTTCTGTTCTGTTTCTGTTCTGTTTCTGTTCTGTTTCTGTTCTGTTTCTGTTCTGTTTCTGTTCTGTTTCTGTTCTGTTTCTGTTCTGTTTCTGTTCTGTTTCTGTTCTGTTTCTGTTCTGTTTCTGTTCTGTTTCTGTTCTGTTTCTGTTCTGTTTCTGTTCTGTTTCTGTTCTGTTTCTGTACTGTTTCTGTTCTGTTGCTGTTCTGTTTCTGTTCTGTTTCTGTTCTGTTTCTGTTCTGTTTCTGTTCTGTTTCTGTTCTGTTTCTGTGGAATCCCCCTTAATTTTCTTTTTTCTAATAAAAACTAACAGCATTAAAGCAATTTAAAACTATCAAGATGATGATTATGATGATGGTTACAATAAATGTTATATCACATGAAGATGACAACGAAAAGTCAGTCAAGACTATTAGGGGAAATGGTGGTTAACATTTCAGGGGTGGTGGCTGATGCGGCTGCAAAAAGTCAGTGTTGCATGAAACATGAAATATCAACATCATTTAAAAATATAAAACATTTCTAATATTTTTTTTTTTTTGTTATTCTCTATTTTTCCCAAAAATGTTCTTCTTCTCTAACCAAAAAGGTTAAAAAGTTAGAACTTTTATGTATAAGAAATGTAACATAAAATTTTATTTTTATATCTTTCTTTATTTTTAAGTGGATCTAATGTCAAAGTCAAATAGTTTCTATTAAAATTGTAATACGGACAATTTATGCTTATTATTTAGGAAAAAAAATGAGAAGATAAAATTATGCAACTCTGCGGAAGAAGAAAACGTTTGAGGTTATCTTATTTTTCTTTCTAACCTTAAATTGATTTAAGTTTTTTTTGAGGTTATTTTGAAATTTGTTACAACTTTAGGTATTAGAAAAAATATACTTATTTTTTATTTACCACCAATTGATTGATGATTCTGTTTGTCTTTCTGTCAACTAATGTTGAATAATTTACCATTTCAAACTTAAATTAGCCCTCGTGTGTTATCTTTGGCTTATAAATACGTAATTTTATTTATCAAACTTATAAAATTCAATTGAATTTTTCACATGACTTCACACGGTTTCCAATAAACATCATGATGGCCAACTTGAAGATACCAGTGAACAGAGAAGTAATATTTCCCCTTGACAAAAGACATATAAAATGGGAAGTAATCATTAACAATTTAACAGAATGAATCATTCCGAATGTTTATGCCACAATCATTTAGATCATTATCATGTTTCTGATCATCATTTTGATGATTTTAATCAACGTCATCATCTTCAATTGCTGAGGAATTAAGCAATAACCATTCAACCACCACCACCACCATCATCATCATCCGCATAATCATCACAGCCAGCGTTCTACAAACGTGGTCACATTGCGGGAACGAAATGCTTGCAATATGATCATTATAATTTGAAATTGAAGTGAAAAAGTCTTTACCACCACTTGAACATATGCCACTTTTGAAGGGGAACTAGAATTAAGCTACAAATGTTAGGGAAAAGCGAGAGAATTTTGAAGTAGAGGTATAGAGGCAACTTCTCAGTTTTTAAACACATATCGACCAAAGGGTTAATTGGTCCTTCGAACTTGATTGTACTACTTGAGCATATGACACCTTTGAAGTTTTGCTATAGAAAAGTTTTAAAACATTTCTTATTTTTATAGGAAATTTTTCAAAAATTTCCTATTTTAATAGGAAATTTTTCAAAAATTTGCTACTTTAAAGGAACTTTTTCAAAAATTTCCTATTTTTATAGGAAATTTTTCAAAAATTTCCTATTTTTATAGGAAAATTTTCAAAAATTTCCTATTTTTATAGGAAATTTTTCAAAAATTTCCTATTTTTATAGGAAATTTTTCAAAAATTTCCTATTTTTATAGGAAATTTTTCAAAAATTTCCTATTTTTATAGGAAATTTTTCAAAAATTTCCTATTTTTATAGGAAATTTTTTTATAGGAAATTTTTGAAAAATTTCCTTTTAAACTAGGAAATTTTTGAAAAATTTTCTTTAAAAATAGGAAATTTTTGAAAAATTTCCTATAAAAATAGGAAATTTTTGAAAAATTTCCTATAAAAATAGAAAATTTTTGAAAAATTTCCTATAAAAATAGGAAATTTTTAAAAAATTTCCTATAAAAATAGGAAATTTTTGAAAAATTTCCTATAAAAATAGGAAATTTTTGAAAAATTTCCTATAAAAATAGGAAATTTTTCAAAAATTTCCTATCTTTATAGAAAATTTTTCAAAAATTTCCTATTTTTATAGGAAATTTTTCAAAAATTTCTTATTTTTTTAGAAAAATTTTTCAAAAATTTCCTATTTTATAGGAAATTTTTCATAAATTTCCTATTTTTAAAGGAAAATTTTCAAAAATGTCCTATTTTTAAAGAAAATTTTTCAAAAATTTCCTAGTTTAAAAGGAAATTTTTCAAAAATTTCCTATTATAGGAAATTAAAAAAAAAATCCTATTAAAGCTCTTGTTAAATTCTCTACAGGCTTTCGATTTCATTTCATTTTCTTTCGCTGAACATTTGGATTATTTTGTGTTGATTACAAAATTTTATTGTTGATATTTGTTGCTGTGGCTTTTAGTAGATATTTTTAAAATTTTATTATTCCTTTTGGTGGTGGGTATGTCTGTCTGTCTGTTTTTAAGCTGAGTTCATTCTCATTTTGTTGCTTTCAAAGACTGATTTTATTTATCAGTCTTTATGTTTGTCCATAAAATTATGATTATTTTCAATTTTTGTAGCAGCCAACTCATACAGGCAGACAGACAGACATTCAACGCCACTCAGCCAAAGACCCAAAAGCCAGTATCTACAAACGACAACAGATACACTCGACCAGAGAATTTAATTCTTGTAAATAATTTTCAACATTTTGGGGTCTAAAATCGCAGAACAAAGAAGACTGAAAGTATCATTTAGTTATGGAACTGAAGTACTTGAATGTATTTTAGTTTAAGAACAATTATTGTAGGCTTTTACTGATAATTGGTTTAAATTGGAGCGTTATCGCTTAGTTGTTGCTGCGGTAGTAGAATGAAGCGAAATATGAGGCCATGGTTGCAGAGGATGTGGGCACAACAATAATACGAAAAATATTGTTAATGAATAACTTCCTTGGTAAAAATTTTATAAAATTTTATAGTTTTAGTCACAACTTAAGGGTCTTTTTGCTTTAGTTAAACATTGCATTTGATCAAAAATTTCGTTCTGTTGACAATTTTGTTGCATTTAATTGATAACTTCTTTTCATGATTTCTTTAAAAATTTTAAATTTTATGAAATAAGAATTTTTTTAAAAATTTCTTATTTTCTATACAAAAATTTTCAAAAATTTCCTATTTTTTATAGGAAATTTTTAAAAAATTTCCAATTTTTTATAAAAAATTTTTCAAAAATTTCCTATTTTTTATAGAAATTTTAAAAAATTTTCTTTTTTTTTATAGGAAATTTTTAAAAAATGTCCTTTTTTTATAGGAAATTTTTCAAAAATTTCCTATTTTTTATAGGTAATTTTTAAAAAATGTTTGAAAAATTTTCTATTTTTTATAGGAAATTTTTAAAAAATTTCCTATTTTTTATAGAAAATTTTTAAAAAATTTCCTATTCTTCACAGGAAATTTTTCAAAAATTTCCTATTTTTTAAAAGAAATTTTTCAAAAATTTCCTATTTTTTATAGGAAATTTTTCAAAAATTTCCTTTTTTTTATAGGAAATTTTTCAAAAATTTCCTTTTTTTTTATAGGAAATTTTTAAAAAATGTCCTTTTTTTTATAGGAAATTTGTCAAAAATTTCCTATTTTTTATAGGTAATTTTTAAAAAATGTTTGAAAAATTTTCTATTTTTTATAGGAAATTTTTCAAAAATTTCCTATTTTTTATAGAAATTTTTCAAAAATTTCCTATTTTTTATAGGAAATTTTTCAAAAATTTCCTATTTTTTATGGGAAATTTTTTAAAAATTTCTTATTTTTTATAGAAAATTTTTCAAAAATTTCCTATTTTTTATAGGAAATTTTTCAAAAATTTCCTATTTTTTATAGGAAATTTTTCAAAAATTTCCTATTTTTTATAGGAAATTTTTCAAAAATTTCCTATTTTTTATAGGAAATTTTTCAAAAATTTCCTATTTTTTATAGGAAATTTTTCAAAAATTTCCTATTTTTTATAGGAAATTTTTCAAAAATTTCCTATTTTTTATAGGAAATTTTTCAAAAATTTCCTATTTTTTATAGGAAATTTTTCAAAAATTTCCTATTTTTTATAGGAAATTTTTCAAAAATTTCCTATTTTTTATAGGAAATTTTTCAAAAATTTCCTATTTTTTATAGGAAATTTTTCAAAAATTTCCTATTTTTTATAGGAAATTTTTCAAAAATTTCCTATTTTTTATAGGAAATTTTTCAAAAATTTCCTATTTTTTATGGAAGTTTTTCAAAAATTTCCTATTTTTTATAGGAAATTTTTCAAAAATTTCCTATTTTTTATAGGAAATTTTTCAAAAATTTCCTATTTTTTATAGGAAATTTTTCAAAAATTTCCTATTTTTTATAGGAAATTTTTCAAAAATTTCCTATTTTTTATAGGAAATTTTTCAAAAATTTCCTATTTTTTATAGGAAATTTTTCAAAAATTTCCTATTTTTTATAGGAAATTTTTCAAAAATTTCCTATTTTTTATAGGAAATTTTTCAAAAATTTCCTATTTTTTATAGGAAATTTTTCAAAAATTTCCTATTTTTTATAGGAAATTTTTCAAAAATTTCCTATTTTTTATAGGAAATTTTTCAAAAATTTCCTATTTTTTATAGGAAATTTTTCAAAAATTTCCTATTTTTTATAGGAAATTTTTCAAAAATTTCCTATTTTTTATAGGAAATTTTTCAAAAATTTCCTATTTTTTATAGGAAATTTTCCAAAAATCCTATTTTTTATAGGAAATTTTTCAAAAATTTCCTATTTTTTATGGAAATTTTTCAAAAATTTCCTATTTTTTATAGGAAATTTTTCAAAAATTTCTTACTGATATAGAATATTTGACAAAAGTTTCTTATTTGTATAGGAAATTTTCATAAATTTCTTATTTTTATAGAAATTTTTGGAAATTTCCTATACAGATAATTTTTCAAAATTTTCTTATTTTTATTGGAAATTTTTCAAAAATTTCTTATTTTTATATGAATTTTTGAAAATTTCTTATTTTTATAGGAAATTTTTCAAAAATTGTTTATTTTTATAGGAAATTTATAATGAATTTCGTATTTTATAGGATATTTTTTAAAATTCTCTTATTTTTGTAAGAAATTATTATAAATTTCTTGTTTTTATAGAAATTTTTGGAAATTTTGAAAAAAATAAATAAATTTACAAATAATTTTTCAAAAAATTCTTATTTTTCTAGGAAATTTTTCTTATTTTTATAGGAAATTTTTCATAAATTTCTTATTTTTATAGGATTTTTTTCAAAAATTTCTTCAAGTTCAAGTTCAAGTTTTTTTTATTTCCATAAATTTCTTTTTATACATGTTTTTCTAATACTATTTTAATACTAATTATATTTCCCTGCATACATTTGTATTTTTCTAGGACTAAGATAATTTTTATAAATATTTACATGGCACAATAACTATTTAAGTTACGTGTAATACAATTATGTTACAAAATTTATTTGAATATTATATTATTTAAAGTTCCTCAAAAATGGAAAAAAGGATACTATTAAAAATTATGATTATATCTATACTTATAATTACTTAAAAATAGCTTAAGACTAAATGAAAATTATATACAATAGAGAAAGGATAGGAGGAAAAGTATTTACAAAAGGTGAAGAGGGGAGAATAAGTTACAAAAATACCCTATTGAGTAGTGTTGTATACTGTATTTGTGATGTTTAATGTTCTGATCCTACGGTGATAGAACAACAAGTTTGCACCCTGATAAAGCAGATTAGCATCTCTTAGTGTTAGAAGGTCTATCGGAGACATATACCGTATAAGATGGATGGAATCAACATCAACAGAGCGGCCAAAACATTCCTGGATAAGACCATTCTCGAGAGAACGTGCCTTATCAAGAAATGCCAAGCCCGATCTGATCATGTAACCATCGATACGATCAAAATTGATCCCCGCATAAACTGACCTGTTAGATGGTCTACGGTATATTCCGTCAGGTCCTTGTTTGCGTTTTAAGGACAAACAAGCTACCAAGATTTTCCTCTCCCATACCCTAAGCCTTTCCATCTGGGCAGAAGAGATTCTGAACCAAACTGGAAAGGCATAAGACATGAGGGGGCGGATAACCTGTCTGTAGAGTAGCAGACCCACTTTCCTATCCAAGCATCCTTGTCTACCAAGAATGCCTCGATAGATCGCAAAAGTGCGTTTTGTGCGCTGTAATACATAATCGATATGGCGGTAAAATTCAAAATTTTCGTGGAAGATTACGCCCAAATATTTTATCCTATCCGAAACAGTAATAAGCTCATTACCAACCACAAGGGATGGAATGAACTTCCTACTATTTGGATAAAGATATTTTCTCCTGCCTTTAATAATAATGGCAGTCGATTTTTGAATATTTAGGCGTAACTTCCACTTATTAAAGAATTCCGCCAATTTCGAAAGATATGTATTAACTTTTGAATTAATGTTTCGAGCCCGTGGACCTGAAGAAGCAATAAGTATATCATCCGCATAAGATAAAAGAAGATCACCCTCTGGTGGCTTTGGAATATCATGTACCAGAATATTGTACAAAACAGGACCGAGAAGAGAACCCTGAGGAACTCCAGCAGATACCAATTTTTCATCAGAGCGACAGTCACCCACCCTCACACTGAACTTTCTTTCGCTCAAAAAGTTTGACACAAACCTGCAAAGACGTCTATCAAATCCAAGATTTATCATCTTGTATATAATTCCATTTTGCCAGGCTGTGTCAAAAGCTTAAGCTCACTGCTATAGTAGGGTATCTCTTATTGAGACCCCTAGCTACATAATCAGCAAAGACTGTCAGTGCATGTGAGGTTGAGTGACCACGCTTGAATCCAAATTGAGATTCAGCAAGAACATTCCCCTCATCGATCCTGTCATTAATTTGACTAAGAATAAAGAATTCCAAAAGTTTCCCAAAGGAAGATAGAAGTGAAATTGGCCTGTAATTGCTACATAACTTAGGGTCAGTTTTTGGCTTTGGAATTGGCACAATGATGGCTTTTTTCCAATTACGTGGAAAGTAGCCGATATTAATGCAGTGATTGAAAAGAACTGCCATAAAACGCCAAGTTTCTTTTCGAGTTTTCTTAAGAACTACGTCCGGGATACCATCAATCCCACTCGACTTTTTGTTTGGTCTCCGTTTTATGGCAGCACCCATCATCTCTGCTTGAATAAAGCCAAAACTACCCCCATTATTACCATCAGCTGTTAGTGACTGACCAAATGCTGTAATTGGTTCGTCATGCAAATCATTGACTCGGTCCAAAACAGTCTCTGAAAATAAGTCATTGTTAGTTTGTTGTCCACCTTGGTGAACATCAGAGAAGTAATCCGCTAGCAGATTAGCTTTTCTACTGTCATCAGATACCAAGGTGTTCCCTGGGTCTAGTAAGTCATGTATGGTCAACCGTTTATTCTGTCCAGTCGCAGCCCTAATAGTCTTAAATGTCTTGTCATTGAGGTGTATACTCCCAAGGAACTTCTTCCAGTTTTCGCGCTCAAAATTGGCAATTGCGCCTTGAATAATTTTATCCAAATTTTTAATATCAGCTTTTAGAATACGACACCTTCCAGGGTCTCCACAACGTCTCACAAGACGACGTAACCTCTTCTTCTCTGCTATAAAGCGCAAGATATTTGTAGGAAGTTTAAGAAGGCCCTTTCTACCAACTACTATTTTTGGAATAGAGATATCCATAGCTTTTTGGAAAGCCCTTTCAAGAGTCTCAACGCAATTGTCAATTTCTTGCTCGCCAACATTCTCGTTCAATGGAAGCATACGACCTTCAAGTTCCCTATTCAAAGTCATGTTAAAAAGTCCTCTGTTCATTTTGTCATAATTAAGAATGGTCGGTTTTATCCGACCTAGGCAGTCCGAAATGTCAAAAACAATCTCAACCGATTTATGGTCCGACTCAAAATCAATTGTTTTAAGTCCACCACCATTCACCGACGGAGGTATATCGGCAGAAGTCAATACCACATCAATATATGAGGATGATACATCAGTTACTCTTGTTGGTCCGTCCGTAGGGTGAATTACCAGATTCGGATTATTCAATAGCAGATCATGAAGACGACGACCGCTGGAACATATAACTGAGTCTCCCCAAAAAGGATGTCTGGCATTCAAATCTCCCGCTACAATTAAGTTACCTTCATTGGCCATATCTAAAATCGGTGTGAGATCATCTCTTGACATTGTACCTACAGGTCTGCGATACATTGACACAAATGTCAAGGTACCGCCATTTAGTCTACGGATTTTGACAGCTGTATTTTCTATAGAGCCAGTATTAATAATGATTCTCTCACTATTAATACTATCCCTAACGAAGACAGCTGTCCCGCCTCTTCCGTTTTGTCTATTCTGTCTATAAATAACGTACCCGTCTATGTCCAGCTTATGCCGAGGACTAAGTCCATGTTCAGCCATAAGCAGTACGTCAGGTCTATGTTGGTCCAAAAATAGTTTTAAATAATGTCTTTTATGTCTAGAAATTATTGAATTTGCATTAACGAATATGCATTTGATTTGTCTAGCCATGATGACTTAATGAATATAGCATACCAAGCAAGGCCTTGGATTTCCCTTCGTCAGATTTGATATTTTGGTACTCTTTAGTAAAGCTACCAATATTCTTAAGACATGAGAGTAGGCTACCTCCAAGAAGACGTTTGCAATCACGATCAATTACATCAAATTGTGACATTGCACTTTGTAACGTTATACCATCATTAGAGGATGGCAAAGTTTTTTGTGCAGATTTTGCTGAAATATTACCTGCTAACGCTGATGCATAAGAAACACCAGGTTTAACATTGACGAAAGAAACACCGGACTTAACAGGCGGTGGTGAATTACGAGTTCGATTATTCGAAGCCGTTTTTTGGCTTTGAATTTTATTTAAAATTTCCAACCTTCTTGGGCATTGCCGAAAACTAGCAGTGTGCCCCTCAACTCCACAGTTAACGCATTTAACCGGGATGCCTATTTTCGTTACAGCTTTACCTGTAATGGGATCGTGTGCAGTAGTTTGCTCAGTATTACTATCTTTATCCGGAATCCTACAGTTTCCAGGTCCGTGTGACTCACCACACTTCACACACCTGTATGGCATGTTGCAGTTTGCCGAGGTGTGACCAAAACGCTGACAATTAAAACACTGAATAACAGCGCCGCGTTTGAATTTGCGCAAAGATACTCTACAGCAAAGAATATACCGTAGGTTATAAACTGCAGAAATATCAGATTCTCTTGAAATCTGAAGCAACCATTTATCATTATAAAGTTTGACTATTCTAACAATTTCCATATTTATATGGAGTTCATTCAAATGTACCGTTACATCTTCAACGGAATATGTCCCCGATAGGCCCTCTATAACCAAAGAAAATGGTCTTTGTCCTCTAGGGGTATAAGTATAAAAGTTGACCTTTTTGTCAACCAATAATTGTTTGCATTTTTCAAAATCGCTAAGAGTGCAAACTCCAATATTGGTAGCATTTCTGCTCATAATTTTAATATTAAAATTACTGTGCCCTAAATGATTTTTAATTACTAAAGACATGTCCTTGACGTTAATATTGTATGTGGTAATGATTGGAATATGTTTTGGATTACCTAACTTATTTTTATTTCCAGGTTTACTAGCAGGAACCATCTCTTCTTCTTGTTTCTTCTTACTTGATGAGGCCGCCTCAGGACATTCTTGGGCTTCAGCTTGCATCTCATCATCATCTTCATATTGACTACTTTCTAATTCATCCTCATTTTGGCTTTTTAATCTTTGTTCTTCTTGCAAGATTAACGCTTCTAATTTATTTCTTAAGCTTGAGTTTTCATTCTCCAGATATTGTATCTTGGACTCAGAAAGATTCAGTCGCTTTAATAGCTGCTCATTCATTGAAGCTAAATCATTGAATTTTTGATTTAGACTTTCGTTTTCATCACTTCCGTCATTCTGCCTCTTCTTTTTGAGGCTTCGTTTAGTTTCGTCACCATCCATATTGGATGGCAACTAAAAAACACTTGCTCCCTTATACACTTGTTTGGCAATTATATGATACAAGCAAAAAAGTACTTGTCATAAAACTACTTGCTGCCTTGTATGCGATTCTCAAAGTTTTACACACCTCAAGAAAAAAACACTTGTTGTAAAAACAACTTGCTGCCTTCTCAAGTAAAAACACTTGTTATAAAAACAACTTGCTGCCTCCTATAGACTTCTCAAAAATTAGACT
Organism: Stomorhina lunata; assembly: GCA_933228675.1. Classification (NCBI taxonomy): domain Eukaryota; kingdom Metazoa; phylum Arthropoda; class Insecta; order Diptera; family Rhiniidae; genus Stomorhina; species Stomorhina lunata. The sequence continues at coordinate 112,144,920 of OW121742.1, forward strand.
CTTGAACACAAAGAGACCGTCTATATTTTATGTTCGCCTGATAATTGTTTTGAACATCCAGGTTTTATTTATCACTTTTTTGATATTTATCACAATATTTTTATTTTTTTCCGATTTTTTATTTTTCAGAAATTATTTTTATTAAATTTTAAAAATACCGCTCACGATGTTTACACAACCAGTGCCAGCACAAGACTTTTTCTCAAAAATTTCTTCAAAAATTTCTTATTTTTATATGAATTTTTTCAAAAAAATTTTATTTTTATAGGATATTTTTTAAATTTTTTTTATTTTTATAGGATTTTTTTCAAAAATTTCTTTTTTTTATAGGAAATTTTTCAAAAAATTCCTATTTTTATAGCAAATTTCCTTTAAAAATATAAAAATAAGAAATTTAAAAATCTGCTAAAAGTTTTCCATATATTAGTCATAAATATGTATTTGCTATTTGAACCGCCGTGGTATAGCAGGTTAGTCATCTGCCTAGCATACAAGAGGTCCCAAGTTCAATCCCTGTCAGGCTCACTTGAAAAAAAATAATTTTCAAAAAAGCGGCGGTTTCACTTCATAACTCAGCTAGCCACTGGTTATTGAGTATTAGGCTATGAGAAACTTCTCTAACTAATGCATTTGCCGTTCGGAGCCGGCGTTAAAACGTAGGTCCCTTTCAATGAGTCTATAAATAGAATCAGATGCAGCTCATTGTCTGAGAGAAGTACCCCTTGTTCCAATTGGAATGTTGTCGGGGAATTATATATATATATATATATATATATATATGTATATATATATATATATATATATATATATATATATGTATTTGCTATAATTTGTATGATTTAACCTTTTTCCCCTACCCAATAGCAATAAATAATAAACATGTAAAGCAGCCAAAAGATAAAGCATAAATAAGCAGCTACTCGTTCATATGTACAATAGATTCCGCCTAAAAGAAATCAGCAAAAGAAAAATAAGGAACCATGTTATGAATTTTCTAACTTATAAATATTTGTATCCATATCTAATGCCTATCTCTTCGATTACTTTTTACTTTAAACAAACACAAACAAAACCAACAATTTAAAGGTATCTACTACTTTACTCAAACTACATCTGTTAAACATACGTTGACATATCTTGTGTTAAAAATTGACAAAACATCAGTAAAAACAAGTAAGAAAGCGCTATAGTCGGTCAAGCCGACCATACGATACCCTTCACCACTAAGGTCAAAGGTGTTATTTTTCCTGTGTAAAGACAAATATTTGCTAAATTTTGCCATCATACAAACATTTTCTCAAAACTTATATATTCAACCTGTTTCCGTCATTTGGACTTATATGAGAGCTAGGGTCAAATGTAGACCGATTATCTCGAAATTTGGCAGATTGATTACATTTATTACAAAAATTATGTATGCAAAAAATAGACTCAAAATTTCCATTATCTTTAGATTTACGAGCGTTTTAGTGATTTTTTGTCTCATTTAGTGCGTTTTTAAAGAAGAATTTGTATGGGAGCTATGGTCAAATGTGGACCGATTTCAACGAAATTTGGTACCGTGATTTAGGTTTACATAAGCAGTATTTGTTTTAAATTTCATGAAAAAATATTGATATTTGTGGCCAATATAGCAATTCCGGGAAGTGGGACCTATGGGAGGTACCAGAAATAATGGACCGATTTTGACGAATTTCAATAGCCATAGTCCCATTATCAAAAAAATGATCTGTGCTAAATTTCATCAAATTATCTTTAGAATTGCGAGCTGTAGTTGGATTACAAGGTTTACATGGGGGTCCAGCCGTCCAGTCAGCCAGACGGACGGACGGACATCGCTAAATCGACTCAGAAAGTGATTCTAAGCATATTGGTATACAAAAAGGTGGGTCTAAGACAAATATTTCTATGCGTTACAAACATCAGCACAAACTTATAATACCCTTTCCACCTATGGTGGTGAAGGGTATAATAAGAACTCGGCAATGCACAATGGGACACAACGAGAAATTACAGGAAACAAATCTTTAGGCTTCTAGAGGACTCTATTGAAAATTATATGCAATACTTTATTACATAGCAGAGATGTGCTAAGTTGATACCCAAAAATTTTCTCTTCCACCCCATTGTGCTATTGAAAGAGCCAAAGACGCAGAAAACCAATTTAGTTTTTTTTTTAATTTTCAAAAAGACGCGTTAAATATGTATGATTTCGAGAGAAAAGAACATGAAGAAGGTCTTTGATGGGGTTTTTTTTAGCAAATACACAACGTTAATTACAACTACCAAAAAAACTTATAACATAGACAGAAAAGTTTTCTTACTTTGGCGATTACTTCTTCTGGGGATGCCAGATAATAGAATTAGCAAAATATTCATGTTGTACGCGTTTTTATTAATGGGATGTTATGGGAAGCAACGGTTCTAATTAGTCTTAACTTGGTAAGCCCAGACTTAGATTAGTGCATCCTCCATCTCAACTGTTCACACTGACCAACTTGTGGCATCACCTGGGAAACTACGTTAACATCCGTTAAAGTAGCGAACTAATATGTGCCGAGAGTTCTCCAAATAAGAACGATAAAGATATGGGTTCGGACGTCGGGCTAGTTAAGACATCAAAAGGTGATCTATATTACAGCTTCCATGAGAGTAGACAAGAATGCGAAACCTATTATACAAATTTACCCCGTGTCTTCGATAGAGGAGAAAGAACTAAAATCACGCTATATTAAACGCTTATACTGCCTATGCTATTATATGCCGCTGAGTCATAAGCACTTGCACAGACAGATGAAGCTATTCTAAGAGTATTGGAGAGGAACAGTGACAGTGTCAGCAGAAGCTATCAATGGAGAATTTTAGAAAATCGAAACATGCCAGTGAGATCTGCATTTTAACTCCGGCTCCGAACGGCGAATGCATAAGTTAGAGAAGTTTTACATAGCCTAATACTCAATAACCAGTGGCTAGCTGAGTTATGAGGCGAACCGCCAGGGATCAATCTTCGGACCTCTGGTATGCTAGGCAGATGACTTGCCTACTATACCACGACCGTTAACATTGGAAGTCTTGAAAGTTTGGTTTAAACAAAAGGTGGCGCCGACGAGGATATTGAATAGCGGAAAAAACAAGGCAAAATCTGCAATAGTTCTTGCACTCTCCGAACTATTTGGATATCTCGGAAACAACAACTAAGTTACTAACATACAACTCGAATGTCAAGTTCATCCTGTGTTATGGTTGCAAAAATTGGAAACACACAAATGCCATCGATAAGCGCCTGCAAACCTTTGCAAATAAATGCTTATGGCAATATATATTGGCTGAGTCGTATAAGAAATGAAGATCTACTTGAGGCGACAAACCAAATCCCTGCTTCTATAGAGGCATGTCAACGGAAATGGCGATGCATAGGCCTCAAACTTCGAAATCCATATACCAACTTTGCTCGACAAGCGCCCCGTTGCAATCCACAGGGAATAGGTCGTCGTGTTGGTGTACCCGCTAGAACGTGGAGAAGGTCAATTGATGCGGAGTTGCAAGCAGCAAGCTATTCTTGGAATGACGTAAGCCCAACATCTCGCAATAGATGTCCAATACAAAAGAATGGTTGCTCCACTAGAAGCCAAGGACAAGCCACTCTTGGAATGACGTATGCCTAACATCTCGCAATAGAGTTCGATGCTCCACTGGTCAGTCCAGATACCAATATAGCCCGACAAACGTTTCGTTTAAGTCCACAGGGAAGAGTCCGTCGTGTTGGTGCACCTGCTAGAACTGGTAGTTTGGTATATACAAAAAGTGGCGCCGACGAGGATATTGAATCACGTATTAATAAGGCAAAATATGCATTCGGCATTCTCCAATCTATTTAGAAATCTCAACAATCACTGAGTTACGAGTAGGTATATAATGCCATCGATAAGCAGCTGCAAACTTTTGCAAACAAGAAGAAGATCTACTTAAGGCGACAAACCAAATCCCTGCTTCTATAGAGGTATGTCAACGTAATTGTCGATGGATAGGCCTTAAACTTCGAAGTCCAAATACCAACTTTGCTCGACAAGTGCTCCGTTGGAATCCACAGGAAATAGGCGGTCGTGTTGGTGCACCTGCTAGAGTTGAAGAAGGTCAATTGATGCGGAGTTGCAAGCAATAAGCTATTCTTGAAATGATGTCTGCCTAACATCTCGCAATAGAGTTCGATATAAATGGATGGTTGAGGCCCTATGCTCTACAGCGAGCCAAGGACACGATATTCTTGGAATGACGTCTGCCTAACATCTCGCAATGGAGTTCGATATCAAAGGACGGTTGCTCCACTGGTCAGCCCAAATACCAACATTGCTCGACGGCCTCTTCAACAGGGAAGAGGCCGTCGTGTTGGTGCATCTGTTAGAACTGGAGAAGGTCAATCGATGCGAAGTTGCAAGCTATTCTCGCAATAGAGTTCGATGCTCCACTGGTCAGTCCAGATACCAACATTGCCCGACAAACGTTTAGTTGGAATCCACAGGGAATAGACCGTCGTCTTGGTGTACCTTCTAGAACGTGGAGAAGGTCAATTAATGCGGAGTTGCCAGCAATTCTTGGAATGAGGTATGCCTAGCATTTCGCAATTCAGTTCGATATAAAAGGATGGTTTCACTGGGAACCAAGGACAAGCTATTCTTGGAATGACGTATGCTTATGCAACATCTCGCAATAGAGTCCGATATAAAAGGATAGTTGAGGCCCTATGCTCCACTGGTCAGCTCAGATACCAATATTGTTCGACAAGCGTTTCTTTGGAATCCACAGGGAAGAGGCTGTCGTGTTGGTGCATCTGCTAGAACTGGAGAAGATCAATTGATGCGGAGTTGCAAGCAGCAAGCAATTCTTGTAATGAGGTATTCCAAACATCTCGCAATAGATTCCGATATAAAAAGATGGTTGAGGACCTATGCTCTACTGAGAGCCAAAGACATGCTATTCTTGGAATGACGTCTGCCTAACATCTCGCAATAGAGTCCGATATAAAAGGATAGTTGAGGCCCTATGCTCCCCTGGTCAGCTCAGATACCAATATTGTTCGACAAGCGTTTCTTTGGAATCCACAGGGAAGATTCTGTCTTGTTGGTGCATCTGCTAGAACTGGTGAAGATCAATTGATGCGGAGTTGCAAGCAGCAAGCAATTCTTGTAATGAGGTATGCCTAACATCTCGCAATAGATTCCGATATAAAAGGATGTTTGAGGTTCTATGCTCTACTGGGAGCCAAAGACAAGCTATTCTTGGAATGACGTCTGCCTAACATCTCGCTATAGATTTCGATATAAAAGGATGGTTGAGGCCCTATGCTCCACTGGGAGTTCGGGATGACAGAAGAAGTCCTATTAAGAAGAATGACAAAGTTGCATTTTCTTTAATAAGTCACCCTTGATATCGAAAACCTCTGGCAACTATGAATGACTATCAGTGTTAAGACATCTGTAACGTCATCAGACATACATATATACATGCATATTGTACATATGTTTTCATATGTGTAATTGCAAGTCTTGATTCCAGCTACGATGTATAAACAGGGGTTTTGTAAACACAATTTGGTCTTGTCATAGTCCCTCCGCGTTTTTTTTTTTTTGTATCAGTTGTTACTGTCAATTGGCTTTTTTAGTTGTTGTCTCTTTTAGATTCTACATCTTCTGTTATTTAATGTTTTAAAGGGTCTTTGGTATCATCAATAGACTTCTCATATTTGTATCATCACATTTTGGTTGAATGGCTAAATGGTTGACATAAGGGACGGACGGTTAGATGGAATAAATGAGTGAGTGAGTGAGTGCGAGTGGTTGTCGCTTTTGGTCTCTGGTTTATTTGTTTTCGTGTCTATTTGTGAGTTACTGTTGTTGTAGTTTATGGGTTAATTGCTCTTGCCGTTTTCTTTTTGTCGTTGTTGTTATTGCTCTTCACTTACGACAAACTCCGTTATATTCTCGATTTGTAGCTGAGGTTGCTTTTGGGTTTCGCTGTTGTTGTTGCCTTGTTTGAGTATTTTCGTATCTTTTACTGTGATGATTTGTTTGTAGTTTTTATGGAATTTACGCCGTTTTTTTGCAGCTGTTTGTTGACAAAAGTCAGAGACGCGTTTTTGTTACATTTACTCTCAAAATTGTGGATAAGATTTTGAACTGAAGACGAATTCAAATTGTTGCCAACAATTTTTTCTATTTATTTTTTGTTTGAATTAAAAATGATGAATGTTTAACATTTCATAATATCTTCGACTCTATTTCTATTTCGTTTGATTTGTCATTTAAACTGGGTTGGGCTGTGTGTGGATCTCCAAGATCTTCTTGCCCTGGTGTCATCGTTATTAACTCTTTTCAGTTTATTTTTTTTTTTTTTATTTCTTACCTTTGTCAATATTGATTTAATTTGTTAAGGTTTATTAATTTTTCATTTCCAATACATTTTTTTTTGTTCAGTTTATTTATGACCTTAAGAATTTCAGCCGATAAGCTCGTATTTGTTTCCCCTATAACTCCATATTCATTTAACTTAACCTTAAACATCCAAAATAAATACTTTGTTAAATTTTGTTATCTTTGAAAATTTATCGGATTTATAACATTTTGTGGTGAGAACATCCCAGTGTTTACATAAAAACACATTTGATGATGTCTCTGGTTCAATATTTCAAAAAGGGTTAAGCGAGTCATTAAAGCAAATACAGAAAATATTGGAAAAAAATTGCTTAATACTGGTATTTATAGGCCAAGCCTATATGATGGACAATTGTCTTATCTGTCACTTATTAACGTATTGAAATGTTATTAAGAAATCGAACAGCAAATACTGATAAAAACTTAAATTTATGAATCTACTTATGTATGCCATAACATTTGAACTGAATATTGAGGATAACTTCTATTCATAAAATATATATAAAATATTCACGATCGCCTGTAATGTTATCCATGCAGTCCATGTTTACCTTGGTACCGCCGTCAACATAAATAACGACATAACTATCGAAATCAAACCTAGAATCATACTTGCTAACAGATGCTATTTTGGCCTAAGCAGGCAACTAAGGCTCTATAAAACGTTTATACAACCCGTATTATTATATGGTGCTGAATCATGGGCACTTGCAAACACAGATGAAGCTATTCTTGGAGTTTTTGAAAAATCTTTGGACCAGTCAGCGTCAACATCGACATCGAATGAACCATGAGCTGCATGAGTTATACGCTGGCATCGACATAGTAAAACCCATCAAACAGCAGCGGCTGCATTGACTGGGACATGTTGTGCGAATGGATGAAAATACTCCAGCAAGAAAAGTATTTCAAAACATCCCGAGAGAACTCGTGGGCGAGGACGTTCGAAAATTCGATGAAAAACCAAGCCTAAAATTTGGAGAATATGTATACAAGATCTAGGCTCATGGGATTCTAAAATAGGCTCGGACTTTGACCTAAGTAGGTTGTAATATAGGCCATTTAAGTAAGTAAGGTCAAAGGTAGAAATCCATGTGCTTTGATCTTGTGCGCACATTCTCCAAATGCGTAGGCTTAGCTGTGAAAGATCTTCACATCGAAGTTCGGAAGTCCTCTTTTAACATAAGTAATTGTTTTTTTCTAGGAGTGGGTTACTAGCCCGACATCGGTATTTTACGTTGTGGGATGTAAAAAATAGCAGTATATATATATAATTCCTTGACAAGATTCCAGTTGGTACAAGGGGTACTTCACTCAGACAATCAGCTGCATTCGGTTCTATTTTTAGACTTAATGCAAGGGACCTACGTTTGAACTCCGGCTCAAAACGGCAAAATTCATAAAGCGACGTGGGTGTCTGCCGATCTAATTACAAACAATCAGATATACCATATTGTGTATTGGATGTACGTACAATTCAAGGAACCAATATGGACTCCGATCATTACCTTGTTGCAGCTAAGGTGAGAACACGTCTGAGTATGTCACGGAACATACAGCACAAATAAAGTTTGATGTCATCAAGCTACAATCTCAACAAATTGCCATAATCGCAACGAACAGCTCTACTACTCAGAGAAGATATTCCCGGTTCAAACGACATCTGCACGCTAAGGCAATATATTGCCAAATCCATGAAAATTGCTGCCAAGTCTGTATTAGGGAAACCCTATTCCTAAAAACTCTTGGTATGACGAGAAGTACCGCAATGTCATCGCTGAGAAAAAATACAGTCTACAGGACAACTCCGATGCCAGTAATTACGCTTTAAAGAGAAACGCCTATTCCGAAGAAAAAATAAAGAAATATAAAGACGTGTGTTTGAGGAAATTGAGATGTAAAAGAGTCGGAATGAAGTGCGTGATTTTACGGAAAGATGAAGGATAACCAACATAAGTCAAGTTAAGACCAATCAGAACCGTTGCTTGGTATCCAACATCAGCCCAATATAGATTTATATAATTTATATTTCAATCTTCTTCCTGAGTCGATTTAATGATGCCAGTCCGTCCGTCCGTTTGGCTGGCTGGACTCCCATGTAATCCTTGTAATCAAAGTACAGGTCGCAATACTTAAGATAATTTGAAGGTCCCACTTTCATGGCTATTGAAATTCGTCCAAATCGGTCCATTATTTATGGTACCTCCTATAGGTCTCATCTCTCCTTAATTGATATTTTGGCCACAAATATCTATATTTTTTCATGAAATTTAAATCAGACACTGCTTATATAAACCAAAATCATTGTACCAAATTTTATTAAAATCGGTTCACATTCGACCGTAGCTCCCATATAAACTCTTTTGTCAAAAAGCACTAAATTAGACAAAAATCATTAAAACGCTCGTAAAACTGCAGATAATGAGAATTTTAAGTTTATTTTTTGCATACATAATTTTTGTAAAAACTGTAATCAATCTGTCAAATTTCGAGATAACCGGTCCACATTTGACCCTAGCTCTCATATAAGTCCAAATGGCGGAAACAGCTTAAATATATAAGTTTGGAGAAAATTTTTGTATGATGGCAAAATTTAGCAAATATTTGTCGTTATACAGGAAAAAGAACAACTTTGACCTTAATGGTGAAGGATATCTTACTTGTTTTTTGTAGATTTCGTATATATAAAAATCTTTTATACAGAATCAAAAATGTGACTTCTGAAACGTTTTCAATTTTGAAAAACCCCGATTAGCCCTACTTTAAGGGTATAAAGCTCCCCTTCTGATAAATCCACAGACTCAAAATTCTAAACATAAGCCCGAGCTTACAGTTTTAAAGTTCTTGAATTATTTCCCCAAATTTTTTTTCAACCCACTGTGCGGTATATTATTGTTGTAGCCATATCGCCGTTGGAGGTTTCTGTGGTAATTAATAATTTTAATAGAAACTTATAGTCTCTTAAGTACTAACGACTTAAAATTGGGCTCAAATTTTAATTTGGAGAATAAAATTACAAATTGAATTATTATGAATGGAAATTATACTAAATAATATACATATATGAAGGCCTACGATTAAAACATATTCAAAAAATTTGTCTATGATTGAAAATTGGACTTTACTAGTGAACTACTTGAGGATATTGATATATGGGGACTTACGATTACAAAATGGGCTATAAGATTTCCTATAATTGAAAATTGAACTAAATGAGAATTATATGAGGACCCATGATTCGATTATAAAAAAAAAGACTATGATCAAAATTTTAACTATTTGAACTGGACATTCATATTAAAAGAAAGATCAGAAATTCTTCTTACTACTTTTCGCAAATTTGCTACAACAGAAATTCGGCATTTTCATGGTTGGAAAATCAAATATTCAAAATATTGACTTGGTAACTTGAAGTTAAAAAAGTTAATTTAAATGGAGTTTGAGTTTTACCAATCAAAAGATTTTAAAACATACCCAGTAAAACTTTTCATTACCAAATAATGAGTTAAACAGTTAAACTATTGAACACGAACTACTTACTCATTCGCTGTTTAAGTCATTACATTAACATGGGGATGTCATTGGAGGCAAGTACTTACCAATTGCAGAAAAGTAGTGACTTGGGTAAGCAATTTGAAAGCAACAACAACAACAGCAACAACTTTTTTGTTGTTGTTTTATTAAAAACATATATTTTTAAACGACATAAAAAATTTTTTTTATGATCCCATGGGGGCTCGAACCCAGACCCTCCGACTGCTAGGCAGAGATTCTTCCACTGAGCTACTTCATATGTTGAAAACTTAGCAGCTTATAATTAATATAAACAATTTTTATTTTTAGATCCAAAATCATGTGAAAATAACTTTGTTTTTCCCTGCTTTTTTTTGCTTTGTTGTAATTTTTGGAAAAATATTTTTATACGATTTTTTGTAATTATTTTAAAACTTTTTTAAAATTATTTTAAAACTTAAATAATTTAAATCTTCTTTTTTGTATAAGTTTTTATATAAGATTGACTCTTACTTATTTAAATGTTACAACCTGTTAAGGTCAAAGTCCGAGCATATTTTAGAATTCCATGGACTTCGATCTTGTGCGAATATTCTCCAATTTTATAGGCCAAGCTTTGAAAAATGTTCCTCTACTTGGTCTTTCTATCGAAGTTTCGGACATCCTCCTCTAACATTAGGTAGTGGGACATTTCAATTCTAATTTTATCTTCTTCATTGTATTTTTTTTCAAGAGAGGGTTACTAGCCCGTAATCCTAACGTAATCCTAAATGTTAACTCACAATATTAATGGGTATTAAACTAGCTCCCCGGGTGATACCATGAGGAGGTGTGTGTCCACAGTTGAGATGAAGGATGACCCAGATAAGTTGGGCTTACCAAGTTAAGACCAATTAGAATCGTGTTTGGTATTCAACATCCCCTACATAATCAAAATTGACTCATGATAGTATTTTTTCATTAACGTGAGTTAGTTTTACAAATTTTTTTTACAGAAAATAATATTTAAGTTCTTAAAATTCAAAAATCATTTAAAAAGACTCTTTTAATAAAAAAAAAACTAAAAAAAATTGTTGCCCTTGGTGGGATTTGAACCGGGGCCATTCAGTTTAAATTACCATCTTAATTACAAATAAGTACTTCTGTAATAACTTATTATTTATTCGGATGGAATGTTGTAGTCGTTACAAGGTAACCAGTTATCAGAGTACTTGCCGTTACCAAAGTTTTGCTGGGATACTTATCCATTATTCATACCCACATGATATAAAGTAGTACCAAACGTTTGCTTAGTACTTTTCGCATATGTTAACTAAAATTATAACATTCTTCCTAACCCCTATAATTCTACTTCCCTCTGATTTCATTATTGTTACTTAATTTACACTTAAATAAACATTAAAATATAAAACTCTTATCAATAATGATTTTAAAGCCGAAGCATACATAAACATTGTCCCTCCAGAACTAAAAATTATGAAGTCGAAAGTACGAAATGTAAAAACAGTAGACACTTTTGTTTGTACTTAGTCCATCATCAATTATCATAAATGACCAATAATGGAATGAGTCATACTCGCAGTATTCAAATGAGTAGAAAGAGACAGCGATATAATATCAGTAAGTAAAACGAAAAGAGTGTGATATGTGACAATGTTAATGAAGAAGAACAGAAATGATAATAAAAATCAGAAACATACAAAACTGCAATAAAACAGTACTAAAGAAAATGATAAATCGAAGGGTTTTTTTTTGGAAAAAGTACGAAAAAATCCAATTGGCCTGTTTTTGTTATGCAGGTAAGGGGGAAAAATGAACATTTTTTTTAATGTTATGATCTTGTTGTTTATGATATTTTGCTTAATTTAATAACTACTGGTAGATTAAGAGATTATCTGACATAAGGGATTTAGGTTTCGGTCATATCTTCGAAATAAAGTAAAAAGCAAGTAAGAAAGTGTCGGTCAAGCCCGACCATGCGATACCCTTCACCACTAAGGTCAAAGGTCTTTTTTTTGCTGTATAAAGACAAATATATGCTAATTTTTGCCATCATACAAACATTATCTCAAAACTATATATTTAAGCTGTTTCCGTCATTTAGACTTATATGAGTGCTAGGGTAAAATGTGGACCGATTATCTCAAAATTTGGCAAATTGATAACAGTTTTTACAAAAATTATGTATGTAAAAAAAAAACTCAAAATTCTCATTATCTTCAGATCTTCGAGCGTTTAAGTGATTTTTGTCTCCTTTGGTGCGTTTAGACAGAGGAGTTTGTATGGGAGCTATGGTCAAATGTGGACCGATTTCAACGAAATTTGGTGCAGTAATTTTGGTTTACATTAACAGTATTTGTTTTAAATTTCATACAAAAATATTGATATTTGTGGCCAAAAATTTCAATTCCGGGAAGTGAGACATATGGGAGGTACCATAAATAATGGACCGACTATCGAAATAATCTGTACCAAATTTCAACAAATTATCTTTAGATTTGAGACCTGTACTTTGGTTACATGGTTTACATGGTGGTCCAGCTAGCCGTCCGGCCAGCCTTCCAGCCAGACGAACGGACGAACTAACATCGCCAAATCGACTCAGAAAGTGATTCTTAGTCAATTGGTATACTAAAAGTTGAGTCTAAGACCAAACATTTCTATGCGTTACAACCTAGCAAAAGAACTTAAATTTTGTGAGCGTTTAACTTTATTGATGTAAAACGAAAATTCGATCGTTTAGGGGAAAAAGGGTTAAAAAGTGAATAAATCTGTAACTATCTCTGAAGCTATAAGCAATACAAACAAAATTAATAATAGATATGTATGGATCAGCTACTGAAATAAGCATTTAGTAATTTTTCGATATTGGGACAAATAAAGGGATCAAAAGCGGATAAAACAAATTTTTGGTACTTTTTTTGTGTATTTTGAGCCAATGAACATAGAAAAAAAATTTATAGCGAAAAACAATAAACATCACAAAAATATCAAATATGTGCTGAGTCATCCAAAAACTGCTAAGTCATTCTAAAACCTCTAAGTCATACTAAAACTGATAAGTCATCCTAAAACTGATAAGTCATCCTAAAACTGATAAGTCATCCTAAAACTGCTTAGTTATCCAAAAAAAACCTGGCTTATCCTGACAAAAACTGATGATTCTTCATAAAACTGTTAAGTCACCCTAAAACTGCTGACTCATTCTAAAACAGCTGAGTCATCCTAAAACTGGTGACTAACCCTAGAAATGCCGAGTCATCCCAAAACTGCTAAGTCATCCTCAAACTGTTAAGTCATCCTAAAACATCTGTGTCACACTAAAACTGATAAGTTATCCTAATACTGCTGAGTCATCCTAAAAATCCTGACTTATCCTGACTAAAACTGATGATTCATCCTAAAACTGTTGACTAATCTTAGAAATGATGATTCATCCTAAAACTGCTAAGTCATACTCAAACTGTTGAGTCATACTAAAACTACTGAGTTAAACTAAAACTGATAAGTTATCCTAATACTGCTGAGTCATCCTAAAAACCATGACTCATCCTGACTAAAACTGATGAGTCATCCTAAAACTGGTGACTAACCCTAAAAATGCTAAGTCATCCTTAAACTGCTAATTCATACTCAAACTGTTGAGTCATCCTAAAACTACTGAGTCAAACTAAAACGAATAAGTTATCCCAATTTTTCTGAGTCATCCTAAAAACCCTGACTCATCCTGACTAAAACTGATGATTCTACATAAAACTACTAAAACTACTAATTCCAAAACAGATGAGTCATCCTAAAACTGCTGACTAACCCCAAACTGCTAAGTCATTCTCAAACTGTTGAGTCATCCTCAAACTGTTAAGTCATCCTTAAACTGCTGAGTCATACTAAAACTATTAAGTTATCCTAACACTGCTAAGTCACTCTGAAACTGTTGACTCATTCTAAAACAGATGAGTCATCCTAAAACTGCTGACTAACCCTAAAACTACTAAGTCATTCTAAAACTGCTAAGTCATACTCAAACTGTTGAGCCATCCTAAAACTACTGAGTCAGACTAAAGCTAATAAGTTATCCTAATTTTTCTGAGTCATCCTACAAACCCTGACTCATTCTGACTAAAACTGATGATTCTACATAAAACTACTAAAAATTCCAAAGCAGATGAGTCATCCTAAAACTGCTAAGTCATCCTAAAACTGCTAAGTCATCCTCAAACTGTTGAGTCATCCTCAAACTGTTGAGTCATCCTCAAACTGTTGAGTCATCCTCAAACTGTTGAGTCATCCTTAAACTGCTGAGTCATACTAAAACTATTAAGGTATCCTAACACTGCTAAGTCACCCTGAAACTGTTGACTCATTCTAAAACAGTCAGCAGTTTTAGGATGACTAATCCTAAAACTGCTGACTAACTCTAAAAATGCTGAGTCATCCAAAAACTTTGAAATCATCCTCAAACCTTTGAGTCATCCTAAAACTGCTGAGTCATACTAAAAATAAGTTATCCTAACACTGTTCAGTCATACCAAAAACCCTGACTCATCCGGACAAAAACTGATGATTCATCATAAAACTGCTAAAAGTGTTGACTCATTCCAAAACAGATGAGTCATTCTAAAACTGTTAAATCATCCTCAAACTGTGATGCTAAGACTGCTAAGTCATCGTAAAACTGCTGGATCACACCACAAACGGATAAGTTATCCTAAAACTGCTGAGTCATCCTAAAAACCCTGACTCATCCCGACTAAAACTGATGATTCTTCATAAAACTGCTAAGTCACGCTTAAACTGTTGATTCATTCTAAAACAGATGAGTCATCCTTAAGCTGCTGAGTCATCCTAAAACTGCTAAGCCATCCCAAAACTTCTGAGTCATGCTAAAATATTTGAGTTACCCAAAAACTCCTTAGTCATCACGAATTGCTGAGTCAGCTCAGATTGCTAGCCGATCTGAGGTACTTTCAAAATTCAATTAATTTTCTCTTATTTTGACTTTTGTGAAAGCTGACAAATTGTGTTGAACTTTAACGGAAGCTACCGAATTCTTATTACTAACATATTTTGACCAACTTTCGTTTCTGGTCTCAAGATCTTTAAAAGTCTTCTGGTTTTCATCGCTTGACGCTTCCGAAAGTCACAAAATTTAGCTTATTATCCTTTGTGGCATGAGTAGTAAGTTTATGTATAGTCTATCTATAGGCTTACCAAATCCAACACCCCCTGTTGGATTTGGTAAGCCCAGACTTGTCTTGGTCTATCCCTCATCTCAACTGTGGACACTGACCTCCTCAAAGTATCACCTGGTTAGCTACGTTAACACCCGTTAAAGTAGTGAGCTAACAAGTGCCCCGAGTTCTTCCATTAAAATTATGAAAATATGGATTACGACGTCGGGCAAGTAACCCACTCTGGAAAAACTAATATGACATGACAAATCACTATGACACCTTAATGTAAGAAGAGGAAGTCCGAAACATGGATGAAAAGACCAAGTAGAAGAAAATCTTTCAAAGCTTGTTTTACAAAATTGGAGAATAGAGCAGAAGATCGAAGAGCATAGAATTCTAAAACATGCTCGGCCTTTGACCTTAACAGGTTGTAAATATAGGCCATTTAAGGAAGTCTATGGTCTAGGGTAAAACTGTTGTTAAATGTTTCAAAATTTTCCTTGATTTGGTCATAGTTTGGCAATCGTTAAAGCTTCTGAGCTTTGTTGGATTTCATAAATTTTGTTGAAACATTTCTTTGTCTCAAAACTGAACTGATATCTCATATATACTTCAATTAATGGTAAAAGAGCAACAAAATCTTAATGAGCATTTCTAACAAATCTTACTGCAGTATTACCCGACGTTATCGTTAAGAATAAGCCAACAAAGCAAAGTAAGAAGGCAACGAATGGAAGAAAGATTGAATGTAAACAAAACGATATCAACATATGGGTTCCAAATGTCAGAAAAGTTGACGACATTAACGCCATTGACGTCGTCTCTATGTCATTATTTAATGCATATTTACGAATGTTTTATGTAAATTTTTTGGTTTCATTCTTTTTAAACACAAAAACAACACTTACAACAATTATATAGATACTTCGATACATACTTAAATGTTTGATTACAGCCAGAGTTGAGTTGGATTAGGGTGGCCAGATTTTGGTATCACAATTCAAGTTCTAAGTGATCCGGAATTATTGATCTGATCATTAAGAAACTTACCAAAACTAGCAAGAGTTAAATAGCTTAAGACTTACGTGATGTTACTACATTAAAATTTTTAATCTTGGGGGGGTTTTATATCGTAAAAATTTTCAATCATGGTTCCAAATATAGGAAACATTTTCAATCGTGGGTCTTTATAGTAAAAATTTTCAATCGTGGGTCTTTATATAGTAAAAATTTTCAATCGTGGGGGTTTATATAGTAAAAATTTTCAATCGTGGGTCTTTATATAGTAAAAATATTCAATCGTGGGTCTTTATATAGTAAAAATTTTCAATCGTGGGGGTTTATATAGTAAAAATTTTCAATCGTGGGTCTTTATATAGTAAAAACTTTCAATCGTGGGTCTTTATATAGTAGAAATTTTCAATCGTGGGTCTTTATATAGTAAAAATTTTCAATCGTGGGTCTTTATTTAGTAAAAATTTTCAATCTTGGGTCTTTATATAGTAAAAATTATCAATCTTGGGTCTTTATATACTAAAAATTTTCAATCTTGGGTCTTTATATAGTAAAAGTTTATAATCGTGGGTCTTTATATAGTAACAATTTTCAATCGTGGGTCTTTATATAGTAAAAATTTTCAATCGTGGGTCTTTATTTAGTAAAAATTTTCAATCTTGGGTCTTTATATAGTCAAAATTTTCAATCTTGGGTCTTTATATACTAAAAATTTTCAATCGTTTTGTCTTTATATAGTAAAAATTTTCAATCGTGGGTCTTTATATAGTAAAAATTTTCAATCGTGGGTCTTTATATAGTAAAAATTTTCAATCGTGGGTCTTTATATAGTAAAAATTTTCAATCGTGGGTCTTTATATAGTAAAAATTTTCAATCGTGGGTCTTTATATAGTAAAAATTTTCAATCGTGGGTCTTTATATAGTAAAAATTTTCAATCGTGGGTCTTTATATAGTAAAAATTTTCAATCGTGGGTCTTTATATAGTAAAAATTTTCAATCGTGGGTCTTTATATAGTAAAAATTTTCAATCGTGGGTCTTTATGTAGTAAAAATTTTCAATCGTGGGGGTTTATATAGTAAACATTTTCAATCGTGGGTCTTTATATAGTAAAAATTTTCAATAATGGATCTTTGTATAGTAAAAATTTTCAATCGCAGGGGTTTATATAGGAAACATTTTCAATCGCGGTTATTTAAATAGGAAAAAATTTCAATCGTGGGTTTTAATATAGAAAAATATTCAATCGCGGGTCTTTGTGTAGTAAAAATTGTCAATCGTAGGGGTTTATATAGGAAACATTTTCAATCGCGGTTATTTAAATAGGAAAAAATTTCAATCGTGGGTTTTAATATAGAAAAATATTCAATCGCGGGTCTTTGTGTAGTAAAAATTGTCAATCGTAGGGGTTTATATAGGAAACATTTTCAATCGTGGGTCTTTATATAGTAAAAATTTTTAATAATGGATCTTTGTATAGTAAAAATTGTCAATCGCAGGGGTTTATATAGGAAACATTTTCAATCGCGGTTATTTAAATAGCAAAAAATTTCAATCGTGGGTTTTAATATAGAAAAATATTCAATCGCGGGTCTTTATATAGTAAAAATTTTCAATCGTGGGTCTATGTATAGTCAAAATTTTCAAAAGTGTAAAAATTGTCAATCGTGGATCTTTGTGTAGTAAAAATTGTCAATCGCAGGGGTTTATATAGGAAACATTTTTAATCGCGATTATTTAAATAGCAAAAAATTTCAATCGTGGGTTTTAATATAGAAAAATATTCAATCGCGGGTCTTTATATAGTAAAAATTTTCAATCGTGGGTCTATGTATAGTCAAAATTTTCAAAAGTGTAAAAATTGTCAATCGTGGATCTTTGTGTAGTAAAAATTGTCAATCGTAGGGGTTTATATAGGAAAAATTTTCAATCGTGGGTCTTTGTATAGTAAAAATTTTCAATCGTGGTTCTTTATATAGTAAAAATTTTCAATAATGGATCTTGTATAGTAAAAATTGTAAATCGTGGGTCTGTGTATAGTCAAAATTTTCAAAAGTGGGTCTTTATATAGTAAAAATTGTCAATCGTGGATCTTTGTGTAGTAAAAATTGTCAATCGTAGGGGTTTATAAAGGAAAAATTTTCAATCACGGGTATTTATATAGGAAAAAAATTCAATCGTGGGTTTTAATAAAGAAAAATTTTCAATCGTGGATCCTTATACATATAGTAAAAATTTTCAATCGTGGCTCTTTATATAGTAAAAATTTTCAATCATGGGTCTTTATATAAGAAAAATGTTCAATCGTGGGTTTTTATATAAAACAAATTTTGAATTATGAGTCTTTATATAGTAAAAATTTTCAATCGTGGGGGTTTATATAGTAAAAGTTTTCAATCGTGGGTCTTTATATAGTAAACATTTTCAATCGTGGGTCTTTATATAGTAAAAATTTTCAATCGTGGGGGTTTATATAGTAAAAATTTTCAATCGTGGGTCTTTATATAGTAAACATTTTCAATCGTGGGTCTTTATATAGTAAAAATTTTTAATCTTGGGTCTTTATATAGTAAAAATTTTCAATCGTGGCGGTTTATATAGTAAAAATTTTCAATCGTGGGTCTTTATATAGTAAAAATTTTCAATCGTGGGTCTTTATATAGTAAAAATTTTCAATCGTGGGTTTTTATATAGTAAAAATTTTCAATCGTGCTTCTTTATATAGTAAAAATTTTCAATCGTGGGTCTTTATATAGTAAAAATTTTCAATCGTGGGTCTTTATATAGTAAAATTTTCAATCGTGGGTCTTATATAGTAAAAATTTTCAATCGTGGGTCTTTATATAGTAAAAATTTTCAATCGTGGGTCTTTATATAGTAAAAATTTTCAATCGTGGGTCTTTATATAGTAAAAATTTTCAATCGTGGGTCTTTATATAGTAAAAATTTTCAATCGTGAGTCTTTATATAGTAAAAATTTTCAATCGTGGGTCTTTATATAGTAAAAATTTTCAATCGTGAGTCTTTATATAGTAAAAATTTTCAATCGTGGGTCTTTATATAGTAAAAATTTTCAATCGTGAGTCTTTATATAGTAAAAATTTTCAATCCTAGATATTAATATAAGATTTCAAAAGCCTTCACCATCATGGTCACCTTATACTTCCCTATTAAGACCCTTAAAATGTTTACATTTCTTCATAACTTACAAAATTAAACTGTATACATTACACACTTCCCTTTTATTTATATTGAAGAAGATAAAACTCAATCGACCAACCTTTAGCATAGAAATTTTTTTTTGTAATATAGCAATTTCGAAAAGTATACGAGTATGCGATTGTCAAATGTCATGATAGTTAAACTGATTAGGAGCTCAAAAAGAATTGCATTTGAATGCAGCAGAACCGCAAACAATAGAGACCATTTCATTAAGGGGCAAACGTAGATTTTATTCAATCGGACCAATAAACAATTTGTGGTTAGAAAAATGCACTTATGTGAGTTTAGGGTGAGCCATGGCAAAATTAAAAACTGTTGCTTAAGACAAGGAGCTTAAGTTTTTTTTAGCTTCAAGAAGCGGAACAGAATTTGTCAATAAAAAGTGCCTGGTAATAGCCTTCAAATAGTTCTCAGGTTCGGATAATATTTCTCTGATTGTAAAAAGGCTACTTTGCTGCTCTATAATAATTGGTAGAAAGGCGTAATTTCTTATTGCCATTCGTCTGCCAGACGACCCAGCTTTCACTCAACCAAATTATTTTTTGATATTGCGGAACTAAAAACGCAATATAAAAAACAAATTGGTAAAGCGAAAGTTGGGTTGACTGGCAGACGACCAAACTGAGAACGGCAATAGCAACATAAATTTAACTTAACTGGACACCCTATCCTACTTATGTAATGAATCTTTGAATATGTGATAACAAAAACTGCAGTCAGTAGCTGCTCATTTTCTACACTTTTTATAATATTTGATAAGTGTGAGTCCCCTTTGAGTGTGTGTGTGCTAAAGCATACGATATAATGATAATTTTTCAATCATTGGAAAGGTTCTGGGGCAAAAGAAAGAACCCAAATCAAAACACATACAAAATTGAACTTTGAACTTAAAATTTCAGGAAACTGTTAAGAAATCAGAACTAAAAAAGAACTATACATTTTAAGTCTAAACGGAAATAGATTTTTGTCTACAATTATTGTTAAAGTTTGACAAAAGAAAATTTGAATAATCTTCCATACGAAATACAAAATGCTCTTATATAATTTAAAAACTCATTTGAATTTTTAACAAAGTATTATTTTGTAATGCTCAGGGAAATGTTTGGAGTACACAAGAAATTTAATTACAAAATATTTTGAATAGATTTATATGAAGAAGTGTAAGTATTTTGCTGGTAGTTTCGAAATGAATGTGTAAGAGAGCCTTTTTGAAAATAAAAAAAAAATATGCAGTTAAATTCCATTATATGAAGCACTATGTTATGGTAGAGATGATATGACAGGGATTTCGGGGGATAATCATAAGAGAGAAAGTTTGTGGGTGATACTTTTCATAGGGGATTTGTTACTAAATAGTTTCTGTCATGCTCCAGTTGGATATCAAATAATCCAAATTTGAATATCCTAGTCGGACTAGGGTTGCTGGTTGGTTTCATTCGTCAGGATGTTCTTGCTAAGATTAGACACCTCCAAAGGCCTTGTATCAGCTGCCGTAGCAGGAGGATTTCTTGCATGATTATCCCTTGGAGTAGTATATTCTGTTATGTGGTTTCTTTCCATACTTAAAACATCGTAAGTGCGAAGTAGATGGATGATGAGTCCAAAGACAAGAGCCATATTTGTAAAGCGAGCCGCTCGATCCGAGACAGACGCCCGCTTGCAGCCGCAACTAACATGTTGAACAACTTTACCAAGTACAATTATTTAAGACCCTTAGAACAAATACTTCGGAACGGCTCAAAGATAACTCTCTCTCACGTTAGTCCTGATCTAGAATCTCACTTGGTTTGTTTTCCGCATCTTCAACTAGTTTGCTCAGGTTTCCAGGATGTACCATGAGGATGTGCGGGTAGGAATACAGTTACTACCTGTTAGCAGAAAACCCAGGCAACAACTGCATCCCATTGGCATCCCAAATGGACATCTTTGAGGCCCTATGCTCCAATGGGAGTCAAGGATAGCAGAGGAAGATGAAGGGTTGCTTGATTTGGAAAAGTAGTGGAAGGTTCCTTTTAGAATTAAATTGGGAACTGATAGCTCTGATGTCTTCATATTTCTCAGATTAGTACAAATCAACTTAAATTTAGGCCTTTTCACGGAAGTATTTTAGAGCATAAGGCGCTATTAGGATGCAGGTGACCATTATATCATTAGGCTGTGGAATCAAACTCCATTCTTACGAAAAATTATGATACGAACGAGATGATATTGCAGGGATTTGGAGAAGAAAGAACTTCTTCTGGACTTTAATGAGGAATCTGACTTGACCTGTGCAAAGGTTTGGAGGCGCTTATCGATGACATTTGTGAGTTTTCAAGTTTCGCTAGCGTAATTCAAGATGGACTTGACATTCGAGTTATATATTCTTAACTTAGTTGTAATTGATATTTGCCGAGATTTCCAAATAGCTCGGAGAATGCCGAATGCTTCGATTGTGTTTCGACGGGCTTGGCTGGAAATATTGATTTGCAACATTCAACAGTGATAGCGCTAGTGTTTTCTTGAAGATGACCTTAACTTTGGCTTAGAAGACATACGTCTTCATACGTGTTCCAAGTCCTCGAGTTGTTTAAAGGGTGTCCAATGGATACCACGTCTACCATGCTGTGCTGTGAGCATTATATTATCGATGACAAGGGTATGGTGGCCGAATCGCATAAGAAATGAAGATCTGCTAAACGCTACATTCCAAATCCCTACTTCAATAGAGGTATGTCAATGGAAATGGCGGTGGATAGGCCACACACTTCAAAGTCCAAATACCAACGTTACTCGACAGGCGCGCTTCGTTGGAATCCACAAGAAAGCATCAGGCGTTTTGGTGCACCTGCTAGAACGTGGAGAACACCAATTGATTCGAAGCTAGGGATAGAGATCTGCTAAACGTTACATACCAAATCCCTACTTCTATAGAGGTATGTCAATGGAATTGGCGGTGGATAGGTCACACACTTTGAAGTCCAAATACCAACGTTACTCGACAGGCGCGCTTCGTTGGAATCCACAAGAAAGCATTAGGCGTTTTGGTGTACCTGCTAGAACGTGAAGAACGTCAATTGATGCGAAGTAACAAGCAGCAAACTATTCATGGAATGACGTATGCCTAACATCTCGCAATAGAGTTCGATATAAGAGGATGGTTGAGGCCCTTAGCGCCACTAGGATAACAGAAGAAGACACTCCTACCAAATGAAAGGATGAGCCAATATTGTTCATATCTAGGGACCTTGAAGGAGTGGTGGTAAGGTTTATGGCCTAAGAACTCCCGGACTTAAGCTGATTCTAAGAATGACCGAAGGTAGACACAAACTGATGTTGATGCGACCCCGGATCGAACCCAGGCTGAATGTGATATTTTAGGCTTAGTAGTCGATGAGCCAACCACAGCACCCAAATTTAAGGAAGTCGCACTGGATTGCTTCAAACTTTGGAAGAACTCGTCTTACTAACTGATTCAAAAGTGTTGCAGTCGAAAGGGAGTAAGAAGAGTGTGAATACATCTCAAATACTTAATTCACGATCATCGATCTTTTTTTAACCCCATCGCTTTGCCCAAACCTATCCACAACTTCATAGTCTCTTCCCTCCCAAATACCATCTCCGACTTATGACTAACAAACTCACGGCCTGAACTTCTGCTCATAAGCATATCTTAAATATTGTTCTACTTTTACTTCTCCCCCCTCCCCTCCACTTCCTTCTCCCCATCCATCGCTCATTACCATAGTGTCAACACTGTAAAGAGTGAGTATGATACGACGTTATTACTTTAAGAAGTCATTTCCGTTATTTAAAAATTTATTCATCATCTGCATAAAAATGTTTTGTAAATTCTATCTGTATGTATGTATGTATATGGCTCTATGCGACAGCCATAAGGGACAGCTATTGAAATTGTCTCAAATCTTTCGAAACGCTAAAAACTTATTTAAGCAAGACAATAAAGAACAGCAAAATGTTGTGGATGGGCAATTGTTTGAAAGATTTCAATAAACCATGGCTTGTGTTTTTCTTTGTAGAGATCGCAAGAAAAGGGGAAAGATATTGAGGCCCTTATCAGCATGGCCTCTTCGATTATTTACAACAGCTAAGGGCAAATAATTCATTCAGACGTGATGATGTCGCTCAATCTCCATCCACCTCAATTCGACACCAAGCTCAGCAAATTGGTGTCTCCAAATCCACTATGCAGTGAATTTTGACGAAAGATTTGCATCTTCATGTTTACAAAGTTCAATTGACTCAGAAACTGAAGCCAGATGACCATAAACAGGGAAGGGAGTTCGTTAACTGGGTATTGGAGAGACAACATGAAAATGCTGATTTTGCCGATAAAATCATCTTCGGTGACGAGGCCCATTTCCATCTTGATGGCTTCGTCAATAGGCAGAATTGTCGCATTTGGGGTGAGGAAAATCCTCGAGTGATTCACGAAAAGCAAAAGCATCCTCAATGTGTCACTGTGTGGTATGGTTTTTGGGCTGGAGGAATCATTATTATGAAAATGAGGAAGGTCAAGTGCAAACAGTCAAAGGTGTTCGGTATCGTAAAATGATAACCAGGTTTTTTTTTTTGCCTATAATTTAAGAAATGAATGTGGAGGTCATGTGGCTTTAACAAGATGGCTTCAGAGAAACAATTCAATTGCTACATCAGTCATTTCCCGGTCGTGTTATTTCGCGTTTTGGAGACCAGAATTGGCCACCTAGATCGTGCGATTTAAAACCTTTAGATTTTTTTCTTTGGGGCTTTTTGAAGTCGATGGTTTACGCGAATAAGCCGACGACAACTCAAGCCTTAAAAGAGGAAATTGGACGCTGCATTAAAGAAATACCGCAGCATTTATGTAAAAAGGTCATTGAAAATTTCATTAAAAGATCGCATGTGTGCCAGCTAAGCCGCGGCGGCCATCTGCACGATATCTTGTTCCATACATAACCTCATTCTGTCTACTTTACGATATAATAAAGTTTCAGGATTTTTTTTTAATATCTGTGTTTTATTGAAAATTTAAAAATTGCGTTCTAGTTGGAACACAATTGCAAAGATCATAATAACAATTTCACCCTCCAGATTCCAACCAATCCAATCATTTGCTATAAAACAGCTCAGATCTCTGAGATATGCCAGAGAACCTTAGGGCAGACGAGATAGCAAGACTAGGGAATACTTTACAAATCCCAGGTAAATTGAGATCTGTTGGTATGACTCTAGTTACTTTCTTTCTCTTTTAATTTAGTAAATAAAAATGGGGCATCTGTCTGCATTTCCGAATAGATTTGTAGATCTTTCTTGCTTAAAAGGTCAGGAAGATAAATCCCAGATGAATTGGGATCTGTTGGATGACTCCAGACTCTTTCGATTTCTTAGTGAATAAAAGTGAGTTGACTAACTGCATTTCAGAATATATTTGAATATATATTAAAAAGGTCAGGAAGGTTAAAAATAGGAGCTAGATAATCTGTTTCTCATTAGGAATATATGTTCGATCCCTGTTATAACGTATATACATATAGACAACAAAAATACCCACAAGCAGTTTCGACCTATAAAGTTCTTTCGATCTATTATAGTACGTTTGTTCAATTACAGTTGCTCTGATCTATTAGCATCGAATAACAGCTACATTTGAGGTCATGTTATATATGGTCAAAAGTGACCTCAGTTCTATCTAGAGAGAGGACCTTAATTTTCCAAATTATTCCAGAGACATGCAGCCTGTTTTTAAGAGAAGTAACACTAAAGAGAAGTAACACTAAAGAGAAGTAACACTCGAACCGCCGTAATATAGCAGGTGAGTCATCCATCTAGCATACTAGAGGCCCCAAGTTCGATCACCGGCCAGACTAACTTGAAAAAAATACAAATTTTCAAAACAAAAGCGGCTTATTGAGCTTTAGGCTATGTTAAACTTCTCTAACTAATGCATTTGCCGTTCGGAGCCGGAGTTAAAATGTAGGTCCCTTTCAATGAGTCTAAAAATAGAATCGGATGCAACTCGTTGTTTGAGAGAAATGTCCCTTGTTCCAATTGTAATGTCGTGGGAATTATGTAGGTATGCCTCAAACATAATAAGTGCTGAGTCGATGTGTGATGATTCAAAAGAAGTGAACCAGCCGCCGGAAGAGACGTCCGCTTACAGCCGTCACTGACATGCTGAACAGACGCTGAAGTTTTGAACTTTGCCAAGTACAGTTATCTCAGGCTCTGTAACCAAATATATTAGATTGGCCCCAAGATAACTTCTTCTCATACTAGGACTGACCAGAAAACCTACACGGTTTATTTACCGTAACTTAGTCAAGATTACTCCAGTTATCAGGATGTATCACAGAGACTAGAGTAGAAATTGGACCCGTTTACTATCTGATAGCTGGGAAATGTTAAGTAAACATCTACATCCCATTTCATCCCAACCCATTTGAGGTCCTATTCCCCTTGGAAGTCGAGGTTAGCAGAGGAAGAAGTTCTATATTACGGCCTTACTGTCAATACAATATCGAATTTCCCAATTGTATATTCTATTGTACCTAATCTAATAAGTCCATCTCCGTGAAATCTGCTTTATTCGGTAGGTATCTAAAAAGAAACTTGGAAACGCATAAACGCAATCGATAAGCTCCTACAAACCTTTCCACACAAATGCTTGCTTCAAATCCTTAATATATGGTGGCCGAATCCCATAAGAAATGAAGATCTACTTAACGCTACAAACCAAATCCCTGATTGTATAGAGGTATCGAAAATGGCGGTGAATAGGTAACACATTTCGAAGGCCAAATACCAACACTGCTCGACAAGGGCTTTGTTGGAATCCACAGGAAAGCTGATGTCGTATTGGAGCACCTGCTAAAAAGAGAAGAAGGTCAATTGAGTTGACCTTCTTCTCATTTGCAAGCAGTAAGCTATTCATGGAATGACGTCTGCCTAACATCTCGCAATAGAGTTCGATACAAAAGGATAGTTGAGGACCTATGCTCTACTGTGAGTCAAGGATAACAGAAAAAGAAGAAGAATCTTAAAAGGTTATTCCATTTCTTAAAGAGGGATCTAGACATTACAACTCACTAAACTTTTCCAGACACCTTTATCCCACACTCTCAAGTTCAGAGAAGTTATGCTGAGAAAGGTAATATATTTTTGATCGGTACAAGTATAGGTTAGAACTACTGATAACTGGAGAATACGTTGAGAGTTTAGGACTTCCAACATTTAAATTGGAAGAAGTTTCTATCCGATGTTCCATCATTTCTTCGTTCTTTAAATTTTAGCGGCCTTGCTTCTAAGAATTGCTGAAAACCTTAAGTAGAATTGAGTTGAGTATTTAGCAAACATTTTATTCGATTTAAACCCCACGTGATAGTTTAAGTCGCACTGAAAGCACTAAAGATTGAAATGTTAATAAACATGTTTCCAAGATCCGAATCTTTTTCATTGCTCACAATCTTCAAGGTTAAAGCTCTTCCTCACAAAATATTCACATGTACCCAAGTTACAAAGCGCGGTATTTGTTCTTTCTATCCTATATCCAGCATTTAATCCATCAACTTCCATCATCTCCATGAGGGCTTAAGAG
Organism: Stomorhina lunata; assembly: GCA_933228675.1. Taxonomy (NCBI): domain Eukaryota; kingdom Metazoa; phylum Arthropoda; class Insecta; order Diptera; family Rhiniidae; genus Stomorhina; species Stomorhina lunata. Next base: position 112,171,847 of record OW121742.1, read on the forward strand.
TACGCTGAAGACATCTCGACAAACTCCACTTGTTCCGAGGATTAATCACGTCTGTCTTTGATAACTTCTGCAAAAATCTATGCCAGCATTAGCAGGTGGACGATTTTTTGAAAATCTCGTAACAGATATCGGTTTACATTCATAACATTAGGATTACATTCCTTGACCCTGCAAACTATTAATTCCACGTCCTCTGAGATTGACGAAATTCAAGCGTGTACCCTAGGTCTGGTCAAGATATTATTCTAGTCGACAACAAATAGAGCTGCTTTACAAAAATACCATTTATTTAACAATTCGCTGGAACCAACGAAATATGAGGTCTTGGAAGTTTACCGAAAACATATCGTTTTTATTGATATTTCACTTGTGTGTAGGAATAGCGCCGTTTGCAGGGCAGAGGCCTTTGAATAACCGCCTTTATCAGGCTTTCTTTAACAACAGCATGAAAGGCTGTTAAAGGGATTTAGGTGTCATTGAATCAAAAGGTGAACACAAACTTTAATATATTCTAAGAAGTAGATCGAGCTTCCTTTTCTTCAGTAGTGCTTCTCGCCCATTTTAGTAATGCTTTTCGCCTATTTTCGAGACCCTATCTGCTTTACAATCAGAGTTTTCAGATTTCTCAATAATTGTGAAAAGTAGAGTGATATAGGGGACGTTGGATGCCAAGCAATAATTCTTCTCGGGTTTAACTTAGAAACCTCAGACTTATCTTGGTCTATCCCTCATCTCAACTGCAGAAACTGACCTCCTCACCACTGGTGATAGCAGAACAGAAATGATGCCCTTCGCTGGCTTAAGTGAATACCAATAATATGGCCAAATAAAGTATCGAAAATTTTAGTTTGACCTAAAATAGATCCTCTGTAAAGATACCCCCAAATATTTACCAATAAAAAATTGTGAAAAACGCAGTTTCTTCCAATTCAAAGAACAATGTAAACACTATCACCTCCTTAGCCATACCCCTTAAATCTCTTACCCCTCCCCATCGTCAAAAAACTCAACAATTAACATTTTGAGCCAACAAAAAGGAAATTGAAATTAAAATTCTTCGTCTCATTAACTCATTTTGACTAAGACGATAGAGCAAAATCTACGAAAAAAGTTGAAAACCAAAAAGACAAAATAACTCAAGGCTTAAAGAATTCGAAAAACAAAGAAAATAAGAAAAATGCCAAAATATAAAGCAAAAACAAACTAAAGCAATCATACGTAAACATGTTAATGTGTGTGTGTTCCAGTGTTTATATATTTTTTTGACGAAGCTCATTACAACAATTTAGAGAGTGAGAGTGATGATAAAGAACAAAACAAAAGAAAGAATTTAATTTAAATATTTGGTAAGGCCAATGAAGCGTTTAATAAGGCAAAATTACCTATAAAGTTATGAAATATTTGAAAAATTTCCTATACAAATAAAAATTTTTGAAAATTTTCCTATAAAAATAGAAATTTTTGAAAAATTTCCTATAAAAATAAGAAACTTTTGAAAATTTTCCTTTAAAAAAAAAACAATTTCTTATAAAAATAAAAAAATTTTCAAAAATTTCCTTTAAAAAAAGAAATTTTTGAAAAATTTCCTATAATAACAAGAAATTTTTGAAAATTTTCCTATAAAAAAAAAAAAACAATTTCCTATAAAAATAAAAAATTTTTCAAAAATTTCCTATAAAAATAGAAATTTTTGAAAAACTTTCTATAAAACTAAGAAACTTTTGAAAATTTTCCTTTAAAAAAAAACAATTTCCTATAAAAATAAGAAATTTTTCACAAATTTCTTATAAAAATTAGAAATTTTTGAAAAATTTCTTATAAAAATAACAAATTTTTGAAAAATTTCCGACAAAAATAAGAAATTTTTGAAAAATTTCCTATAAAAATAAGAAATTTTGGAAAAATTTCCTAAAAAAAATAAAAAAATTTTAAAAAGTTTCCTATAAAAACAAGAATTTTTTGAAAAATTTCCTATAAAAATAGGAAATTTTTGAAAACTTTCCTATGAAAATAAGAAATTTTTGAAAAATTTATTATAAAAATTAGAATTTTGTGAAAAACTTATTATAAAAATAAGAAATTTTTGAAATATTTATTATAAAAATAAAAAATGTTTGAAAAATTTCTTATAAAAATAAGAAATTTTTGAAAAATTTATTATAAAAATAAAAAAATTTCTTATAAAAATAAGAAATTTTTGAAATTTTTTTTATAAAAATCAGGAATTTTTGAAAAATTTCTTATAAAAATAAGAAATTTTTAAAAAACTTCTTATAAAAATAAGAAATTTTTAAAAAATTTCTTATAAAAATAAGAAATTCTTCAAAAATTTCTTACAAAAATAAGAAATTTTTGAAAAATTTCTTATAAAACTAAGAAATTTTTGAAAAATTTCTTATAAAAATAAGAAAATTTTTGAAAAATTTCTTATAAAAATAAGAAATTTTTGAAAAATTTCTTTTAAAAATAAGAAATTTTGAAAAATTTCTTATAAAAATAAGAAATTTTTGAAAAATTTCTTATAAAAATAAGAAATTTTTGAAAAATTTCTTATAAAAATAGGAAATTTTTGAAAAATTTCTTATAAAAATAAGAAATTTTTGAAAAATTTCTTATAAAAATAAGAAATTTTTGAAAAATTTCTTATAAAAATAAGAAATTTTTGAAAAATTTCTTATAAAAATAAGAAATTTTTAAAAAATTTTTATAAAAATAAGAAATTTTTAAAAAATTTTTATAAAAATAAGAAATTTTTAAAAAATTTTTATAAAAATAAGAAATTTTTGAAAAATTTCTTATCAAAATAAGAAATTTTTGAAAAATTTTTTATAAAAATAAGAAATTTTTAAAAAATTTTTATAAAAATAAGAAATTTTTGAAAATTATCCTATAAAAATAGAAATTTCTGAAAAATTTCCTAAAAAGATAGGAAATTTTTTAAAAACTGTCTATAAAAATTTTTAATTTTTTCAAAGTTTCCTATAAAAATAAGTAATTTTTAACATTTTTCTTTTAAAACAGAAAAAATATATAAAAATAAGAAATTTTTGATAAAATTCATAAAAAATAAATTTATAGGAAATTTTTCAAAAATTTCGTATTTTTATAGGAAATTTTTAAAAATCTCTTATTTTTACAGGAAATTTTTAAAAATTTCTTATTTTTATAGGAAATTTTTAAAAATTTTTAATTTTTATAGGAAATTTTTAAAAATATCATAATTTTATAGGAAATTTTTAAAAATTTATTAGTTTTATAAGAATTTTACTTTTTATTTATATAGGAAATTTTTAAAAAATTTCTTATTTCTTTACAAAATTTTTCAAAAATTTCTCATTTTTATAAGAAAATTTTCAAAAATTTCTTAGTTGTAAAGGAGATTTTTCAAACAGTTTTTTTATTTTTATAGGAAATTTTCCAAAATTTTCTTATTTTTATAAAAAATTTTTCAAAAATTTTAAATTTTTATAGGAAATTTTTCAAAAATTTCTTATATTAACAGGAAATTTTTTAAAAATTTCTTATTTTTATGGGAAATTTTTTAAAAAATTTCTTATTTTTATAGAAAATTTTTCAAAAATTTCTTATTTTTATAGGAAATTTTTCAAAAATTTCTTATTTTTATAGGAAATTTTTTAAAAATTTCAAATTTCTATAGGAAATTTTTCAACAATTTCTTATTTGAATAGGAAATTTTACAAAAATTTCTTATTTTAATAGGAAATTTTTCAAGAATTTCTTTTTTTAATAGGAAATTTTTCAATTTCTTATTTATGTAAAAGATTTTTCAAAAATTCTGATTTTTTATAAGATTTAAAAAAATATATATTTTCAAATTAGATAACGCTACAATTCTTACAATTTTTTTTATTTTTAGGAGAAGTTTTTTTAAAAATTTATTTTTATAAGAAGTTTTTTAAAAACTTCGAATTTGATAAGAAAATTTTCAAAAATTTCTCAGATAATTCTTATTTTTGTAAGAAATTTTTGTGTCATTTCTTATTTTTATGAGAAATTTTTCAAAAATTTTTTCGTTTTATATGAAATTTTTCAAAAACTTCTCATTTTTATAAGAAATTTTTCAAAAAATTTTAATTTTTGTAAAATTTCTTATTTTTATAGAAATTTTTCAAAAATTTCTGATTTTATAAGATTTTGTAAAAAAAAATTATTTTCAAATAAGAAAACGCTAAACAAAACAATGTTTACTATCTAGAAGAAAAAGCAAAAGAGTGATCGCCATAAAACTCGGCTCGAAACCGTTAAATTGTTTTTATACAAAACGAAGAAAACCAAAATAATACAAAAAAAAAACGATATCGCTTAAACGAGGGGTTTTTCTTTTTGTTTTGTTCCAATCATAGTTCGAAAAAAAACAGTACCTTATTAGATTGTACTGAACTTACGCACACACAAAAGTTATTTATTTTTTAGGTACCTAACTAAGTCGGAAACAAAGTTAGGTACACAAAGACACAATAAAAAAAGAACGGTACGTTAAAATAAGGTACCGCTCTTTAAGATTTTAGAGTATTTTTTAATTAACTTTAGAGTACTTTAAAGTACTAAGTTACGAATCTTTAGATAACTCACTTGTAGCTGCTTTCGTAATATTTTGACGAAGTTTTGTTCTTGTGCATTCATAAATAACTCGTATATTTTAGTAAAAAATACCCAACAGTTCCATGATGACAAAATGAGCAGCGATTTAAAAATGTACTTTTTGGTTAATAAATTACTTCGTAATATGGAAGTGCTGGCTCATTGCTGAGGTAAAAGCGATTATTAACCTACTCTAATCAGAAGTTTATCTTGAAATCTTCAGACATTTTACCAACTGGGAAACAGTCCATCAATTTGGAACTGTTGGGAAATTCTTAAACATGCATATACACGCATAGCATGTCAATTGTGTTTGTATTGGTGACACAATTTTTTATGATATACACACAAATATAAGAAAGTGTTGCCAGGTTAGGGTTTTATATCCTAAACGATAGAATAATTTTTATTTGTTCGATAGCGTTATAAATTTATAGTTTACACTAACGTATATGGAGTAAAATGTAGTTGCAATTAATAAATATATTTTATGTTTTTACTACTATTAAAAACAATTTTTAAACACATAAAAGTAGTATCGTCAAATATGGGATGTTTTTGAAATTGCGTAACACAACTAAACTCAATGAAATCTAGAAATCAACTTTGTTGCCGATTTCTCCAATTTTGTAGCAAAAGTTAGAAATTAATATATTCATAAAATATTTAAATATCCCGTAAACCGCCTTTAAAAATAATTAAAAAAGCAGATTGCTTAATTATTTTCCTATTGTGGATAATAGTTAGACAAAATTTAATATTCACTTTTGGCAATACTGTTATTCTCATTGTTGACAGCCTCATAAGAGTTCGTTAAAGTTAAGGTACGGAGTACGTTAAGGTACTCAACAAAGTACGTTATTTTTAGAGTACTTCGTGAAAGTTCGTTATGATAAAGGTTGTGTATTTTAACAGGTTCTCTAAAATTTTAAGGTACCTATACTTAAATTGAACACTTTGTTACGTATGTGACTTTGTACCGAACTTGCCTAGGTACAGTACGGTACCTTAAAATACAGTATTTTAGAGTATTTTTTCGAACTATGGTTCCAATTATGCGTGTGTATTTTTGTTGTTGTCTTTCTTTTGTATTTGTAATTGTTGTGTTTTTATTTTACGGGGGTTTTAAGCGTGATTTTTCTTCTTTTCTTATTTGTTTTTGTGCTGATATTATTTTGGTTTTGTGATATTTTTTGTTGTTTCGTTCGTTTGGCCTAAGAGATTTTGACTGAATTGAGTCTTATTGTGATAGTTATGTGGCTGTAAGGGTATTTGAGTGTTTTCGTAATTTTGTATTTGGTGATAATGATGGTCTTGTTGTTTATGCTATTTTAGACAAATTTAATGTAATTTCTATGGCAGTAGATCAGGGATGAAAGTTAGGGGAATTTTAAAAGTGTACTAATGCAATTGGAAAAGGGTACTTTTTATTTTTATAGAAAATTTTTCAAAAAATTTTTATTTTTATAACAAATTTTTCAAAAATTTCTTATTTGGATTGAAAAATTTTTTAAAAATTTCCTATTTTTAGGAAATTTTTCAAATAATTCCTATTTCTATAGGAAATTTTTCAAAAACTTCCTTTTATAGGTAATTTTTCAAAAATTTCCTATTTTTTAAGGAAGTTTTTTAACAATTTCTTATTTTTATAGAAAATTTTTCAAAAATTTCTTATTTTTATGGGATTTTTTTTAATTTCTTAAGTTTATAGGAATTTTTTTAAAAATTTCTTATTTTTATAGAAATTTTTTTAAAAATTTCTTATTTTTATAGAAATTTTTTAAAAAATTTCTTATTTTTATAGGAAATTTTTTGAAAATTTCTTATTTTTATAGGAAATTTTTTAAAAAATTTCTATAAAAATAAGAAATTTTTCAAAAACTTCCTTTTATAGGTAATTTTTCAAAAATTTCCTATTTTTTAAGAAAGTTTTTTAACAATTTCTTATTTTTATAGAAAATTTTTCAAAAATTTCTTATTTTTATAGGATTTTTTTTTAATTTCTTAAGTTTATAGGAATTTTTTTTTAAATTTCTTATTTTTGTAGAAATTTTTTAAAAAATTTCTTATTTTGATAGGAAATTTTTTGAAAATTTCTTATTTTTATAGGAAATTTTTTTAAAAATTTCTTAAGTTTATAGGAAATTTTTAAAAAATTTCTTATTTTTAAAGGAATTTTTTCAAAAAATTATTATGTTTATAGGAAATTTTTCAAAAATTTCTTATTTATATAGGAAATTTTTCAAAAATATCTTATTTTTGTAGGAAAGTTTTCAAAAATATCTTATTTTTATAGGAAATTTTTTTAAGATTTCTTATTTTTATAGGAAATTTTTTAAAAATTTCTTATTTTTCTAAAAAAATTTTCAAAAATTCACTATTTTTATAAGAAAATTTTCAAAAATTTCTTATTTTCATAGGAAATTTTTCAAAAATTCCATATTTTTATAAGAAATTTTTCAAAAATTTCTTATTTTGATAGGAAATTTTTCAGAAATTTCTTATTTAATATTTTTTTTTTTAAATTTTTAAAAATTTTTTATAGGAAATTTTTCAAAAATTTCCTATTTTTATAGGAAATTTTTTAAAATTTTGAAAAATTTCTTATTTTTATAGGAAATTTTTCAAAAATTTTCTATTTTTATAGGAAGTTTTTCAAAATTTTTTTATTCTTGTAGGAAATTTTTCAAAAATTATCTATTTTGATAGAAAGTTTTTCAAATTTTTTTTTTATTCTTATAGGAAATTTTTCAAAAATTTCATATTTTTATAGAAAATTTTTCAAAAATTTCCTATTTTTATTGGAAATTTTTTATAAATTTCATATTTTTATAGGAAATTTTTCAAGAATTTCCTATTTTTATAGGACAGTCATTTCAGACATTTCTTATGTTTATAGGAAATTTTGCAAAAATTTCTTTTGTTTTTAGGAAATTTTGCAAAAATTTCTTGTTTTCATAAGAATTTATTTTAAAATTTCCTATTTTATAAGAAATTTTTCAAAAATTTCCTATTTATACAGGAAATTTTTCAAAAATTTTGATATTTTTATAGGGAATTTTTCAAAGATTTGCTGTTTTTATAGTATATTTTTCAAAAATTTTCTTATTTTTATAAGAAATTTTTCAAAAATTTCTTATTTTTGTAGGAAAATTTTCAAAAATTTCTTAGTTTTTTAGGAAATTTTTTAAAAATTTCTTATTATTATAGGAAATATTTAAAAAATTTCTTATTTTTATAGGATATTTTTCAAAAATATTTTATTCTTATAAGAAAATTTTCAAAAATGCCTTATTTTTATGGGATTTTTCTTAAATTTCTTAGTTTTATGGGAAATTTTTCAAAAATTTATTTTTTTATAGGAAAATTTTAAAAAATTTTTTATTTTAATAGGAAATTTTTCAAACATTTTTAATTTTCATAGAAAATTAGGTGTGGTACTTTTTGCCTTTCTGATCCCTTAAACCCGCTCATTACAAAAGTACCTACTTTCTCAACCCCGTTGTAAAAATGTTTTTGTTTTTTGATTTTGTTGGTTCGTTCTTTGACTGAATTTCAGTTCTAAATATGTTTTTTTAAGTTTATGATCGTTCTCTGGGTGTAAGCGTTTCTTGTTGCCGTTGAATGTTCGTTTGGTACATGTATGAGTTGTAGGTACAAACGAATGTAGATAACGAGTATGTGTGTGAATGGCTGGATGGACGGATAGTGATTTTGTGTCTAAGACGGATTTTAACGTTTTCTTTCTGTGTTGTTTTTGGTTTTCCGTGATGTTTTGAAAAATTTTATTTAAAAAAATTTGTATTTGCTGTTTTTGTTGTTGTATTTGTTCTATATTGAGTTTGTTTCTGTTTGTGAGTGTGTGATTTTTGGTTTACGAAATGCGGGCTCTGGCTGGGGTGGTTGGTCTGCAGCGACAATGGCTTTTAGTTGGTTTTTAAACTTGGTCGTGGAGGGTAGTAAGCCAAGCTGATCAAGTAATTTGGGAAAGAAGTGAATTTATTAAAAAAAAAACTGTGATTTTGTTTAGACTTGATAAACTAGAGACCAAGTTAAAAAATTACAACGGGAATTTGGACTTGGAGAAAAAAACAGTCAAAGAATTTGGAATTTGAAAATATAAATGCAAAAAGATCAAGTCCAAAGATCAGTGATCGTTAACCAGAAATTGCCCTAAATTAAAATAAATTGAATTAAAAAAGTGATTTATCATAATAAATTTAAGCAAAAATTAAACAATTTCATTAATAAAGTGTTCTATACCGATAAAAAAACGAATCTATTCAATAAAAGTTGATGAGTTTTAGAAAATCCCCTAAAACCCTCAACTCTCCACCCACCTCTACAACCAGCAATAATTTTGATTTGGCTTATCAGCGATCCTCGAAAGAGATGAGTGCTAGCGCCGCCGCCTCAGCCGCCGCTATAGCCTTGGCTTTGGATCTCAAGCCCAAACATGCCATCACTGATCCAACACAGCCTCTTATAATGCAGCATCAGAATCTCCAGCAGCACCAGCAACAACAGCAGCAGCAACAAAAAATTAAAAAATGTGCGTTATCAACTACAACTAATTCTAAGAGAATGACAAGTTTTTCCAAAATTCTTAAAAGACCCCTGACCCGAAGTTTTAATAAGAAATTTTTACCCTTTAAATCAACAACAACAACAAATTCTAAAACCCATACTAGCTCTTTAAATCCCCCCAAACCCCTACAATCTTCCACCTTACCCTCCTCTCTCGCCCTCTCCTCCACCTCCTCCTCTCACTTAATAACTAAAGAAAATTTTTTATTTACCCTCGATTTACTTGCAGTGGTCCGTCGCAATGCCTCCGATAAGCTCAAACTCATCCAGATGGTTCATGATAATCCCATTTTATGGGATTCCCGTTTACCCAATTTCAAGGGTGCCGAAGAGGAGAAGAATCGTGCTTGGGAACAGATTGGCAAGGAGTTTAATGCGCCCGGCAGGCGTGTGGCGCGTGCTTTCAAATCTCTAAGAGAATCCTATCGCCGTGAACTGGCCCATGTCAAGCTGATGGGCAATAATTTCAAGCCCAAATGGAGTCTCTACGATGCCATGGATTTTCTCAGAGATGTCATACGTGAAAGAAAGTAAGTAGAGATTTTTTTGTTCAAAACTCTTTCTCATTTTAAAAATAGAGAAGTGAGACCATTACTCATATAGAATACCGGTTAAAGGGGAAAAAGAGGTCTTATATAGGCACCCGGTAAAAGGGGGAAACATATTTCCTTGAGGCTTAATCTCGTTTTAATAATAAGAGATCGGAAATAGAATCCGAAATGAGATCGAAAAAGAGTATTTAGAGATCAAATCTAGAATTCCGGTAAAGGGAAAGAATCGAGAAAATATATGTCAAATGTAGAATCTATAAGTTAGAGGTCCTATATGGAAACCCGTTGAAAGGGGAATTTCATGGTTTTAAGACGTTTTAATAATCCGAAGCTAAATTCCGGGAAAAAGAGGTTGGAAATAAGAGTTCCCACATCGAATCCCGGGAAAAGGCAAGAGGTCCAATATAGAAACCCGGCAAAAGGAAAATTTCATTCTTGATTCGTTATACCATTTTAATGCTAAGAAATAGATGATAGAATATGGGTATAAGGGAAGTTAGTTCAGAACCCCGGAAAAACTGGAAGAATCAAGAAAATTCCCAGGTAAAAGGAGAATTCCATGGTTCAATGTCTTTTGAAACATGTTTCTGGACTCTTATGTGGGGTTTATATAACTCAAGCGGCTGACGATTGAGTGAAATTTACATGTATTTTGTTTTTGTTACAATAACAAAACACATGTAAATTTCACTAAATCGTCAGCCACTTGAGTTATATAAACCCCACATTAATCTCGATTTAATAATAAGAGGTCGAAATTAGAAATAAGAAGTCAAGTCTAAATAGAATCCCGATAAACGGAAAGAATTACGAGGTCCAATATAGAAACGCTTTCAAAGGGGATTTTCGTCATTTTAAGATTTTTAAAACATATTTCCCAGATTTTGTATCTCGTTTAAATAATTAGAATTGGAAGTTTGAATCCGGGTAAAAGGGATTGGAAATCAGAGTTCCACAAAGATCTCGGTAAAAGGCGAGTAGGAGGTCCAATATAGAAGTCCGGAAGAAAAGCAAATTCCATTGTTTAAAGCCGATTTGAACATTAGAAATAGAATACGGCTAAAAGGGGAAGTTATAGGTCAAATCTAGAATTCCGCCAAAAGTGGAAAATAAATGCCAAATTTAAAATATGGCTTAAAGGCAAGTGGTCTAATAGGTATTGAAATTCCATAAAAGTGGAATTGAAGTTTATATAAAACGATTTCTTTGAATGCTTATCTAATTCTTATAATTTGTTGGGTAAAGTCTTTACCGTAAAGAAAAATTTTATCAGTTTTTTTTTAAAGTTACTCAATTTGAGTGTATACTCATTCTCTCACTTGTCTTAAGGCTTAAGAGATACATGAGAGATGGTTCTCGTTAAGTGGGTACTTAAATGGTACTTCTTATACTAAAGTACTTTTGTAAGAGTTTGCTTTTTGGGGGAATTCCATCGATTAAAGTTTATATGAAAATATTTCTTTGATTCCTTATCATAGTATCGTAATTTGTTGGGTAAAGAAAACTTTTATCTGTTTTTTTTTTAAAGTTACTCAATTTGAGTGTATTCTCTCACTCGTCTTAGGGCTTAAGAGATATATGAGAGATGGTTCTCGTAAAGTGGGTACTTTTTAGACTAACGTACTTTTGGCAGAGATTGTTTTTTGGATTTTTCTTTAGGATAAGAAAAATTCACCCTTAATTCTTTCGTACTTTATTTTAATGATTTTTGGGGGTGTCTAGGAAGTCGAGGAGCCAGCCTAGTCACCTAGACTAGGACCCAAAAAAATCAGATAAATTTTATCTGACTGTCACTTTTCTGAGGATAAGAAAGGTCTTAAGGCTGAGATATTTTATTATTTGTAGTAACAATAAAGCCTTTGAAACTCATTTATCTTCTCAGGGAAGTTGACCTTTTCTTGGGGTCACCATAAGACTGGCCATGAACATCACTATCTCAGCAGTTGATGTTACCATTCTTTAATTGTATTGCAAATTTAAAAATCTTTTAAAATATCCGCTGATCTTTTATTTCTTCAATTTCCTCCATTACCGACTATGACCTTAGTATAGGGCTTTCCATCCTTTCCCCGATCTCATATAATAAAAAATTCTATCAATCCTTTAAAATTTTTTGAAATCTAATAAAATCTGCTTTCAATTAGAATTTTTTTTTAAATTTCCTAATAAATATTGAATTCAAATTTTTCTTAATTGAAATCTTAAGCTATTAAATTTAAGATTTCAATTAAGAAAAATTTTAATGCCTCATAAGTCTTATATAACAAAATTTAAAAACTCTCCACAAGTCTCCACTTTTTGTCTATCATAATTCTTGACAAGTTTTTGATGTAGAAAGTTTCTAATTAAATGATGATATTTATTTTCATAATCAAAATCTGGTCTCCACTAAGTACAAACTTGAAAAATTTTACAAAATTTTCTTAAAGAAGAAAATTTTGCAAAATTTCCTAATAAATATTAAATTTAAAGACTTTTAATAGCCTAAGATTTCAAGTAAGAAAAATTTGAATGCCTTAAAAGTCCATTTTAATGAATTTTAGAAACTCTCCACAAGTCTCCATTTTTTATCTATCGTAGTTTTTGACAAGTTCTTGAAGTAGAAAGTTTCTAATAAACTAAAGACATTTATATTCATATTCAAAATCTGGTCTCCACTAAGAAAAAAATTGAAAAATTTTATAAAAATTAAAAAATTTAAAAAAATTTGTTAAAATTTTACAAAATTTTCTTTTAATGAGTAAATTTTGCAAAATTTCGTAATAAATATTGAATTCCAAGACTTTAAATAGCCTAAGATTACAGGTAAAAAAAATTTGAATGCCTTAAATGTCTAATATAACAAGATTTAGAAACTCTCCACAAGTCTCCACTTTTTATATTTTAACATTTTTGATAAGTTCTTGATGTAGAAGGTTTCTAATTAAATAAAGATATTAATTGTGATATTTAAAAATTGGTCTCCACTTAGAAAAAACTTGAAAAATTTTATAAAATTTAAAAAAATATTTGAAAATTTTATAAAATTTTCTTTAGTTCAGTAAGTTTTCAAATTGCATTAAAAATATTCAATTTTATGACTCTTAACAGCCTTAGATTTTATCTAAGTATAATTTTTATACCTTAAAAGTCCATTATAATGAATTTTAGAAACTCTCCACAAGTCTCCACTTTTTATCTCTTATGATTTTTGACAATTTTTGGATGCAGAACTTTTCTAATTAAATGAAGATATTTATTTTCATATTCAAAATCTGGTCTCCACTAAGAAAAAATTTTATAAAATTAATATTTTGTTTGAAAATTTTACAAAATTTTCTTTAAATGACAAAATTTGGCAAAATTTTCAAAAAAAAAAAAATTTGAAAGTCTTTTAATAGAATTTAAATGCCTTAAAAGTCCATTATAGTGAATTTTAGAAACTCTCCACAAGTCTCTATTTTTATCTGCTATAATTATTGCCAAGTTTTTGATACAGAAATTTTCTAACTAAATAACGATATTTTTTGCCATATTTAGAATTGGGTCTCCACTAAGAAAAACTTGATAAAATTTACAAAATTTGATTTTTTTTGTAAAATGTACAAAATATTTTTTTTTAATTTAGAAAATTTTGCAGACTTTTCTGGCTAATATTGAAATTAAAGACTTTTAAAGGCTTTAGATTTGGTGAAAGAATAATTTGTAGGTCTTAAAAGTTCTATATATTGATTTTTAGAAATTCTCCACTTTTTAGATATTAACATTTTTGATTGGATTTTGATGTCGAAATTATCTAAATAAACAAATTTATTAATTTTTATATTAAGAACTAGGTCTCCACTAAGAAAAAACTTGAAAAATTTTAAAAAATTTATTGAAGAAAGGCAAAATTTTTGAAAATAGCTAAAAATTTTTTAAATAAGAAATATTTGCAAAATTTTCCTTCGAGTGTTTATTAAAACCTTTTAATAGCCTTAGACTTTCGCTAAGAACAATTTCCATGCGTAAAAAGTCCATTTTAATGAATTTTAGAAACTCTCCACAAGTCTCCACTTGTTATCTTTTATAATTTTTACCAAATTTTTGATGTAGAAATTTTCTAAATAAATATAGAAATTAATTGTCATCTCAAAAATCAGGTTTCCACTAAGTAAAAACTCGTTAAAATTTACATAATTTACAAAATTTAAAATTTTTGTTAAATTTTCCAAAAATTTTTTAGATGAGAAAATTTTGCGGAGTTTTCTGGATAATATTGAAATTAAAGACTTTTTAAGGCTTTAGATTTTGTAAATGAATAATTTGTAGGTCTTTAAAGTTCAATATATTGATTTTTAGAAACTCTCCACAAGTCTCCACTTTTTAGATATTAACATTTTTGTTAAGATTTTGATGTCGAAATTATCTAATTGAATAAATTTATTTATTTTTATATTAAAAACTAGGTCTCCACTTAGAAAAAACTTGAAAAATTTAAAAACATTTATTGAAGAAAGGCAAAATTTTATGAAAATAGCTAAAATTTTTTTAAATAAGAAATATTTGCAAAATTTTCTTACGAGTGTTTATTAAAACCTTTTAATAGCCTTAGACTTTCGCTAAGAACAATTTCCATTTGATGAATTTTAAAAACTCTCCACAAGTCTCCACTTTTTATCTATTATAATTTTTTACAAGCTTTTGATGCAGAAATTTTCTAAATAAACATAGAAATTAATTGTCATCTTAAAAATCAGGTCTCCACTAAGAAAAAACTTCTTAAAATTTACAAAATTTAAATTTTTTTTTTAAATTTTATAAAAATTTTTTAGATTAGAAAATTTTACAGACTTTTCTGGATGATATTGAAATTAAAGACTTTTTAAGGCTTTAGATTTTGTAAATGAATAATTTGTAGGTCTTTAAAGTTCAATATATTGATTTTTAGAAACTCTCCACAAGTCTCCACTTTTTAGATATTGAGATTTTTGCTTGGATTTTGATGTCGATATAATCTAATTGAAAAACTTTATTAATTTTTACATTAAAAACCAGGTCTCCACTAAGAAAAAACTTGAAAAATTCTAGAAAATTTATAAATTTTCTTGAAAAAGGGGGTTTTTATAGATCCAAATTAACTTTGATGTCTGGAGTTTACAAATTTTCAATATTTCTCTGATCGTGGGGTTATATAGTAAGATAATTAGTTCTTAAATGTTCTCTAAATCACTTTTTGAATCTTTTAATTTTTAAACTTTCAATTTCAATTAAGTGGCAATTGAATGATTCTCATTTCTTTATTAACATTTCCGTTAACCCTGTCCCACTCAGGGTAAGCCAAAACATTTAAGAGCCGTTTCTGCTACTGCTAAATTGATGATAATCACGAAGCCATGTTTATTAAATTCCAACAACTTACAAAAAAAATCTAGAAACGCAGATGTGGCAATAAAAAATCCAACAAAAAAATAAATTCTGAAAACAAAATTCAAACAATTCCATAATTTGCCACAAACATGATGATGGTGTGTAATTGTGATCGTACATTTTTCGAAATAATAAAATAAAATGGTTTAAATTAAGATTGCAAACAAACAAAAGAGGGGGATGAATTGTTGGACGTTTGTATAGGATGGGATGTTGAGAATTTCGAACCATATACATACAATTTCTGTTGACTGATTCGTTGAAACGTTTTAATGGTTAAATGAGTGTTTTTTCGGTTTCTTGTGTAAGATTAAATGGATGAATGACTGACTGAGACTGACGACGTTTTGGTTGAGACTTAGGTTTTCTGTTTTGTATTAAATGATCATTATTATTTTAGTGGCTTTTTCAAATTCTCTTCTTCTCTTCGGTTAAATAAAATTTATTATTACTATGAACTACAGCATACAACAAAAAAAAAATAAACGATCTGATACTACTGGTGATAGTAATGAAAAAATGTTTAATAATCATCATCATTTCAAAGCTTATATCGCTTTAAGTTTCACGTCATAACTGGGCGTAAACCATTTTGTCAAGTCGGAGGAAAAAAAAAATTCTGTTAAGTACTTTAGCAATAATATGGTCGTAAATATAATTTAAATACAATTTTCCTCCACTCAACTCATGCAGCTGCTAAGAATAAAGAGGATTTATTAGATAATTATGAGTCATTTTGGCTTATCTAGTTTAATTTACTTAAATTTAATTGAAAATAATATTAAAATTATAACAAAGAAATGCAAAAAGTTAGGAGAATTTTATATAAATTTGATGAGTTTTTCATAAGCCTCTTAAAAAATTATTGGCAGCAATAAAAAATGTGTTTTGGAGCTTTAGAAAGTAAAAAAAAATCATAATTTTAAATAATTTTTTTTAACAACAAAATTTTCCAATATTGTCTTAAAAATACTTAAGTTTTACTATTATATTAGCTAAAATTAATGATTTAGGACTATTTTCACTTTTTAAAATTTCAATATCTTGAATTTTAGAAACTCTCCACAAGTCTCCACTTTTTATCTATAAGCTTTTCTGAATATATTTTGATGCCATTTTGATACCATGAAGTTAATATAATAATTGGCATATTCAAAATCAGGTCTCCACTGACAAAAAATATCAAAAATTTTACAAAATTAAAAAATTTCACAGTTTTGAATAATATATTTTTGAATAACATAATTGTATACTATTTTCTTAAAAATACTTAAGTTTTAATATTATATTAGGTCTAATTTTTGATTTAAGACCATTACCAGTTTTTAAAATTTAAATATCATGAATTTTAGAAACTCTCCACAAGTCTCCACTTTTTATTTATAAGCATTTCTGAACATATTTTGATGCCACTTTAATATTATGATGGAAATTTATTAATTGGCAAAATAAAAATCAGGTCTCCACTAGGAAAAAACGTCGAAAATTTTACAAAATTTAAAAATTTCATAATTTTGAATTATATTTCTTTTAATAACAAAATTTTGTACTATTTTCTTAAAAATACTTAAGTTTTAATATTATATTAGGTCTAATTTTTGACTTAAGACCATTTGCAGTTTTTAAAATTTTAATATCATAAATTTTAGAAACTCTCCACAAGTCTACACTTTTTATTTATGAGCATTTCTGAATATATTTTGATGCCAGTTTAATCTTATAAAGTAAATATATTAATTGTCTAAATAAAAATCCAGTCTCCACTAAGAAAAAACATGAACAATTTTAAAATTTCAATATCTTGAATTTTAGAAACTCTCCAGCTTTTCTGAACATATTTTGATGCAGTTTTGATCCCATAAAGTTAATATAATAATTGGCATATTCAAAATCAGGTCTACACTAAGAAAAAATATCAAAAATTTTACAAAATTGAAAAATTTCACAATTTTGAATAATATTTCTTTTTATAACAAAATTTTTTAATATTTTCTTAAAAATACTTAAGTTTTAATATTATATTAGCTATAATTTTTATTTTAAGACTATTTCCAGTTTTTTAAATTTTAATTTAATGAATTTTAGAAACTCTCCACAAGTCTCCACTTTTTATTTATAAGCATTTCTGAAATTATTTTGATGCCATTTTAATCTTATAAAGTAAATATATTAGTTAGCAAAATTAAATTCAGGTCTCCATTAAGAAAAAACATCCAAAATTTTAAAAAATTCAAAAATTTCACAATTTTAAATAATATTTCTTTTAATAACAAATTTTTTCGAGTATTTTCTTAAAAATTCTTAAGTTTTAATATTATATTAGGTATAATTTTTGATTTCAGACCATTTTCAGTTTTTAAAATTTGAATATAATAAATTTTAGAAACTCTCCACAAGTCTCCACTTTTTATTTATGAGCATTTCTGAACATATTTTGATGCCACTTTAATCTTGTAAAGTAAATATATTAATTGTCTAAATAAAAATCTAGTCTTCACTAAGAAAAAATGTCAAAAATTTAAAAAATTTAATATTTTTTTTGAAAATTTACAAAAATTTCTTTGTATTAGAAAAATTAGTTTAAATTTGTTAAATATGATGAATTTAAAAGCTTTAAGTAGTCTTAGGTTTGGTCTAGCAACAATTTGTATGTCTTAGAAGTCTAATATAATGATTTGTAGAAACTCTCCACAAGTCTCCACTTTTTATATACAAGGATTTTAGGATCTTTTTTAATGAAAATATGTCATTATAAGTTTAAGATATTAATTGGCAAAATAAAAATCAGGTCTCCACTAAAAAAAAAACATAAAAAATTTAACAAAATTTAATATTTTTTGGAAAATTTACAAAAATTTCCTTGAATTAGAAAAATTAGTTTAAATTTGTTAAGTATAATAAATTTAAAAGCTTAAACTTAGATTAGGTCTAGTAACAATATGCATGTCTTAGAAGTCCAATATAACGATTTCTAGAAACTCTCCACTTTTTATATATAAAGATTTTAGCCAAAATTTTAATGCCAATATGTCATTATAATATTAAGCTATTAATTGGCAAAATAAAAATCAGGTCTCCACTAACGAAAAATTTGTAAAATCTTACAAAATTTCGAAAATTTCTTGAATCTTTACAAAATTTTATTTGTATTGTGAAATTTTGAAAAATTTGTTTAAAATATGAAATTTTATGACTTTTAATAGACTTAGGTTTTAACCAAGAACCATTTCAAGGCTTAAAAATTCTGATATAACGGTTTTTAGAAACTCTCCACAAGTCTCCACTTTTTAATTGCTCAACTTTTTGAAAATCTTTTAAACTCCAAATGTTTACGACATTCTTAGGAATTTATTTTAGTACAAAAATTAAGGTCTCCACTAACAAATTTTCTAGAAATTTTGGGTTTTAGGATAAATTAAAAGTTTTTAGTTAAATTTAAGATTTTTAGTTAAATTTAATTTCCTTTTTGTTAGAAAACTTTGAAAAATATGATATTTTAGCTTCAGGTATAGCTTTAGATTTTTATTAGAATTATTTATGCTGTCATAAAATCTGCCAATTTTCAAGTTTAGAAACTCTCCACAAGTCTCCACTTTTTAATTACTCAAGTTTTTGAACATTTTTAAGTTTCAAAATGTTTAAGACATTCTTGGGAATTTGTTCAAGTACAAAAATTTAGGTCTCCACTAATACATTTTCAACAATATTATGATAAATTTAAGGATTTTAGTAAAATTTAAGGTTTTTAGTTAAACTTAATTTTTCTTTGTTAGAAAATTTTGAAAATTTATGAAAAATATGTTACTTTGGCTTTACATATAGTTTTAGCTTTTTATTAGAATTATTTTTATGGTCATTAAATCTGCCGATCTTAAAGTTTAGAAACTCTCCAAAAGTCTCCACTTTTTTATTACTTAAGTTTTTGAAAATCTTTTAGTTTCAGAAGGTTAAAGACAGTCTTGGGAATTTATTTTAATAAAAAAATTTAGGTCTCCACTAACAAATTTTCTAAAAAAAAAAAAATTTTAGAAATTTTTCAAATTATTCTTCAAAAGTTTTTATTAAGGATTTTGAATGATTGAATTTTTGAGTTGAATTGAATTTTTTTAAAGAATTTCTCAAAAAATATTCCATGAATATTTAATTTAAACTAAATGACCTGACCCCACCACCACCTTCCCAAACTTTTAGTGGCTTATTTTTGTGGTTTTCTAGCGAAACGTATAAAATCCATTTCAATTTATTTGGTTTTTCTTGTTGTTTTATACAAATAACCTTCATTTGATTTGGCTTAATAAATCCATCTCTCAAAGCTCAACAAAAAAAGTACAAATAAATTCTAGATGCTGGAAAAATAAAGTAAAAAAAAACTGTCAGTTTCAACTACAATTTTTAAACCAAATGGACAACAACGAATAAAAAAATTGAAATAAACTACAACAAAAATTTCCGTTTAAATTAATTGAGGTTGACGACAACAACGACAACTGTACCATCACAAACGTCATTATCATCTACACGAACTATATCATCATTATAATGATGATGATGAAGAGGCTGATGTTTTTTTGTATATAGAAAATTTTTATTGTACAGCAGCCAAAACCATCCAGTCAGTCAGTCAGCCAGCATCATCAACACCAGCCTGCCTTTAACAGAGCCTAACCAAAAACATTCTATGAACCTACTCTTTAATAACAACTACAATACAATTACAACAACATGATCTCAACCACATTTAAATAGCTCGACAAAAAAGTCTACAAAAGTGAATAAAACGGTTTAAGGCTGATAACGAGATGAAATAAAATTGAACCAAAAGTATGAAAAAAAAAAACATTCGAAATATTAAAAATTATCAGAGAAATTTTTAACTCATACTCAAACATTATCATACTCATTCTTGAGAGTAATTCATACAAAAACATTAACATATCAATAACAAGAACAACAAAAATCATTACTCTTACTTGAATTAAGAAGAGCTCTACTCAGCCTCCAGAACTAAGAGTACTTGACCGAGTATTTACGAAAATTGTATACGATAATAATCGTATGCAAATACAACAATAACTAAGTACAAATGCAAATGAGCACAAAAAGTATTATCATTCACTCACACACACACATCACAATTCAACGTAAAGTGTTCAAGCCAAACTTTCAATCTTTGAAATGGACCAAAATCTTGGAAATAAATCAGATTTTGAAACTTAAAGGCAAGGACAGAGGGACTTTTTATAGTTTTTGTTTACAGAAAATTTTAATTTTAAAAATTAGATTTTTTGAAAGTCTCCACAAGACTCCACTTTTTAACTATTGACATTTTTCAAAATATTTTGATGCCAAAAGTTTAAGCATGAAGTAAAACCTTAATTTTAATAAAAAAAATAAAAGTCTCCACTAAGAAAAAATATCAAATTTTTTGAAAAAGTTAAAAATATTTTAAAAATTTGTTGAAACTTTACAAAATTTTGTTTGAATTGGAAAATTTTGCACAAATTTGTTTAAAATATACAATTTAAGGACTTTTAATAGACTCAGATGTTAACTAAGAAACATTTTAATGCTTAAAAATTATAATACAACGATTTTTAGAAACTCTCCACAAGTCTCCACTTTTTATATATAAGGATTTTAGCCTAAATTTTAACGCTCATATGTCATTGTTAAGTTAAGATATTAATTGGCACACTAAAGATCAGGTCTCCACTAAGAAGTAAACGATATTTTTTGAAAAATCTTAAGAAATCAGTCAGATTTATAGAAATTTTAATCGGAATTGGAAAATTTTGCATAAATTTGTTAAAAATATAAAATCTAATAACTTTTAATAGACTCAGATGTTAACTAAGAAACATTTTAATGCTTAAAAATTATAATACAACGATTTTTAGAAACTCCCCACAAGTCTCCACTTTTTATATATAAGGATTTTAGCCTAAATTTTTACGCTAATATGTCATTGTTAAGTTAAGATATTAATTGGCACATTAAAAATCAGGTCTCCACTAAGAAGTAAACGATATTTTTTTGAAAAATCTTAAGAAATCAGTCAAATTTATAGAAATTTTAATCGGAAATAGGAAAAAGTGAAGAAATTCTAACTTTTTTGTCTACAGAAAATTTTAATTTTAAATTTAGTACCACTTACTGGCTTTAAAACATTAAAAATACAATTTTTTGAAAGTCTCCACAACTCTCCACTTTTTAACTATTGACATTTTGCAAAATATTTTCAAGCCAAATGATTTAGCATGAAGTAAAACCTTAACTCAAATAAAAAAATCAAAGTCTTCACTAAGAAAAAATATCAAATTTTTTGAAAAAGTTAAAAAAAATTAAAAAATTTGTTGAAACTTTACAAAATTTTGCTTGAATTGGAAAATTTTGCATAAATTTGTTAAAAATATAAAATCTAATAACTTTTAATAGACTCAAATGTTAACTAAGAACCATTTTAATGCTTACAAATTGTAATACAACGATTCTTAGAAACTCTCCACAAGTCTCCACTTTTTATATATAAGGATTTTAGCCTAAATTTTAACGCTAATATGTCATTGTTAAGTTAAGATATTAATTGGCACATTCAAAATCAGGTCTCCACTAAGAAGCAAACATTATTTTTTTGAAAAAATCTTAAGAAATCAGTCAAATTTATAGAGATTTTAATCGTTAATAGGAAAAAAGTGAAGAAATTCTAACTTTTTTTGTCTACAGAAAATTTTAATTTTAAATTTAGTACCACTTACTGGCTTCAAAACATTAAAAATACGATTTTTTGAAAGTCTCCACAACTCTCCACTTTTTAACTATTGACATTTTGCAAAATATTTTCAAGCCAAATGATTAAGAATGAAGTAAAACCTTAACTCAAATAAAAAAATCAAAGTCTTCACTAAGAAAAATATATCAAATTTTTTGAAAAAGTTAAAAAAATTTAAAAAATTTGTTGAAACTTTGCAAAATTTTGTTTGAATTGGAAAATTTTGCACAAATTTGTTAAAAATATACACAATAAAAGGACTTTTAATAGACTCAGATGTTAACTAAGAACCATTTTAATGCTTACAAATTGTAATACAAGGATTTTTAGAAACTCTCCACAAGTCTCCACTTTTTATGTATAAGGATTTTAGCCTTAATTTAAATCCTAATATGTCATAGTAAAGGAAAGATATTAATTGGCATATTAAAAACCAGGTCTCCACTAAGAAAAAACTTAAAAAATTTTACAAAACTCAAAAATTTTGTTGAAATTTACAAATTGTTCAACAAATTAAGAAAAATTACATTAATTTGCTAAAATGTTTAGATTGTTTAGACTCTCAATAGTCTACAATTTTTGTATATATATTTTGATTCTTTGTATATATATTTTGATTTTTTGTATATATATTTTGATTCGGGATTATAGTAACGAACTTTGAATTAATTTTGAAATAATCTTAAGAAATCAGTCAAATTTATGGAAATTTTATTAGAAGAACTAAGAAACTCCAACATTTTTTTTTACAGAAAGCTTTTATTTTAAATTTAGTACCATTTGCTGGCTTAAAAACATTAAAAATACGATTTTTTGAAAGTCTCCACAAGTCTGCACTTTTTAACTATTGACATTTTTCAAAATATTTTGATGCCAAAAGTCTAAGCATGAAGTAAAACCTTAATTTTAATAAAAAAATAAAAGTCTCCACTTAGAAAAAATATCAAATTTTTTGAAAAATGTAACAAAATTTAGAAATTTTTTTGAAATTTCACAAAATTTTATTTTAATTGGGAAATTTTCCACAAATTTTTTTAAAATATAATATTTTATGGCTTTAAATAGACTTAGATTTTAACCAAGAACCATTTCAATGCTTAAACATTCTAATATTACGATTTTTCGAAACTCTCCACAAGTCTCCACTTTTAAAATATTCACATTATTAAAGAAATTTTAAAACCAAAAGGCTTTAGATGTTTTAAGATGTTCATTTAAATTACAAAAATCAAGTCTCCACTAAGAAAATACTAAAAATTTTCCAAAAAAGATAAAATTTCCAAAAATTTTCTTATTTTTTTTAGAAAATTTTAAAATTCCTTAAATTTCTATAACAATTAATAAAATAAAACTAGAACAATGGATGTAGTTTTGTTATGAGAGTAATTTATAGGTGTCAAAAGTTCATTATATTGAATTTGAAAAACTCTCTAAAAGTCTCCACTTTTTAATAATCACATTTTTACAGACATTTTGTTACCAAAATGCTTAAGATTCTTTCAGATATTTATTTAAATTACAAAATTTCGGTCTCCACTAAAAAAATACTAAAAAAATTTGAAAAAATTAAAAAAAAAATCATTTTTTGAAAAATTTTGAAATTTCCTAAAATTTTTTTAAAAAACTTGAAAATTTCTTTTAGTTTTATTAAAATTTATAAACTACAACTATTGCAATGGATATAGTTTTGTAATAAGAGTTATTTTCAGGTTTCAAAACTTCATTTTAGCGAGTTTGAAAAACTCTCCAAAAGTCTCCACTTTTAAAGTATTCATATTTTTAAAGAAATTTTGTTGCCAAAATGTTAAGGAAGGCTTGAAATATTTATTAAAATTACAAAAATTAGGTATCCACTAAGAAAAAACATAAAAAGTTTCCCAAAATAAAAAAAAAATTTGATTTTCCTATTTTTTTTAGAAAATTGGAAATTTTTTAAGTTTCTATTAAAACCAAGTTTTTATAACTATAGCAATTAATGTTGCTGGCCTTTTTAAGTAATTTCTAGGCTTAAAAAGGTCTCTATTATCAATTTGAGAAACTCTCCAAAAGTCTCCACTTTTTAAATATTAATATTTCTGAAATGTTTTTGGGCTCAAATGTTGCTAAATCACAAGAAATATTTAATAGTATAAAAATATTGAGGTCTCCACTAAGAAGTTAATGGATTTTTCTCTTAATTATTCTATGAATCATTATTATTTTTAGAATTTTCTTTAACAATTTGCTTTAGTTTGTAACAAAGAAAGTCTTTGAGTAAAAAATTATTTAATTCACTTAAATAAATTTGCATTTAGTTTTATTGTTAGTTGTTTTCTTTTACTTGTCGACACGTTCTTAAGTTTTATAATTTTTGATTTTGGTTTTCGTTGTGTTCAATTTTGTTTACATTTTTTTCTGGTATCACAAAAGTTCACATTTATTTGCCTGATATTTTAACACTCACATACACACACACACATACTCGTCCATATATTTCCATATTGTCTAGATTTAATTATTTAAACAAGGTTTTTGTATTTGTACGAAAAAAAAAATTATATAAAAATCAACACCACAATAATCAAGAGAAACTGAAAAAAAGCCTTCGCAATAAATACAAAATCGTACCAGCCAATTGCTGGAATTGAACATGGGCAAATTGTATAAAATTTTATTTTTTGTTATATATGAAAACGTTGATAAGGGTTTATATTTTGTTTTTAAAATAACAAAAACTGCATTGACGTTTGTTTGAGTGTGCGTTGGCTTGTTTTTTTTTTTCTTTGAACCTATTTGACGAATTCCCGAAGTCGTAGTTTTATTAAATTTATTTTGTGGTTTTAATGTCACACATTTATAAATAAAACATTTTAACACAAGCATTTTAAAATAATGAAAAATAAAAACATTATATTGGTCAATAACGGTTTAAATGATAAAAATTTATATTTTGAAATTGTTTAGAAATTCTCTGAAAATTTCGTCAGAAATTGAAATTGATAAGGGGGGAGTTTTTTTTCAAAATTTTATATAAATAAATGGTTAAAATGTTCAAAAGAGGGAATTTTATGAAATTAAGTGAATTCTTAACAATTTAAAAGTTTTCAGACCTCAAAATAATGAACTTTTGAAACTCTCCACAAGTCTCCACTTTTTAGCTATTAACATTTTAATAAAAAAACGTTTTGTAAAGAACATTTTAGGTCTTTGCCAAGAAAAACTTAAAATTTTTTGTGAAACTTAAATTTTTTTTCGAAATTTGAAAATTTAGTTTTTTAAATAAGAAAATTTCAAAAATTTCCTTGAATTTATAGATTTTTAAACATTTTGTAAGCTACAGATTTTGCCCTGGAATAATTTCCTGGCTTTACAAACTCAAAATTGTGAATTTCTGAAACTCTCCACAAGTCTCCACTTTTAAAGTATCAAGATTTTTGAATGAAATTTGAACGCAAAAAGCCTTTTGTTCAACAAAGTAAAGACTACAATAATAAAACTTTGGTCTCCACTAAGAAAAAATGGGCGAAAAACATTAAAATCAAAAAATTTATACAAATTTTCAAAATTTTTCCTTTTGTAAAAAGTTTTGATACATACATTTACATTCTTAATATTAAAATTGCTTTAAGTATTCATTTAGATGAGTTTTTAAACATTAACAACTCAAAATCTTGAATTTCTGAAACTCTCCACAAGTCTCCACTTTTGAATTAACAACATTTTGGAACAATTTTTGAAGCCAAAATGCTTTTAATTTAATAGTCTCCACTAAGAAAAAATGAGGGAAAAAATTAAAAACTGAAAAATTTTTTAAATTTCTACAAAATTTTTAAAATTTCTACAAAATTTTTTATTTTGTTAAAAATTTTACTACATTTAATGCAAATGTTAGAATATTTAAACTAGTAATTGCATTTAATTTAAAGAAAAATTACTTTTTCACTTCTAAACACTCAAAATTTTGAATTTCTGAAACTCTCCACAAGTCTCCACTTTTAAAGTAACAACATTTTCGAACATTTTTTGACCCCAAAATACTTTTACTTAAAGATACTAAATACTACAATAAGAAAACCCTGGTCTCCACTAAGAAAAAATTAGAGAAAAATGAAAATGCAAAAAATTTTCTAAAAAAATCTTACAAAATTTTTCGCTTTGTTTAAATTTTTTCTACATTAAATTAAAAATATTGAGTCCTAAGTTTAATAAATGCATTAAATTTAAAGAAATAATATTTTTTCACTTCTAAACACTCAAATTCTTGAATTTTTGAAACTCTCCACAAGTCTCCACTTTTGAAGTCATTTCCAAACATTTTTTGGCCTCAAAATATTTTTACTTTCATATATTTAATTCTACAATAGGAAAACTCTGGTCTCCACTAAGAAAAAATTTAAGAAAAATTAAAATTCGAAAAAAAATTTAAAAATCTTACACAATTTTTACTTTCTTAAAATTTTTTCTACATTTATTTAAAAATATTGAGTTCCTTAGTCTAATAATTGCCTTTAATTTCTATAAAGAACACTTTTGAAAGCCATTTATATGCCAAAAACATAATTTTTTTAACTCTCCACAAGTCTCCACTTTTAAAATATTTACATTTCTTAACAACTTTTTATCTTAAAATGCTTTTACCTTAATTATGTTATGATCTTAATAACGAAACCTTGGTGTCCATTAATAAAAAGTGTTAAAAATTCGAGAAATTTGAATATTTTTTTAATATTGTTAAATTTTTTTCTTGAAGTGAAACATTTTACAATATATTCTTAGAAATGTATCGTTTTAAGCTGAGAACTAGGTTTTGCATTTCAAGAACAATATTTGTTTGGTTTTCAAATCTCAAAATCTTAAAATTCTGAAACTTTTTGATATTTTTTTTACATTAGGATACTTTCACTTTAATAAAGAAATTGTGGCAATATAAAAAACATTGGTCTCCACTAAGAAAATTTGTGAAAAAATTAAGAAAAACTATTTTATTTTTAAAAAATGTCAAAAGCTTTTCTTATATTGAAAGAAAATGAAGTGTAAATTTAGAAACCGAAATTTCGAACCTATAAATAGCTTTTGGTTTTATAAGGGAAATATTTTACAAGTCTTAGAATAGTCAAATTTTGAGTTTTTGAAACTCTCCAAAAGTCTCTACTTTTTAAATATTAACATTCTAAAAAATGTTTTGTCCTTAAAATGTTTCTTATTTAACAAGAAAAATATGACAATAAAAAAATATGGGTCTCCACTAAAAAAAATTTGGAGAAATTCAAGAAAAAGTAAAAAAATAAATTTTTTTTCTTGTATTGAAAAATTTTTAATATTTTTTTTAAACAACACTTTAAACCTTTTATTAGCTTTAGTTGCTCTATATAGAATATTTTACAAGCCTTAAAATACCCAAATTTTGAATTTCTGAAACTCTCCACAAGTCTCCAATTTTTAAATATTAACTTTTGTTTAAAGTTTTTTCTTCTAAAATTATGTCATTTCTCTAAGACAAATTTTGCATTTAAAAAATGTTGGTCTCCACTAAGAAAAATTGTTAAAAATTTGCTAAAACGTAAAAAAAATTAAACCAAAAATTTCCGAACATTTTTAATTTGATTAATTTTTGCCTGAAATGGACTTTGAACCTAAGGGTTTTGGTAAAAGTGGACTTATGTAAAAACTTTATTTACAAACCTGGAAATAACAATTTTACACCTAAAATTTTCCATTTAACTACCTTTTTCTTTACATTTTTTGGCCAGAATACAATTATCTTCCTATTCAAACAAAAATTTGTCCATTTCCTGTTAACAACCAGCTACGAAATCTTTTAAATGTTATGGCTAAACACAGGATCTATTTGCTTAAAATACATATGTTTTGAGATATGTCGTTTCTTAATGGATAAGAAAAAACAATTTATTTTTAAACCAGAACAAAAAAACACACACATCTGCTCTACAAATGTTTAAATGTTTGTCTTAAAACCAGGCCTGCACATTCAAAAAGACGGACAGACGGGTATAAGTGCCCTTTAAACACATAGAAATTGTAATCAGAGAACTCTTGAGAATATTTCAATTTCGGTTTTGAAATCGTAAAATTTTAACTTAATATATATGTATTTGTAAGATTTGGTATGTGTGTTAGTATGGGTTTTGAGCATGTGAGTTTTAATACGCATGCGTGCCTTTTAATGCATATTGGAGCTCTAGTTTTTTGAGGCTAAACACGTATCAGACACAAAAGAAAATCTTTTGTAATTTGATATTTATACCAAAACTAATAAAGAAAAGAGGGAAAAGAAGGAAATGTTGAATTATTTGAGAAAAGAAAGATATTTGTTACTAAAAGTAGAGGGTGGGTAAATGCTAAAAAGCCTGAGAAATTTTCAGGAAATGTTACTTTATAGCCTTTAGGAGTTTTCTTAAAGAATTTGTTAAGGCTTCAAAAGAGCTATATTTAGACTAAGAAAACCATTAATTTAAAAAAAAAAAACATTAAAAATCAAAGTCAAGAAAATTTCAATAGAGAATATATTAAGGTAAGAATTAAGGCATCTATTAGGACCTAACAAACATTTTTATTTAAATATTTAAAAGTCATTAAAAATATAAAAAAAACTATTTCTAAATTCATTAATTCAATTTTAGCTATTTTATACAAATTTTAAGAATTTTTGTAAAGGAAAAATTTTTTTAAATGTCTGATTTCAGGTATTTTCTGTTAGTGGAGACCTGATTTTTATTATTGCTTAAAATAATAGAATTCAATTAAAGGATTTTAGCCCTAAAACTTTTACGAAAATATTAGTAATGAAAAAGTGGAGACTTTTGGAGAGTTTCTAAAATTTAGAATTTCAAGGATTTAAAGCTTCAAAATCATTACTAAAGGAGACCTGAAGCTATTTACAAAGTCAAAAATTATTATTCTTAATTTATTATCAACATTTTCTTTAAGAAAAGTATTTTTTATTAATTTTTAAAGAAATTTTTCACAAAAATTTCAAAATACCAATTTTTTTCTTAGTGGAGACCCGAATTTTATTATTGCTAAAAATATCTAAATTCAATTACAATATTTTAGCCTTAAAAGTTTTTCAAAAACATGAATAAAGAAAAAGTGGAGACTTGCGGAGAGTTTCTAAAATTTTTAATTCAGAGGTTTTAAAGCTTGAAAATCATTCTAAAGAAGATCTGAAGCTATTTATATAGTAAAAGTCTATTTTTCTTTATTTATTATTAAAAATTTCCTTAGAAGAAAAATTTTGTATTAAAATTTAAAAAAAAATTTACAAAAATTTGAAATTACCAATTTTTTTCTTAGTGGAGACCCAAATTTTATTATTTCTAAAAATATCTTAAATCAATTAGAATAGTTTAGAGCTTAAACTTTTTTAAAAAAGTGAATAACGAAAAAGTGGAGACTTGTGGAGAGTTTCTAAAATTTAGAATTTTGAGGTTTTAAAACATGAAAAATAATACTACAGGCAAACTTAAGCTATTAAAATAGTCAAAGTTTATTGTTCTATATTTATTACTAAAACATTAATTAAAAGAAGATTTTTTCATTAACTTTTAACCAAATTTTTTTAAAAAAATTTGAAATTACCAACTTTTTTCTTAGTGGAGACCTGAATTTTATTATTGCTAAAAATATCTTAAATCAATTAGAGTAATTAAGAGCTTAAACTTTTTTAAAAATGTGAATAACGAAAAAGTAGAGACTTGTGGAGAGTTTCTAAAATTTAGAATTTAGAGGTTTTGAAGCTTGAAAAATGTTAGTAAAGCATAGCAAAAGCTTTGCATACTACAAAAATTAAATTTTGCTAATTATTTATGATAAATTTTCCTAATAAAATAAATTTTTCTTAGTTTTCAAAAAGAAAATTCAATTTTATTAATTTCAATTTTTTTTTTCTAAGTGGAGACCTAAATTTGTTTAATGAAAAAAATAACTTGTGTCATTTTAATCATTTTAACATCAAAATCCTTTCTAGAATGTGTAAATTTAAAAAGTGGAGACTTGTGGAGAGTTTCTAAAATTTAGAATTAAGAAGTTTTGAAGCTTAAAAAATGTGACTAAATTAAAACAAAAGGCATTAATACAGTGGAAATTTAATTTTACTTAGTATTTATGATAAATTTTCCAAATTAAAGAATTTTTTCTTAGTTTTCAAAAAGAAAATTAAATTTTTCCAAAATTTTTCTAAGTGGAGACCCAAATTTTTTTAGGCATAAAAATAACTTATTTCATTTTAACTATTTTAACATCAAAATCCTTTCTAGAATGTGTGCATTTAAAAAGTGGAGACTTGTGGAAAGTTTTTAAAATTTTAGATTTTGGGACTTTAAAGCTTGCAAAACTTAAATAAAGTAAAATCAAAAGTTAAGGCTTTGTTTGTAGCTGATTTTGGTTGCCATTTTTGGAGTTAAAATTGTATTCTTCTATACTTCTTTTTTCTATTTTTCTTTTGCTAATATTTCTACTTTCTTCCTTTTCTTTCCAGAGGTGGCTCTCATGCTGCTGAACATGGCGGCTCCTTGGCTCCAAATATCTCCGTCTTGGTCCAGCACATGGCCGCCAGTGTCAACAGTAATCTGGCCAACAGCAATAACAACAATAACAGTTCCACTAAATCCAACTACAAACTCAATTCCTTACACTCATCATTCAATGACTCAGCTTTAAATCTCTCCAAATGTTCCTCGTCACTCAATGTCAGCGGTGATGATTACTATTACTTTGTCAAGCCCGAATTGGACCTGTCCAATCAAAATACCAATCCCAATATAAATCAGGCGGCGAATAATGGAGTTTCGGCTCCTCCGGCCCATCAGAACTCGCAGCATAATGACAGTCGTGTTTCGTCGACACGCAATGATACGAGCAATCAAAATAATACCTATGATGACTTGGATAACTCCTCCATGAGAAGTGGTGAGGACGAAAGCTCCTCGGTGCGCAATGCCGCCCTAAGTCATCAGGGCTCCGATGAGGTTGAGGAGTTGGAGGCTATCGATGCTGATTTTCCCTATCCCCTGATTTTGAATTCAAATTCACCCTCGACCAGTGCAAATGGACCGGCTATGAAGCGCAGACGTAAACATTTACAAAGTACTGGCGAGGATGAGGATGAAGAGGAGGATGAGGATGACTATGAGGGACAAATGTTGCAGCAACATCGTCACTTAAGATCGCAGCACAATCAGTCAAGTGCCGGCGGCATAATGGGCGATATAATGCCAGCACCGCAAACAGTGCGTGAGGTTTTGAACTCAAAATTTTGCGGTTTTATTTCGGCGAAATTGAACAGTATGGAGGATAGTGAGGCGGATAATTTGATGAACAAAATACTCATGTTGTTGGTGCAAACACAAATGACCCAAGCAGCCCAGGGCACAAGCTTGCACAATGGGCAAAATGAAAGCAAATAGTTTAAGAAAAGAAATTTCAAACATTTTGTAAATTATTACAAAAGAAAGTGCCATAATTTTGTTTTTAAATTTTTGTGATTTTAAGGCAAAATATTAGATTTTTTTAAACTGGTTTAAAAATTAAGGACCTGGATCCTTTTATAGAGATTATTATAGTTTTTTTTTCAGGATAAGTTAAATGAAATTTAAAATGAAGGAAAAATCAGTTGATCTTTTGTCATAAATAGTTTTTAATTTATTTTATAGTTCTTTTCTTTTTTAAGGAGATGTTAATTTTTAGTTTCAAGAAAATTTTTTGAATAAAAAGATCCTTTGAACCTGATCTTTTCTTGTTTAATATAAAAGATTTTAATTTTAAAGAAATGGTCCTTCAAACCTGATATTTTCTTTACCAAAATAAAGGATTTAATTTTAATTGAATATTAAAATATTAAAGATGTTCGATCTAGTTTCCATCGAACATATACTTTTCATCAAACTTTTTAAAATATACATGAATTTTTAATATTTTTCAAAAAATTACACAATTAAAAATTATAGATGTTCGATCTTGTTTCGATCGAACATCATCAAACTTCCTAAAAAATACATGAATTTTTAATATTTTTTTAAAAACTCACACAATAAATGAAAAAAAGTTCTCGATTTTTCAAGAAATTGTTTAAATTCTATTAATTCTTATCAGAACTTTCCTTTAAAACTTAATTAGTTTCATGAATGCTCGAATGCTCGAACTGCTTTCAATCGATCATGTGTTATCCATCAAACATATACTTTTTATCAAACTTCACTTTTCCCTAAAAAAGCTTTAAAGAGATTCTGAAATTCTTATGATTTTTTTTGAAAAATTCGAACATAAACGATCAAACGCCATATACCCAGTAAAAGCTTTGAATGATCAAATATATTTTTTTAATTCAATAATTTCTTCCCAAGATACTACATTCGAACTTTTGTCTCGAACATCATGTATCAAACATTTAACAAGATTTTCTATGTCTAAAATAGATCGAACAAATAGTCCTTCAAACCTGATCTTTTCTTGTTTAATTTAAGCGATTTAAATTTAATGAAAAGAAATTTTAAAATTTTTATTGTTTTTAATATTTTAAAAAATGAATTGATGTTTGAACTGATTCCATCGAACATCTATTTTACATCAAACTTCTAAATTATAGTCTTTCTTACAAAATATTTAAAAAGATTCTGAACATTTTAAAGAATTTAAAAACAAGTTCGGAATTTTTTAAGAGTTTTATAAAATCAAGTAATTTCTTGCCAATAATTTCCTTTCCAACTTAACTCTCGAACATGATTGATCGAACATACGCAATCAAACGTCATAAGTCCAGTAAAAGTTTTGAATTATTAAACACAATTTTTTAAGTTTAACCATTTCTTGCCAAGATATTCATTTCTTTCAACTTCGGTCTAAAAAACATGATTGATCGAACAAAATCGATCTAATGTTTGATCGAACATATCGATGTAATGTTTGATCGATTATATTGAATTATTAAATAATTTTTTTTATATCCCATCATTTACTGCCAATACTTATCAAAGAAATTTACTAAATCCTACCATTTCTTGACAGGAAATTTCTTTCCAACTTTTCTCTAGAACATGTTTGATCGAACATGATCGATCAAACATTACAAATAAATTAAAAGTTTTGTATAAATAAAGAAATTTATTAAGTTATATCATTTTTTCTAAAAAATTTCGATCAAACTTGATCGAACATATAAAAATATTGAATTATTCAATAAATTCTTAATATTCTATAATTTTTTGTTAGTATTTCCTTTCAAACTGATACCTCAAACGTGATCGATAGAAAAAAGCGGTTAAAAGTGTTGAATAATCAAATAAATTTATTAAATCTTTTCATATCTGGCCATAAAATTTCTTTCCAACTTTAATCTCGAACATTTTCGATCGAACACAATCGATCAAATATTACAAATATATTAAAAGTTATAAATAATTAAAAAAATATACTAAATTATACCATTTCTTCTTCAGAATTTCCTTTTCAACCTATATGTATATCGAACATCACCGATCAAACATCATCGATCAAACAGGATAGATCAAACATGATTGATCGAAGATATAAAAATTGAATAATTAAATATTTTTGTTTATATTCTACCATTTCTTGCCAGTACTTCCTTTCAAACTGATATCTCAATAAAAGTATTGAATTATCAAAGAAATTTATTAAATCCTACAATTTCTTTGTAACGTTTTTCTCGATTATCTTAGATCGAACATGATCGATCAAACATCACAAATATATTAAATGTTTTGTATAATCAAAGAAATATATTAAATCAAAACATTTATTCTTTAAAATTTCCTTTCCAACTTATACGTTAATCGAACATCAACGATCAAACATCGTCCATCAAACATTTTTGATCATACATGATTGATCGAAAAATTTTTCATTCACAATTACATTTCTAAGATTAAAAACATTTTGAATTTTTCCAAATTTTTGTAAAATATTTATAAAATTTTATATCAAATAAATTCTCATTTTTTTTATATTTTTACTAAAAGAATTTTTCTTCATAGAAGGAAAAATTAAAAGACATTTTTTCTCATCTAATTTTTATATTCCTAATTTTATTAATTTCAAATAATTTTCATTTAATTTTAAGGGTGCCAAAGTTTTTAGTCTGTAAATTATTTTTTCTATTGAAATATTATCTTAGTTAAGTTTATATAACTATTATTACATTTTTTTATTTAAAGTTAATTCTTAAAAATATTTCAAAATAGTATTTAAAAAAAAAAAAACAAAAAAAAAAAAGAAATAAGAACAACAACAAAGCCAAGAAACAAAGAAAAATCGCATACAAAAATTGCTACCAAATAAATATTAAATATATATTGAAGTTTTGTTATAATAAACATTAAAAATTAAAACCAAAAAAAAGCTTTGAAAATTTTTTATTTACTTAGCTCAGATATTGGTTCTAGGATCTATAAGGAAACCAAGAGGAATTTATATATATTTATGGTCGATCGATTTAAGATATATTTTTGAGATAATTTTCCCCATTTCCCAAAAAAATCAAACCACACGAAAGATAAGATATCAGATAAGATAAAGCCAAAATTTTATTTTTTTGGGGAAATAACCGAAAATTATCTCAAAAATATATCCGAAATCGATCGATTTGAAAACAACCGATTTCCGATCTCATACCGAAATCACTCCACAAGAGGCGTTCTACTTTTCCTACTACGAAGCCCTACTCTGAACAATTATCAGGCACCAAATCGATCGAAATATAAGATATTTCAAAAACATTTTTATAACATACTTTTAGGATAATCTAAATAATATAATAAGGTTCACCACATTGTAACTTATTTGTCAAAAGCTCCCTGATAATAAAATAAATTAATTTAATCTAAATGTTTTGAAAAACAAACGGATATGCTTAGATATCAAACTTAATTAAACTTTTTGCAGGATAAATTATTTTGAAAATCCCTAAGGTATGTTACACAATATTTGCTTAAAGGTCTAAATTTCGATCGATATCGATTTGGCCCCAGAACCAAAAACGGAATCAAAAACTGGATCAAGAACTGAATGAGGAGCTAAATCAAGAACTGAATCCAGAACTGAATCAAGAATTGAACTAAAAACTGAATCTAGAACTGAATCCAAAACTGAATCAAGAACTAAGTCTAGAACTGAATCCAGAACTGAATCAAAATTTGAAAACCTGAATTAAGAACTGAATCAAGAACTGAATCCAGAACAAAATCCAGTACTGGATAAAAACTGAATTAAAAACTGAATCGAGATCTGAATCAAGAACTGAATCCAGAACTGAATAAAGAACTGAATCAAAATCTGAATCAAGAACTGAATCAAAACCAGAATTAAGAACTGAATTCAAAACTGAAAAAAGAACTTAAACAAAACCTGAATCAAGAACTGAATCAAGAACTGAATCCAAAACTGAATCAAGAACTGAATCTAGAACTGGATCATGAACTGAGTCTAGAACTGAATGAAAATCTGAATCAAAACCTGAATCAAGAACTGAATCCAAAATAAAATTAAGAACTGAATCAAAATCTGAATCAAAACCTGAATCAAGAACTGAATCCAGAACTAAATGGTTTGTGTTAAGGCGGGGGCCGAAAAAAACAGTAAGTTTTGGATATTTAATTAAAAAAGCAACCGAAAGAAAATGTCAGCAAAAAATTGTCTTGGATCAAATTTTTATAAAATGCGATTCTTTTTAAAAACCTCATTTCAATTTTTTTTAGAAAAATAGTTAATTTTTGACTTTTATTTTTTCGAACAAAAATAACAGTTATTATTGACTTTTATTTTTTC
The DNA here is from genome assembly GCA_933228675.1 of Stomorhina lunata. Taxonomy (NCBI): domain Eukaryota; kingdom Metazoa; phylum Arthropoda; class Insecta; order Diptera; family Rhiniidae; genus Stomorhina; species Stomorhina lunata. Next base: position 112,207,523 of record OW121742.1, read on the forward strand.
GAGCCAAAATAAATTTTAGTTTTTGACTTTGAAAGCGCTATAGCGCCTAAACGAAAAGAGTTATATCACTGAAACTTGGCAAAAATATTCTTCATTTTTGGAAATTTCATTTTTGAAATTGATCAAAATCGGTTTACATTTAACCATAGCTCTCATACAAAACACTTACGCAAATGGCCTAAGTTCCACCTAAAATACACTAAAATGCCAATAAATGATAAACTGTAATAGCTTTGGCCACTAAATTTATCACAAGGAAGTCACATGTCCATGCGAACCAGCATGGACCGATTTTGTTACAATCGGTCAACATTTGACCATAGCTCCCATATAAAAAACTTGCGGAAACACAAATTTCCAAAAAGAATGGTGTTTCTGTCCGTCTGTCTGTCAAACAAAAGTGCGCCTTAACTTAAAAAGCGCTCTGACTTTTTTTAGTTTTTGACCCATTGTGCATTCGATATTAAAGCCATAATAAAAATTACTGACATACAGCATACAGTTCACAAAAAAAAAAAAAAAAAAGTGAAAACCGTTTTTAAATATCTTGAACAGTTTAATAATGAAAAATTTTCAAATTCAAATATTTTTCGCTGATCGAAAAAAGCGTATTTTTTTCACAAAAAGATGATATCAATTTTTTACTTTTTACGAAGAAGTTTTTCATAAAAAGTTAATATTTTATTATATAATCGTAAAGAATAGGGTTCTAGGATGATTTTAAACCAAAATTTATGTCAGTGCAACATTTAATTAAACAAAATTTGTCTAATTTTTAAGAAATTGTTTGTGTTTTTGAACATATAACAAAAAAGTCAAGCCGATTTTGCAACTTTCTGAACTGCAGTTACATATATAGTCCCATATATTGTCTTTAGATTTGGAAAATAAAAAGTGGAGCGATTTTATAAACAAATCCAGAAAATTGAATTTTATAAAAAATTACAAATTTCTATACATTATAGTTTATTATTGCAAAAAAAGATCAATTGGGTTTCCTGTTTTGAAATTTTTAAAATTGTTTTATATAAACAATAAAATAAGCTTTATAACTGCAAAAACTATTTATGTACCTTGTACAGTTTTTCTGAAATTTAAAGTCAAATTTAAAAAATGATTTTGTAAAAAATGCATTTGTTAAGCATTTTGTTACATATATTTTAGTCTACTGAAATGTTGCTCATGATCTTAGCAAGTTTCATTCTGGCTCCATGGACCATTTCCTTTCTCCTATAAAATTTTAATAAAATTTCAGGTTTATCACATTTCGCTGACAAATGAATAGACCATATTTTTAATATTTTGGCTGCTATAGAAAAACGTTTCCTATTTACCCTCAGACCAAACAGAAGCCCTTATCATTAATCAAAATCTTTCAGAAGAAGAATTTTCTAAACAAAAGATATTTCACACACAAAAAAACACAAAGAAAGAGGGACGAACAGACAGACAGACAGACAATCATTGAAAACTATTCAAAAATTTCGATAACTAAAAACGTTTTTATTTATTATACCCCAGATGAGTCAATGACCTTTTTGTTGGGAAAGAAAAAGGATGTCTTTTTAAACCAAATCCACAGCAAATGGCCAAAGTGTAGAACTGGCTATGCCATGGAGATACTATTTCACAACCAGTTTTAGTTTAATGCGTCTTAAAAATTTTCTATAGTTTTGGGTTTTTGCCTAAGACTTCATTCATCCGCTCGAGGGGAGAAAACTTAATTGTTTTTTCAGTTCCCAGCCTTTATGGAGTTAGCGCTAAAAGTGTTGCGAATGCGCAAATCTTGTATTAGACGCATTTTCAAACTTTAGGGGATGTTCTTTGTAAAAAAGTTGGCAAAGACTTGGCAAAAGGTTTCTGGTTTCCATTTTATTTGTCTTATAATCTTTAAACATGAGCTCTTAACATGTTTTTGCTCTGGATTTTTTCTTAATCAAACTAAAATATAGGGTTCATATGAGTTTTGTGGCATCTACATCTGCTTTTTTTTTAGCTAAGAGTTTCCTTTGACTGTTTTGTTTCTTACCCTTATGATGAAATATGTCTTAGGTAGTAAAAACTGTTTGTAGTTATGCCTGTCTGTCTGTCTGTTCTGTTCTGTTCTTACGTTTTGTTCCTGATCATCATCATCATTACTATTGTTTGATTGGTCATTGTTTGTATGTATGTAGTTCTATAGCTCAAGTGTGATTAATGTGGTATGAGTGAGTTTTATGTGTTTTTCAATAAGTCCGTCCGTCTACTCATACTTCTTGCCAACCATTCATTCTGGTCTTTGGCGCATGCGTTTAGTCATTGCTTGAAAGAAAAACCTTATAAATATGCCTTCATCATAATAAAAATTTCTTCTGTTCCGCTTTTGTGAACTATAAAGGTTATACAGATGCGGGTTTTTATGATTTAGACACGTTCGTATGCTCAACATCTGGCCATAAATGGGGGATTGTTGTTCCGTGTAGTTAATATTTCCGAAAGTATGTTTTTTTTCGTTAT